>JAFEMH010004070.1:0-107500 GCA_022495995.1 Adenophora triphylla var. japonica | reverse complement strand
CAATCAATTTATGATTCCAAAGTAGGGAATCATACCAATATAGCATATCAAAATGATAGCAAGATGATAACAAGTATAAATCAACAATAGCACTAAGGCTAAATCCTCCTTGAATCAATTCAATTAAACTTAGGATTCCAAAGTAGGGAACCTAATCCAGCCCATCATAAAAATGTCAAAAACATGTAAAAGGTGCAACACATAAGGTCTACACATTTTCTATAAACATTCAAGGATGTATCATTGACCATATAAAGATATATAACAATTTAGAGTTCATGAACATCAAGTGTTCCAAGCAACTTTGACCAAGTATCTAACTATCTTCCAAATCTCACAATTGGTAAATAAGGACATCCTTTTGTTGTTCATATATTGTACTTTAATCATAGTGTTCAATTGGTTGGAATCTAGGTTATCTAGTTGAACCTACATTGCTTGGAAATCGATTCAACAAAACTGGCCAGGGCACGACTCGTGCTAGGGCAAAAACTGGCCAGGGCACGACTCGTGCTAGGGCACGACTCGTGCCCCAGGGCACGACACGTGACCCTTAACCCTGCCTCCTGATACAGTCGTCCACATTAAGGCACGACTGCGCACGACTGAATGGCACGACTCGTGCCAGAGGGCACGACTCGTGCCTTATGCTGAAACTCAGAATCAAAGCTGAAACATTAGCAACTACTTTGAAACATTCACTTATCCCTTTGCCCACTTTAACCACAATCACAACAACAACCTAACTTCAGTATATCCCTACCAAAGTTACCTCAAACCAATTCAATCAAGCCAAAGACCATTTCCACTATTACCCACTCAAGATAATATGACCAAACATTTCCTTACAACCAACATACTTCCACAATTGTATCATTAACATCAAATGAACTAAATATCCTTCATTATCTCAATTGGAAATCATTTATACTTTTATTTACTTCTTAATCCAACCTTATAATCACTATAAGAATATCAATACTAAAATCCATAAGAGTATAAGTAATAGCTTTAAAATGCTCACGCTTGTACCTTTAGCTTACGCCGACGCTGACGTGGCAGTTCTTATTATAGGTTTAGGAATCATTATATATACTCACAAATTTAGGGTCACCATTATACTCTTTTTCACCTCAAGTAACATTACCAAGAAAATATAATTGATCATCTCCAACCCTATTATGTGTTTTTATAGTCTCACTATTTAACTTCTTGTTATTTGACGATATGGCACCATAACAATTACAATAACTTGGCCTTTTACAATTCCCAATGATTGTATTTAACTTGTTTGGAGATTTGGCAGTGTAACATTTAAAATAGCTGAGATAGTTTTCAGTTTGAAAAGGCACTTTTCTGATAAATCAATAAGTTGTGCATAACACTCTTATTTTCTGATAAATATGATTATACAGAGTACTAAACAGTTTCTTCTTTAGGCGCAAGGGCAAGTGATATGCCAAATGAACAAGTGACAACATATTAGTTTGCTTCTCATTTCAACAGTTAATGCTCCATAACCCAGGGGCGGAGCCAGGGGGGCATGGGGGGGGGGGGGCACTTGCCCCCCCAGCGGCGGAAGTGCAGTGGAATTTTTTTTTTGCCCCCCCCCATATTTTTTTGTTATATATTAACACCAGTGAGTGGTACGGTTCAGCGGTAGAAGGGGTGAAGTTAAAGCCTTTGGTGTTTCATTTCATATTCATGTTCGAGCCCTGCTACCTATATTTTCAATTAATTTTATTTGTCCTCCATCTTTGCTATTCTCTCTCTCTATCCATTTCTTTCTCTTAACAATTTTGTTTTTTTTTTTCTCCTAATTTCCTCACATTTTTTCAATCTTAATTAATTAGTTAGGCGTTTCCCATTTTTTTTGTTTTTGGTCTTTCTTCCTATTATCCCAAGTTTAATTAGCAAATTTGATTTTCTTTTTTGTACGAGTAATATATTTTAATAAATTGTTTGCGTTAAATACTTCAACATTATTTCAATCGTTCTTTGAATTACTTACTTTTATCATTTTTGTTAATTTTCTTAATTCTTTACATTTTTAACTAAAATACATTGTATTTCATGGATCCGACCCATTTTTTACTTGTCCGACCTGAATTTTTTTTTTCGGGGGCGCTGCCCCCGAACCCCCGTGTAATCTTGCCCCCCCTCCCTCGGGCAATTCCTGGCTCCGCCCTGCCATAACCTGCCACATAGGGGCTTTAGTTTTATTGAATGTATGTCACTTGCTCCATTGTTATAGTTTAGAAGGATCTTCAACCAATCCAGCATTCCTCAACCTTCAGATGATGTCCAATTAGTGGTTACACAATATCATACACTATCAACATAAACGGTACTCGTTAAAAGTGATTTTGGTTGAATTACAGAAAGTGAAATTGTCCTCTAGTAACCGAGTTCGTTATGGAAGTTGGGAAAATCATAGCTGGATCAGATGTAGCCTTGGTGATGGCATATGAATATTAGCAAATCAGATAAGCCATCAAGCTAACATTATATAAGTCCGTTTCACATCTAACGTGGATGTAATTCAGAGAAATTAGGTCTCCACACAATTTCAAGTGAATGAATCATGGATTTATAATATATGTGTACTAGGCCTCTGATATCATACTTGTTGAGGTCATTCCCACTAACTGATATCTCTCCTATGTTCTATGTCACCAAAACATTGTAGTTATAATATTAATATTCAAGAAACGAGTTAGTGTTTGTAAAGTGAATGACAGATATTTGACTAGTTATAGAGACTGCAAAACCATCCTAAATATTAGGTCCAGCTTCTCCGGGTCTCTTACATAAATAGGATCACATTAGTAATAACCTTTTCAAGAGCCCAATACTTGCAAGAAATGTATCTCTTGTAGGCTCAATACTCAGGAATTCATTTATCTCACTCAGCAATAGTTTCTTCCAAGTGGATTCTACTTCGATTCCACTAGGCTGTGCATTAATTCTGCTTAAATTTCATTCAGCTATGTAGCATGAGAAGTTCTAGATACAAGCATGAACTTAAACTGAAAACTTACTCTTTTCTCAACTCACTCCAACTAAACCAAAAACCAATTTTTATCATTTCAACCTTATGAAAATTGATCCCAAAATCACATGCAAACATTATTCAACAGCAACATCATCTTTAAACACTAAATGAGTATACTTGGAAAGAAAAATATAATAACTTACCAAAATAATTCAAAAATAAGTAATTCTTTAATCGGCTAGAAAGGCTCCCCTCGGCTTCCCGAACATTTTGGTGAAGACGGATCGCCAAACGGATAAGAAATGAATTTAAGGGAATTTATTGAGTGAAACTCTTGATTGAAGCTTTCATGGAACAGAGGAAGGAAAGAACTTGGGCGGGCTGGGTTCTCATTTTTTTTTTTAAGAAGCTTTATCAATTAATAAAGCCAAGAGATATACTCCCTCCGTCCCACGTGAATAGACACTTATTTCTTTTTTGGGACGTCCTCACGTGAATAGACACTGCCCAAAATGGAAAAGAATTTATTATTTTATATTCATCCTACCCCACCCACTCATTCTCTCTCTTCATTTCCTACCACACAATTTATTCAACCAACTCCACTCATTCTCTCTCTTCATTTCCTACCACACATTTTCATTATTATATTCATTTTTCTTAGTTATTGTGCCAAGATTTTTGGTGTCTATTCACGTGGGACGGAGGGAGTATATGAACTAATTACACATAGGCTCCTCCTATTCATTAAACATTGTCCATTATATTTCTTAAGTTCCTACTTAGACACTTTAGCACCTCCATACTTTATAAGGTTCTTAATAAAAAATTTCATATTATTATTTCACTACACCACTCCTAATATTTTCAAAATGACATTAAATAATTATATTTAATTTATTAACTTATTGGAAATATCATATAAATTATTAAAATGTTAAACTAACACATAATTGATACAATAAAAATGCAAAACAATAAATAATATAAATTGCACTCCATATACACGTGCTCAACATGTGATTAAACTAGTACCTAGAGTTCGGGTCGTTACAATATCTCTTATAAAGTATCCCATGTTTCAATGTATACTCTAAATATCTAAATAACCTCATTAGGGCCTTCTAATGGTCTGCACTGGGATTACTAGTGAACCTACTTAGTTTTCTCATTGAATATGCAATGTTTGAACGTGTACAATTTTCTAAGTATATCAGATTGCCAATTATTCTTGCTTATTCCAATTGAAAACTGGTTCCCCTCTGTTCTTAGCTTAGTGTAGACCAAGTCTACCGGTGTCTTAGCCGGAGGGCTATCAATGATATTGAACATTTGAAGTATATTCTCTAGTTAATGAGATTGTGACAGGGACTATCCCTTCTGATGTTCTAGAAATCTCTATTCCTAATACAACATCAGCTAATCCCATGTCATTCATGTCAAAGTCTTCTTTAGCATGCCTTCAGTATTCATGGTCAATTCATGATTACTTCTCATTATCAACATGTCATCTGCATAAAGACAGACAATTACAAATGATTCATATATTCCTTTAATGTAGACACACTTGTCACATTCATTTATATTGAATCCATTTGACAATATTGTTCTATCAAACTTCTCATGCTATTGTTTTTAGGTGCTTGTTTTAGTCCATACAAATACTTTACAAAGTTACTCACCTTCTGTTCTTTACCAGGAACTATAAACCCTTCAGGTTGTTTCATGTAAATTTCTTCATCTATCTCTCCATTCAAGAAAGTTGTTTTCACATCCATCTGGTGTATCTCAAGGTTAAGCACTACAGCAATCGTAATGAGAAAGCGTATGGATGTGACCCTTGTGATAGAGGAATATGTATCAAAGAAATCGTATTCCTCCTTCTTTCTAAACCATTTTGCTAGCAGCTGGGGTTTGTACTTATCTATAGATCCATCTTCTTTTCAAGGATCCACTTGCAACCCAGTGGTTTACATTCTGGAGGGAGATCAACCAACTCCCAAGTATTATTATGCATAATAGACATTATTTCACTGTTAATTGCTTCTTTCAGAACATACTATCCAAACTAGATAAAACTTCTTTAACAGTAGCTTGTTCGTTTTCTAACATATATGATAGAAAATCAGGACCAAAAGACTTTTCTACTCCTGGCCTCTTATTACATCTAGCTCCTTCATCTTCTTCTTGAGATGGACCACTTGTAACATCATAAGTTCTCTTATTAGAACTTGAATCTTTCCTTTCCTTTGCAGGAAAGATATTCTCAAAGAATGACGCATTCCTTGATTATATCATCATTCCTTCATTCATCTTAGAAATGTCCGACTTGTTCACTATAAACTGATAGACACTTCTATTGTTTGCATATCCAATGACAATGCAGTCAATCGTCTTTAAAACCAATCTTGACTTTCTTTGGCTTAGGTACTTCAACCTTAGCTAGACACCCCATACTTTTAAGGTATTTATAACACGGCTTACGATTATGCCATAATTCGTAAGGAATTTTATTGATTCCTTTCTTAGGCATCTTATTAAGAATGTAGTTGGATGAGAGTATGGCTTTTCCCCACAAGTTGTCGGGTAAACCATAGCTTATTAACATTGCATTCATCATCTACATAAGAGTACTATTCTTGCGTTCAACTAATCCATTAGATTGAGGTGTATACTGAGCCTTCATTTGATAAATAACGCCAGATTCCCAGCATATATCATCAAACAACACAACATATTCTCCTCCTCTATCGCTTCAAATCTTCTTAATCTTTACATTAAGTTGATTCTCAACTTTATTCTTATATGTCTAGAAAGCTCCCATGGCTTCATCCTTACTTTTCAATAGATATATGATAGATGTGGTTTTACCCATCCAAAAGATATAATTCCAAGCTTATTTGGTGCTCAAAACCTTAGGAATTTAATATGTTTTTCTAGTATTTTATAAGTACATGGGTTGAAGTGCAATTGGGCAGAAATGGAGGAGCTAAACTGATTTTATAAAGTTCGGGGGCTAAAGTGTAATTCAATGGAAAATGGAGGGTTGCAGTCGAAACAGAAGCTTGGCCGCATGAGAAGGGCCGAGCGGCCGGACAAGGAAGAGGGCGATTGCCCACTTTGGGCAGAAAAATGAGGCCACCGCGCGACCAGGTTGGGCGACCACGCCTTTGTGCTTAGTGATGGAAAATTGTGACAGATTTGATTCCGTCACAGAATATAAAGGAAGTCCAACAAATTTTCTAACGGAAATTAGTGATGGATTTGAGTCCGTCACAAAAATTGTAGGCAGTTTCAACAGAATAGAGACAGATTTGTTACGAATTTTGTGTTGAATCCTAATTTGACTAGGATTTGGACAGAATTTGGCTGCAAATTAGGAATCTCTCCTCCCTCCTACTCTAAAAAGGACCACTAGACTAGGTTTTTGTATCTTTTTGATCATCTTCTCCACTCTCATAACATAATTTAGGTTTTGTAAACAAGAGTTTAAGGTTTTATTCAAGAATTCCCTTGGAAGATTTATGCAAATTTATTGATGTTCAATATGAACATGAGTGGCTAATTCTCTTTGTCTACGCAATGGAGGTAATGTATATCAATCCTTTATGTTTTAATTAATCTTCTGATCAACCAAAGGTTGGGTTAATTAAAAGTATTCTTCATTTAAGTTTTCTAAACCACAATCACATGTGTAGATTTGATTGGTTTTTAAACTAAATTTGTGTGTGTAATTGACAAGTGATTGTTCGGTTCATGCAATTCAAACTTTTGAATGAATATAATCTAGGTTTTGACAAGTGATTGCAAACCAAAATTATAGGTTATTAATTCTAGTATTTAATAGGTTCTTAAATATTAAGTGTACTTTGCAGAAAACCTAATATTTGTGGAACACTAAATTGTAGGCGTGTGAATACCCAATTTTACAAAATAGGATGAACCCCCAACTATGATTGATTGTATTATTGATTGGTATATTGGTGCGATATACATGAATCCCATTCCGTAGATCATTTTTCCTTGGTATTCGGTAATATTTTACTTGTTTTGTTTATTTCTTATTTTAAGTAAGAATAATAATCCAATCCAAATCCCCCTTCTTTTATTTGTTTGTTCACTATTGAAAGTCAAGTTTTTGATTCAAAAATTCCTGTGAATTCGACCCTTGCCAAAGGCATATCACTAATACGATAACTCGTGCACTTGTGAGGTATTTTTATAACAAGTGGGATTTTCCCCATCAAGCTTTTGGCGCCGTTGCCGGGGATTTGCTAGCAATCTTCAATTTGATTTTCAACAGTGTATGCTTAGTCGTAGATCATTGAACCCCGAGTTGGTTTCTTTGAGCAGCGACAAGTTTGGAAGGGGCAATCCCCCTGAAGCTTCTACCACCAGGGATAGAATAAAATGGAATAAATATGGGTGAAGAAGTGAATATTCGCCACATGAATGACTATTTTCACTACAAGAAAGTAGGCTTTTTACGGCGCTCATATACGGCGGTGAACACGCGTCCGCCGTATATATATAATATATACGGCGGTATGTACAGCCGCCGTAAATAACTAATATATACGGCGGACGCGTCTGCCGTAAGTAAGTAATGTACGTACATTTTCATGTACGTATACGATATCGAAGTTATATACGGCGGTATATAAGTAGCCGCCGTTTATAGGTACTTATTATCGGCGGTTGATACGCGTCCGCCGTAAATAATACCATTATTTATGGTGGTGTAGGTATTATTTACGGCGGTGTACAATATCCGCCGTAAATGTTATTAAATACCGGGAAACCCAAATTTCCCTATTCAGTTTCGCGGTAATCTCCATCTCCCTTTCTCTCCTACAGAGCTTCTCTCCTCCATAGCTAGGGCTTGAAAATCCGACGCCGGTGACCAAAATCAGGTAGGTATAGCGTATTTAATTACTTTTAATTTTTGGTTTTTGTTGATTTCTTCGATCTGTATCTTAGTCTCTCTTTCTCTCCTCCATAGCTTCTCTCCTCCATAGCTAGGGCAAGAAAATCCGACGCCGGTGACCAAATCAGCAGGTAGATATAGCGTATTTAGTTTTAATTTTTGGTTTTTGTTCTAGCTTCATGGCTCATACTCTCTATTTTATGCTCCCAGTTTTAATTTTTGAGTTCATGCTACCTGATAATAAGCCTGCTAGGACGGAATTGCTGTGTAATAAGAACATTCTCAGCATTAATATTTTTTTCTCATGGAATTGGTTTAATTTTTGAGTTCATGGCTCATACTCTCTATTTTATGCTCCCAGTTTTAATTTTTTGAGTTCATGCTACCTGATAATTAGTGGGACTTCTGGGAGCATATTTGGGCCTGAACCAAAATAGTTTTTCTTATGGAATTGGTTTCCTTTCATAGTCCCCAGAAATTTACCATTAACTTGTTTATGCTTCATGGTTGGCCATTGCTTGAGATCTTCTCTTCTTTTATTATTTGATTCACTGCTGGCAGTTGGTGTTTCATTTGATCACATTTTGATATAAAATCATTATTAAGGAAGAATCTTTCTTTAGTAATAAGTCAATGGTGCAACTATCAAAAGGAATTAATATAATAACACCTAGATATTTAGATCAGGTGCAAGAGTTAGAGTAAAAGAATGGGCATCCATTCCTCTCCTAAGATAGTACCCTTCGTAGATTTGCCTAATTGTAGCAAGAATTTGGGGCTCACATTATTTTAAATATAATAACACTTTTCTTATATTACCATTGCTCTCCTAAGATAGTACCCTTCGTAGACCCTACACAAAAAATAATGTTGCGCACTTCAACCTAGTTCCTAAAAATAGTTCCAAATCTTTTGTCGCATGTGCATATTCTTTTGCACATCAACCTAGTTCCTTAAATTAGCTTCTCAATTAGGGGGGGGGGGCTTGTGAGAGAGAGCGAATGAATGTTTTCATAGGGTTATACTATATCATGGGCCCAAGTTCGACTAATAGGCTAGGCTCCAACAATGTATATTATCTATATCGAGCCAAAAAGTTGTACATATTTAGACCATGTTTGTTTATGAGTTTATTTTTATTCTAAAATTTGTGTCTCTCGGTCTTATATATAGGTTGTATTTTAACGTTAAAAATATCAAGTCAAGTCATATATGGACAAAAGTTGGATTGATTTGGATAATCGAATTTCAAATGAGTATATGTCAGGGTTGACAACTTTCTCGATTTTGCATTCTCAAAAAAGTCTGTTGGTGTTAAACAAATATATTGTCCTTGTAAAAAATGCGCAAATCGTTACCAAAAAGACCGTGCAACCGTGAGATCACATTGTATTGAAGTGGGATTTCAAAAAGATTACAAGAATTGGATTAGGCACGGGGAAGAGTACATTTCGGCACGTAAGAATGATAATAATGATAGGACAACCGAAGATGGCATTGAAATTGAATTGGGCGTGCAAGATTGTATGAGGCGAATGGTACATGAAGGGATGGGTATGCGGGATAGTAACCAGCCAGGAATTGAAGAAATCGTACAATCAGGATGCATCCACCGCAAAGTTTCTTAGACTTTTGAGAGATGCCGATCAAGCCTTGTGGGAAGGGTGTGATAAGTTTACAGTACTCTCATTTATTGTAGAACTTATGCACTTTGGAAGGCTAATTATCGAGTGACCGATAAGGGATTTACTTCTTTATTAAAAATTTTCATTAGGGCATTGCCTCAGTCAGCGAAAGTGCCAAGTTCCTATCGTGAGGCGTACAAGATGACTGCGGATTTGGGTTTTAGTTATAAAACGTGGGACGCGTGCATTAATCATTGTATGTTGTTTCGAAATGAAACTGAAAAACTTACTAAATGTGAAATTTGTGGAGCCTCTAGATATAAGCAACAAGAAGAAGGGGGTAGCGGTGAAGGTGCGGAAACAAGTGGCAAGAATAAACTTTCCAAGCAGGTAGCGATGAAGAAAGTATGGTATTTTCCCTTAAAGCCAAGGTTGCAAAGGTTGTATTGGTCATCTAAGACCGCGACACTCATGAGATGGCATGCCGAGAAAAGAATAGACGATGGTGTGCTGAGGCATCCTGCAGACTCTCGTGCGTGGAAGAAATTCGATGAACGTTATCCATTATTTTCAAGTGAAATTCGGAATGTTAGATTGGGATTAGCATCTGACGGATTTAATCCTTTCAGAACAATGACTATATCTCACAGTACTTGGCCGGTTGTGCTTATGCCATACAATCTTCCACCTTGGTTATGCATGAAACAACCATATTTATTCTTGTCGGTGCTTACTCAAGGCCCAAAAGGGCCGGGCAACAAGATAGATGTGTATCTCCAACCGTTAATTGATGAGTTGAAGGAATTGTGGGAAGATGGTATATCAACTTATGATGCATCAAGGAACGAGTTGTTTACTTTACGAGCTTCACTATTATGGACAATAAATGACTTTCCTGCATATGCAATGTTGTCTGGATGGAGCACTAAAGGTGAATATGCTTGCCCTTGTTGCAATGTGAGACCTAAAGCACGATGGTTGGATCATGGTGGCAAGTATTGTTATATTGGTCATCGACGCTTCTTGCCTAGGAGTCATGCTTTTCGTAAGGATAAAGGATCTTTTGATGGTACTCATGAAGTGAGAGATAAGCCCAAGTTATTGTTTGGAACAAAATTGCTTAAACAAGTTGAAAATATGGAAACAGAGTATAAAATAGAAGATGTTATTAAAAAGAGGAAAAGAGAAGAGGGTGAGAAGCAACAAGCCAAGTTGGAGAAAAGAAAGGTTCCTAAGTTGTGTCACAATTGGAAAAAGAGGAGTATCTTCTTTGAGTTGCCATATTGGGCAAATAATCATGTTCGTCATAATCTTGATGTTATGCACATTGAAAAAAATGTGTGTGATAATGTGCTACATACTCTGTTAGGTGCAATGGGAAATCAAAAGATAATGATAAAGAAAGAAAAGACCTAAAAGAGATGAACATTCGGAAACCATTGCATCTACAAAAGCTTCCATCCGGCAAAGAAATTATGCCTCGGCTCGCCCACAATGAGTAAGAAGTATAAAAACACATTCTTGAAAGTTCTAAAGGGAGTCAAAGTCCCCGATGGCTACTCGTCAAACATATCTCGTTGTGTACATCTAGAGGAAAGAGCTATTTGGGGTCTTAAGAGCCATGATAGTCATATTTTGCTCCAACAACTACTCCCTTTAGTTGTTCGAAAAGCGTTGCCTACTTGTTGTAAAAGCCATCATTGAGTTGGCAAATTTCTTTAGGCAATTATCCTCAAAGGTGAATACACTTGCCGATCTCGAAAAGATACAAGATCGGATGGTTTGTCACACTATGCGCTCTCGAGAAAATATTCCCACCGGCCTTTCTTTGATGTTATGGAGCACTTGCCGGTGCATTTAGCCGAGGAGGCCTTGCTAGCAGCCCAATACAATTTCGTTGGATGTATCCCAGAGAGAGGTACATCCATATTAAATTTACTTTGAAAAAAGTAAAATTCCTTTTTACATTTGCTTTAGCATAAGTAAATGTTTTTGTAGGTTTCTACTTACATTAAAATTATATGTTCGAAATCGAGCCCATCCCGAGGCCTCCATAGCTAAGGCAATTGTGGCTGAAGAATGCATGACTTTTTGTACGCAATATTTGGATGACATTGAGACAAAGTCCAATCGTCCTAGAAGAAATGATGATGAAGGTGATGAGTTAGGCCGCTTTGTAGGAAAAGAAGAGGTAATTACCCTTGATTACATCACACGAGTACAAGCGCATAGATATGTGCTTTTCAATACTGAAGATGTTGAACAATACCTAGAGTAAGTGATTCCTTACATGAGGTTTACATTCATTATATCTTTTATATTTCAAATTAATAATTAATTCATATTTTCAATCTGCTCAGAATGCATCGTGTACATTTGAGGGAGACACTACCTCGTAATCAACGACATCTTATAGAGAAAGAACATAATGATAAGTTTGTTAGCTGGTTTAAGGATTATGTAAGTATGAAACCACCTTCATATAATAGTTTCAATTTATCATTTTAAATATTTTCTTATTAAATTTTGTTTTTTATAAAAGGTATGCACGACGAAAGATGTAGTGCCCTGTGATGATGTGTATCCGAAAATTTTCCCATTTTTATTTGAAAAAATCAACGAAACGGAGTCGCCACGCCATTTTTATTTTGAGGGCCAAAACTTTGAAAAAAGCCCGAGATCAGATATTTAGGTTCGGAGGTCATGTTACACGCCGGGAAGGACGTTAGTGTGCACCCGGAATGCCTCGTAAAACGAGTCTTCCAAGCTGAAAATCATTTGTGTGTGTGTGTGTGTGTTTTGGCCAAAATAATTTGAAACTCAAAAAAAAAAATTGGGATATCCTTTTAAGACTTTAAACTGATCCCATGATTTTTTGGAAGATTTTTGGATTGAGATTTGGTACTCAAAAGACCTTTTGAAATTGAGAGCCATTTCTGCCAGAATGAAAAAGGCAGTGGACCTTTGATTTTGAAATGGATTCAAGGGTCTTAAAACTTCATAATCTGGATAAACTCAGAGAATGAAAGTTGTTATAGACACCTTAAATAAGATTTGTGCGAAGGAATTTTCCATTTTGGAGAAGATTTGAGGGGTCAAATCCTTCTGGAAACCTCAGATATGAGATCTGGATTCCCAGAAGCTGATGAACTAGCCTCTAAAAGAAAATTTGAAAAGAGGAGTTTTACTCACCTAAAAAATAAAGTAAAAATATGTATGGAAATATATGGATGTTGGCTACAAAAAGTATTTTGTAGTCAACACCAAATTCCACATTTATCTGTGTCCAAAAAATTAGACCATGGACTTAGGTCTGGGAAAATTGCTACTGGACAGCAACTTCCCAAGAGAGAAAATATGATTTTAAGGGGGGTTTTGCATCCATGCTTGTCCCCATTTCCCTAGGTTTTGGTTAGTGATCACTTGACATTTTAGTGGTGAATCAACTATACCAAACCATCCTTGGGGTACATTAGGACTAAGCATTTCATTTGCTTGGAAAGGGGATTTTTATCCTTTGAAAATGAGATTTTATGCTTGAAAATGGTTTTTAGGGTTTTGAAAATGAGTTTTCTTTGCAAGAAAGTAAGAGAACTTGAAAATAATTTTGATCTTTTGTAGAAGATCATCCATGGAGATGGTCTTCCATGGTGATCTTCTTAGATCTAAAGCAAGAAGATGAAAGAACTACATTTTGTAGTTTGCAAATGCATACATGGTTGGAGTTTAGGGTAAGGAGAAGGAGGGTTTACCAATCTTCCTTGTGTTCTTGAGTTTTTGGCTTGAGTGTATGAGTGTTTAAGGCTTGAATATGAGAGTGAATGGATGAGTGTGAGTTGGGAAAGATTGGAGAGAAAAAGGTGACAATTCTTGAAGAATTCTCACTGTTTTCTCTCTATATTTCGCCAGAGGTTCGGTGCAATTGGTGTTGTTCCTCTTATTTTTGTGACTGGAGGGCTCAATTTATAGCCCTCTGGAAATGACATACTTATCCGCGCGGATAGGACCCTTCAGCGTGCACTGTTCATTAAATGCAGCTCCAGCTTTGGACAAGAGGAATATTTCTTTTGAAATTTCAAATTAACAAACTTTATTGTTCCCACCATTTCTATTTGTGGTTTTATTCCTTTTGTTTTACTTTTTGAGATTCTTTTGAGGTTTAACCTTAAATAACAATGCCCATTTTACCCTCACTTTGTTAGAAAAGTTAGGATTGTTAGGAATTGTTAGAAATGTTATACCTTTCGTTAATTTTCTAACGAAAATTCTAACAAGCTCAAATTGGAGCACTTTGGTAGCCTCGGCGACAGGCGCTTTCGGGAAGGAAGCGGGTCAAGCCGATAAGAGTAAGGCTCCATATTTGGCGGGATGATCGAGTGATCGGTGGCCGAACCTAGCGATAGGCTACCTACGTATCCCGAATGGGAATCAAGCCGCCGTAGTTCGAGGTCTGACCCTCGAGATGATGGCGTTTTAGGTGCCTCGAACCCGATGAGCGAGTTCTCAGTTCTGCTGGAAAGAAACTCTGGGGATAAGAGATGACCATTTTCGTCGATGGCTATCCGCTCCGCTTTGGGATAGGGATGACCATTTTCGGTCTCGGGGATGATTGCAATTTATCGCTTTCTAGTGATAGCGTCTTAGGTGCCTCGAACCTTGAAGATGGCGTTTTAGGTGCCTCGAACCTTGGAGATGGCGTTTTAGGTGCCTCGAACCTTGAAGATGGCTTTTTAGGTGCCTCGGACCTTGATGATGATGGCGTTTTAGGTGCCTCGAACCTTGAAGATGGCTTTTTAGGTGCCTCGGACCTTGGAGATGGCTTTTTAGGTGCCTCAGACCTTAATTTGGAATGGCCTTTCGGTGGACTTCGTCTCGGCTGCCGAAGGAGAGGGCGACCGTTTTTGGTCGAGGGGCTTGGACCTAATGATAGGCTACCTACGTATCCCTAGTGGGAATCAAGCCCTTTCGTAGTTCGATTACTACTCGAGATTCCGTTGGCTTTGGGATTCCGTTAACTTTCAGCTGGGATTTCGTTAGCCTTTCTTGGGGAAAATCGACGTATTCGTGCAGGAAATCGGTCTTACGTTTGGTGTCGTTGGATGATTTTGATGAAAGATACGGGATCTCGTTATCTTTGATGATTTTGATGAAAGATAATGATTCGTTATCTTTCTCAGTCGGTCTTACGTTTTATCTTTCTCAGGGAAATCGGTCTTACGTTTGATCGCCGGAAGGATTTTGATGAAAGATACGAGATTTCGTTATCTTCTCGCAAGCACTCGGTCTTACGTTTGGATCACGGAAGATTTTGATGAAAGATACGGGATCTCGTTATCTTTCTCGAGGAAATCAAGGTCACGTTGATCAGCGTTGAAGATTTTTGATGAAAGATACGAAATCTCGTTATCTTTCTCTCGGAAATCGGTTACGTTGACTGGCTTTGACTGCCGGTGATGATTTTGATGAAAGAAACGGGATTCCGTTAACTTTCTCGAGGAGATCGGACTTACGTTTGATCAGTCGGGAAGGATTTTGATGAAAGATACTGGATCCGTTATCTTTCTGGGAGATCGGTCTTACGTTTCGACCGCCAGAAGGATTTTGATGAAAGATACGGGATCTGCATTCTCGGGAAATCGGTCTTACGTTTGACCGCCGTGAAGATTTTGATGAAAGATACGAGATCTCGTTATCTTTCTCGTGGAGATCGGACTTACGTTTGACTCGGCTGGGGGATAATTTTGATGAAAGATACGGGATTCCGTTATCTTTCTCGGGAGATCGGTCTTACGTTGACTCGTTGATTTTGATTTTGATGAAAGATACGAAATCTCGTTATCTTTCTGGAAATCGGATCTTACGTTTGACTCCGTCGGGAAGGATTTTGATGAAAGATACTGATCCGTTATCTTTCTAGTAATTTCATTTTACCTTTTAATCTGCCGGGGAATGATTTTGATGAAAGATACTGATCCAAGTTATCTTCTCGGGGCACTCTGGTCTTACGTTTCTTGCTGGGGGATGATTTTGATGAAAGATAATGGATCCGTTATCTTTCTGGACACTCTGGGCTTACATTCTCCGATCGCCACGGATACTTATGAAAGATACGGATTCCGTTATCTTTCTAGAGAATCAGGTCTTTACGGCTTACCGTCGGAAGGATTTTGATGAAAGCATACTGGATCCAGGATATCTTTCTGGGCAACTCCTGGGCCTTACGTTTGGCTAGTTTGATTTTGATGAAAGATACGAAATCTCGTTATCTTTCTCAGGGAAATGGTCTTACGTTGACTGCCGGTGGAAGATTTTGATGAAAGATACGGGATCCGTTATCTTTCTCGGATGAAAGATACTAGATCCTGCTATCTTTCTAGGCACTGGTCTTATGTTTATCGCCGGGGAATGATTTTGATGAAAGATATCACTGATCCTGTTATCTTTCTCGGGGCACCGGTCTTACGTTTTACTACCGAGGAGATTTTTGATGAAAGATACGGGATCTCGTTATCTTTCTCGAGGAAATCGGTCTTACGTTGACTGTCAGGGAATGATTTTGATGAAGATACGGGATCCGTTATCTTTCTCGTGGAGATCGGTCTTACGTTCGATCACGGAAGGATTTTGATGAAAGATACGGGATCCGTTATTTTCTCTGGGGCACCTCGGCCTTACGCTTTTTATCGTAACGAGAAGCGATTTCTTTTGATGAAAGATACGAGATCCGTTATCTTTCTCTAGGGAGGAAATCGTGTCTTACGCTTCGCTTTATCAGCGGGAAGATTTTTGATGAAAGATAATCGGGATCTCGTTATCTTTCTCGGTGAAATCTGGTCTTTACGCTTGATCGCTAAGGGAAGGATTTTCTCTTGACAAGGGGTTTGACTTTGGTTAACTCGCTGGCCATGTCAAATCGAATAGTGCAGTTCCAGATTTTTAAAGGGCAAAAAGGGTCATGGGCTTTGACCCCTACGATCCCGCTCCGCGACACCGAGAGGGTTTGAAAACCAGTGGGGTATTAATGAGGGGCCAAGCGCCACTTCCTCTTCCCATCTCAGCTTTGCCGAAAATCCGAGAGCGCAGAGAGAAACCGAGAGTAGGAAGCCAATTGTTGCTCAAAAAGCTTGAAAATTCCTCCGATTTCTTCGATTTTCGAGGCAATGGAACACGGGGAAGGCGCTTTTCAAGGCCAAGGAGCGTGGCCCGGTCGCGGAGAGACGATCTGGAGCTTGTCCGAATGAGGAGGCATTACACCCTTTCGCGCACCTAATCAAGTTGCGGAGGAGCATTACCCCCCGATGCTTGGCAACATTGGTCTTCCGGGATCCGAGTCTCACGAACGGTATACTTCGAATCTTTTGATCCCTTTGTTGGATTTCTTGTTTGAAATTTGAATTTTGGGTGATTTTTGAATTTTTTTTTTGAAATTTGAATATTGCATGTTGAAAATTTCGAAAATTGTGATGATGATTTTTTTGAAATTTGAATATTGGATATTGATTTAATGATGCAATGCATGCATTTTGTTTGGAAAGAATGGGCATTTTGCCAATATGAGATGTATGTATGTTTAGGATTTTTTGAAAGTGGGACCTTGATTTTTCCTCCCGATTGCATGTAAGATGGATGATATGCATGTATGCATTTTTTTGAAAAATGGGACGGAGTTTTATTTCCGTGAACTTCTTGTAGGATATGCATGTATGCATTTTTTTTATTGAAAAATTGTTGAATGGGATTTGCCGAAAACTGGCTCTTTTACCGTGAGAAAATGGGGGCTATGTCTATCGCAGATGCTTAGTTATGCCGCCGATTTTTTTTTTTAATGCATGTGTATGCTTTTTTTTTGTGCAAATGCAAATGCAATTTTTTTGACATTTTCTCTTTTTTTTTTTTTACAGTGGCGGCTTGAAACCGTTTGCAGTGATCGAGACAACCGAACAAAATGAAGACTCCTGAGGATCAGGTGCTGAGTCTCAGTAGTTGACTTGTGGGATCGGCTTCCGACAAGACGGGCCGAGGAGCTTTGCTCGAGTCCGAGACGGATCGTTGTTGTCGAGACCTGGGGCTTTGAGGAGTTCGTTGAGTGCTTCGAGGGGCCGGTCAAGTCTCCCCTAAGAGCAAGTGCCTCGATGCTTGCTTAAGGCGCAAAGCATTGGTGGGAGCGCGACCCACACCTTTCACTTCTTCGGGGCGAGGAGCTAAGCCGGTTACGTTACTCCCCTCCGATTACGCTCTAACGATCACGGGCTCGTCCTTTAATGGACGATCATTGAGTGGCGGGATGGCTACAATGCGATGCTGGATCTACGCTGTGCTCCTCTCTGCGGGATTTTCCTATTCCCAAAAAGGGATGGGGATGGAGTATGCCGTGTGGTCTGTCGCGGTAAGATTGTGGAGACCATCGTGAGTTACGAGGCCGGGGAGGAGAGGATAGGCGCCGAGCAAGCATCTGCGCTAGGGCCTTCTTGTGGTTTGCCTTTTCGAGCACGCCTTTGGACATGGCTTTGAGGGGATCGGCGAGCCGCTTTGCTACGAGGTCCTTGGAGACATGGAGACGGCTACGGAGATGTCTCGTGAAGGGAGAGGCCGGGCCGGGCAGAGCTTTACTTTGTTCTCGATAGGTGGCCACCGGAAGGCCAGTGAGTCTCCTTGTACCGCGCTTGCTGAGTTTGCCCCGGAGTGTATAAAGCTCTCTTTTTGCTTTCCCTCTCTTTCTTTTTTTCGAGCAACACACTTCTCTTCGCAGACCTTTGGATTGAATTTGATTTTTACCTTTCGCAGTATGGGCGTTGGAGTTTTTCCACGGTCACGATGTGGCGACGGCAAATGGCGGAGTATCGTCCGTGGCGTATCACGGCCATGCAAGCCTTGGGGTCCAAGCATGCCCGGAGAAGATAAGCTCCAGGGGGGGCGTACGACTCTCAGTGCACGCGGAGTTGCCTTCCTTTCGACGGAGGCCGAGACGGATGAGGGGATGATATCTCTTCCCGCAGGATCGCTTCGAGGTGGCGCAGCTCGAAGGGCGCTCGAGGATTTGACCGTGCGGCAATGGGAGGATCTTCCGAGAGGTCCGACCTCCGCGATGCCTATTATCTCGCAGGAGAGAGGTGACGCGCCGACATGGCGCAACTCGCCTTTGAGGACACCGGTGGAGCCTCTCCGCCGAGTATGATGGCACTCCGAGTGATCGGTCCGGTGACCTTGGATGATTACTGGCGAGCCTGGCCAAAGACTTCTCGGATTTCGTGGCGACCGAGCTGCCATATGCGAGCATTCGTCTCTGAGGAGGCCGAGGATGCTCTTCGTGCCCCGGATAGAGAGGGGCTTGGGATCCCGCGGTACCCTCGGACAGGATTTTTTTCATATATCCAGGGGATGGGAGTCCCGATTGAGGGTGCAGATCCTCAGCTCGAGCGGCTTCCACGAGCTTTCCGCCATCGTCCGGCATTACGCCAAGGTACGCGCTTTTTACGCTTTACGCTCTCTTCACTTTCTTTCTTTTGTTTTCATCATCTTTAGCATCACTTCCTTTTTTGACGCTTTTGCTTTTGTGCGGTTTCTTTTCTGAGGTGATCACGAGAAGGCGACGAAGCGAAGTGCCATCGGGGCCAAGAGATTCATCCAGGGAGGATGGTCGCTTGCACGGGAGCTCACTCGTGAGCTAGGAATGCGAGCGACCACGGCCGGCGCGCCGTCGACTGGGAGGCTTCCCTATTTGCTCGTAGACTTCTTCGGTGAGCGAACTCCTCTGTCTGCCTCTCCTTGATCCCCAAGCGCGGTGTCGCCTTCGGATCACGTCATTCTCCTGGGATCCACACGGGCAGCGGACACGTATGGCAAAGCATGGCGCGCCGTCTTCAGACGTGCGTCAGAGTCCGACGCTTCACCTTCGGATACGATTTTTTCGCGAGATCTCTGCTTGCCACCCTATCGAAGCGTGCTTCTGGGTTGGTCCCGACGAGCCTCTTTCTCGGAGACGAGGACGCATTCCCGAGCCAGAGATTTTCGTGAGCTCCCGAGGAGGCGGTCCGGAAGTCGCAAGAGGGGCCGTGCAAAGCAGGCACTCTGGAGCGGCTAGAGACTCCGATTGACAATTTTTTTTTTCTTTTTGAGATTTCGAGATTGAGATTGAGGATTCTCAGTACGGCTTTGATGCAGACATTTTTTTTTTCTTTTTCTTTTCTTCTGGGATGGGCTAATAATTTAGGATTTTATTGATGTTTGTTTAAGTTTTTTTTTATGCACACTGCTTCTTTCTTTTTTTTTTGGAATGTAATAATTTAGGATTTTATTTTATGAATGCAATGCAAGATAGAATGCAAAGTGTTGCATGAGCCTTGGTTTTTTTTTTTTGCAAGGGTGTTTGGTATATGGACTCGGTTTGGGGAGGTTTTTGCACATGTGCTTCGAGCAATCTGGGGGATCGGAATATTCCTCTTTTGGTGTAGCAAACTTGACTCAAGGTGCGAGATTTTTCTGGGTGGAAAGTAAACTCATGTCCGCGCGGATGGGGTCCCGCAAAGATCCGACATTGTCCTTAAATTTTTGCTTCAGATTCCGGTCTCACTCTTTATTTCAAATTCAAATATCCTCTTCAACCTCCAAATTCCAAACAACCATTTTCGGGGAGAAAGAGAGAAAAACCATGGAAAGCTTTAGAAAAAGCTCCATCAAAATTGTCCCAAGAATCCCAAATGTCATTCTTCAACAAGTTCAAGGATTGGTCCCGGGAGATCATGCATGAGAGGAGGTCCTTCTTTGAAGAAAGGTACAAGGTGAAGTGCTTATGGTCTCTCAAGGAATTGATTCCGGACTATGAGCTTTTGAGGGCTTCTTCCTCATTTTGGGACACTAGAAGGCATGTCTTTTGCCTTTCCTTCAACGAGATTGTTCCGACTGTCGAAGAATTTCGGGCCTTGCTTGGAGGTCCGGAGGTGGAAGAGATAGCGGTTCCTTTGCCCGAGGGCTTCTTTTGTTGACAGATGTCGCGTCCTCCTTCATCTTTCCCTGGAGGAAGCGCAAGGTATGATCCGTGGTCCCGATCATTTTGATATTTCCGGCCTTCCCGATAGGTTTAGGGGCCTAGGCTTGGTGGATGATGCCTATTGGGATGCCTTTGCACTTTGTATGTTTGGCACCCCGTTCATTGTCTATTCCTTTGGGATCCGTCATCGATCTCTGCTAGATGTTGTCGTTCACCGTCGCCCGGCGTAGATGTCGTTCCTTTGATTTTGGGAGAGACTTTTCATGCTCTTGATAGGCCGGCTACCGGAAGACGGTGATATGCACCTGGGCAGCCCGTTCCTCTTCGGGACCCGCGTGGCCGATGGAGCGTTTGGGGGTTCTTCGGTGAAACCTCGATATGATCAAGCCTCGACATTTGCCAGAGGGGGGTTGCTGTGGATTTCGATGATCGTGGCCTCATGGGAGCGTTGAATGGCCGGTCTCCAGCGAGAGGATATCGATGGTCGCGCCTTGTCAAGGCGGGTGGAGACTCGCAGAGTGCTCACTCAGACGGGTCCCATGTGGTTATACTTCCGGGCTTTCTCACCCAAATTTTCTACATTCCGGCTTTAGTTCTCGAGACAATTTGACTTGGGAGCAGTTCCTTGGGAGGGCTTTGATGATATAGCCACCTGTGGTGGTGGCTCGCTTCTATGGATGATCCCTCGTGTTTCCATTTCTTTCCCGAGCATGGAGGTATGATGCCTTTCCTCCTCGGGTTATTCTCAAAGGCGTCCAAGACCGGTGTTCCCGACCACTTGGCACTGGATTGGTATGAGAGGCATCCGGGAGAGACTCAGTGGCTATTTTCAGACGGCGTGAGGCCATTGTGGGTGCGGAGGACCCGATCAAGCTTCGAGAGGAGGAGGGCCGAGGCGAGGGCCAACCCCTACGACAGAGCGGAGACGCCGTGACCGACTATGAGGCTTACGTCAAGAGACAGAGAGGATGGCTCCTATGCTACCGCCTAGGCTACAGGAGATGAGAGATGACGCTAGGGCTACTAAGGCCCCGACAGAGGCCGGTTTGATAGATCCCGTTCCTATACCTGCAGCTTGGTAGGAGGAAGATCGACATTTTTCCTGGGCTCGTAAAAGAAGACTCGAAGGGGAAAGAAGAGGGGAGAGGCCAAGACGAGTGGCTTGGAGTGACTCGAGGTTTCCGAGTATCCCTTTCTTGTCATGGCGCATACATTAGTTTGATTATGTATCTTAGTTTCTTTTAGCGAGGTGCTGCCGCTGTAGGAATGAATCGGGCTTAGACTCATCAAAGAGCTTTTAATTTGTAATGAATATTTGAATTGCTTTAGAGTTTTTCGAGACGCTTTCATGGTCTGATTGATTGTATTGATGCCAAAGTATGACTTTTATTTGTGTTTTAGACCGAACCGTTTCCGCCGCCTACGTTCCCCTCATTTTGAGGAGCCTCAGTCTTCGTAGTTCAACCCGATTTTTTTTTTTGTTTTTTTTTGTTTTTTTTTGTTTTTTTTGTTTTTTTTTTTTGTTTTTTTTTTTTTTTTGTTTTTTTTTTTTTTGGTGCAACCTCGTTTTTACCTAGGCCGCCCTTCTCGGGTTTTCAACCTAGTTGGGTATTACTCTTTAGCACTCTTTTTTTTTTTACGCGTAGTATCTCGCGCAGCCTTGTCACCATTCACCGGGTGTACAAAAGGATTCCCGTCGAGGTCCGCAAGCTGCATGGCTCCTCCGAGAAGATCTTCCGGACGACGTATGGCCCGACCCAGACAGCTCCCATTTGCCGAGGGGGTTGATACGGACCGGGGCTTTTCTTTTAAAACGAGATCCCCTTCTCGGATCTCCCGATGCTTTACTTTCTTGTCAAAGGCTCGCCATTCTTCCTTGGTAGGCTCGGATGTGTTCCATGGCCTTCGCCGGCGTTCATCTAGTAGGGCCAATTCGTCATGGCGACTTCGGAGCCATTCGACCTCGTTGATCCGGCTTTCCAAAGAAGTATACCTGAGCGAGGGGATCTCTAGCTCGACTGGGAGTACGGCTTCCATTCCGTATGTGAGGGCAAACGGTGTTTCCCGCCTGCCGTTCGACCGATGTTCCGTAGCCCCAGCAGTGCCAGTGTAACTTCTCGGCCAATCTCCGCCTTGGACCCATTTTCCTGATGATATTTTCCAGAGTCTTGTTTGCCGCTTCGACGGCTCCGCTTGGTCTGGGGCACGTAAAGAGACGACTTGTGACGGGTTATTCGGAATTACGCGGCGGTTTTCACATTCCCCTTCGAAGTGGGATCCATTATCTCGAAATGATTTCGGGCCGGGCAACCCGTATACGCATATGATGTTCTCTTTGATGAAGAGGGCTACTTTCCTTGAGCTGAGGATTTTGTAGGACTTGGCTTCAACCCACTTGGTGAAATAATCCACGGCTACCGGGACGAATTCGTGGCCGTTCTTGCTCGATGGCGTGATTTTTGCCTATGACATCAATTCCCCAAGTGACGAAAGGCCAAGGGGTTGTCATGCGGTATAACCTCGTGAGGAGGCAAGTGATTAAGATTGGAGTATCGCCGGCATTTGTCGCAGCTTTTGACGAGGCGGATGCGGTCGGTTTCCATGGAGATCCAAAGTACCCCATTCTCGGTATGATTTGCATCGAGCTCGAGCATTCATGTGAGGGCCGCGAGTACCACCATGTATTTCTTTCATGAGTTCGGTAGCCTCTTGTTTGCCGATACATCGCGGGAGGGGGCCTTGATAACGCTTCTTGTATAGCATATTGCCCAAAAGAACATAACGGGAGGCGAGCCGCTTGGCTGAGAGACTTTTCGCTTTGATTCCTTCTTTATATTCCCCCATCTTCATTTTTGAAAGGGGCCTCGCCATCCTCCGTGCTTGGTAAATCGAGTGTACAGGTGGATCATTGGCCGGTTTCGCTTCCGCTTCGATTTCAAAGCAATAAGCGGGATTTTCTCTTCTACCGACTCGAATGGTTTGACGGACTTCCCTTCGGGTCTTTCAACGAGAGAGGCTAGTGTAGCCGCAGCATCTGCGAACTGTTTCGGTCTCTTGGGTGTAATGAAAGGCGATTTCTTTGAATTGAGCCACTAGTTCTTCCATGTAAGTATGATACTTACGCAAACCCGGATCCACGGTCTTCCATTTGTTAGAGACACGATTGATGATGAGGGCGAGTCACCATACACCTCCAATTCCTTGATATTTCTTTCAAGGGCGGCTTCCAACCCTGGGCTATGCAAGCTTCATATTCAGCTGAGCATTGTTGGTGACTTCGAAGTTCAGTTTACTGCACATGGGGCGTGTTCGTCGGTAGGATCGACCGAAGCATTCCTATTCCGTTCCCCTTTTGTTTGATGCCCCGTCGAAGAAGAGTTGCCGGCGATTTTCTCCTTCTAGAGCGAAGATTCCATCATCGGGAAATTGGGGTTCAGGTCCTCGGGACTCATCACTTGGGAAATCGGCCAAATGTTACGCCATTATGCGTCCTTTTACGGATTTCCTTGAAACATAAGTGATGTCATATTCGGCCAAAAAGAACGACCATTTTGCCAACCTCATGGAGATGGAAGGCTTGTCGAACGAGATATTTGATGGGGTCTATCCTTGAGACAAGATGTATCGGGTGAGGCGCATGTAGTGTTTCAACTTTCCCACTACCCGGACCAAACTGCGCAAGTCTTCTCATGACGAGTAATTGAGTTCGCTTCCTTGGAGCTTTACGCTTACGAAATAGATGGCGTTTCGACTTTGGAATCTTTCTTCTCTTGAGCTAGCATAGCCCCGATTCTTTGTATACAGTGACGAGTTAGATATAGCAAGAGTGGCTTTTGCCGATGTGGTGGGCGAGAGAATCGGAGGATCTCACAAGGTATGCCTTGATCTGTTCAAAGGCAAGGCGACGTGCAGGGTCCATTACGTGTAGGCATTTTCTTCATCAACTTGAAGATCGGCTCGCGAGATCGAGGTCGGTGATTCTGAAAGCGGCTTATGTATTGCGAGTCTTCCCATAAAGGATTTCACTTACGTCGGTGTCGGGCGGCTTCATTTCAACTATCGCCTTGATTTTACGGGGATCTACTTCGATTCCCGTTACGTCACCATATATCCTAGCACCTTACCTCGTCTTACACCGAAGGTGCACTTAGGCTGGATTCGATCTCATCTTTGTGGTCTCGGAGGCGGCCGAAGAATTTTCTCAAATCAACAAAGTGCGGCCATCGATCCTCTGGAATGTATTATCATGTCGTCCACATAGACCTCAATTTCTTTGTGGATCATGTCATGGAACAGCAGTAGGCTGCCCTTTGGTACGTAGCCCCGGCATTCTTTAGTCCGAACGGCATGGCCAGGTGTAGCATTAGGTGCCCGAGGGGTTGTGAAGGCTGTTTTGGCTTGATCCTCTTACGCCATTTTGATTTGGTTGTAGCCGGCAAAACCGTCGACGAAGGATTTAACTTCATGGTTGGCCGTGGAATCTACCAAAATGTCGATGTTTGGCGAGGGAAATCGTCTTTTGGGTGGCTTTGTTCAAGTCTGAAGTCTACGCGACGGCTTAGGATCTTTCCGTTGGCCTTGGTCTTGTTACTATGTTGGAAAGCCATGTAGGGTATTCAATGACCACTGATGAACCCCGCCCTGAGCATCTTTTCTATCTCCTCTTTCACTTGTAGGGACCATTCGGGCTTAATTCTTCTTAGCTTACGCTGCGGTTTGACTTAAGGTCGAGCGGTATTCGGTGCTCAACTATGGAAGGATCGAGGCCTGGCATATCTTTATAGGACCATGCGAACACATCCACGAATTCTTTTAGCGGCTCAATTAGGGCATCCCTTTCGGTCCCTTCGAAGAAACTACCAATCTGCGTCTCTTTAGGCTCTTCCGCGGTTCCCAGATTCACACTCGTCAAAATCTCTTCGGCGGCTTGGGCTCGATTTTCCTCTTTCAGGACAACTTGCTTAAAGATTTCTTTGATATATTGTTCATTTAATGTGTCGCTTCTTCATCTAGTGAATCGTTATTAAGCTTGTTTTAGATTATTAGTTAATTCATCATTAGTTAAAGTGGCAATTAAGGGATACTCGAGAAGGTTCGTCATTTCATTGAGAATAAGAGGGAATACGGCATTGGCTACAATTTCGTGGTCTTCGGGCGTGAGGCCATCGGACGACTCGGAAGACTCAAACTCAACAATGAGAGACTCGGAGGACTTTACAAAGGTTGACACGAAAGGACGGGGGACCAATCCAAGCTTGGTGATCATTTCCTCTTTGGTCGCGGACGGGCACGAGAGAGTTTCCCAATTCTTTAGCGGCATCATTGTCGGTGGCTTCACAACTCGGGAAAGGCATGGTCTCTGTGCTCCCTCTTCGGTCGTTGCTATCATCTCTTTGTCGAACCGAGAATCAATTGTGTTTGGCGTCGAAAGGCGAGCATGTGGATGTAGGGATCTTCCTCGATCACAGGGATTTCCATTTCGTCACAATGCGACCGCTCAATCCGAGATGTAAGGACGCATTGCGTCTCGGTGTCTTGCTAGAAAAATCTCATGTCCCATACTCGAGCGGAAAGGCTCGGCGGGTAGTTCGGCAAGGAGGACGTCCCACACGACGTTCATAGATTCGAGCCGAGTGCGTCGGTATTTGTCGACTTTTATCATGAAAATCTCCTCGCACAGCGAGGCAGAAGAATGGGTTTGCGAGAATGCGACAAATCTGTGATTGAGGACCGGAGACTTGTGTGCTGTATCATGGCGGTGTTCGGCGTTTCCTTCGATACGCCTCCAAGTGTTGGAAATAACAATTAAATTTGATGAATCGAACTTCTTCGGAGTCGGCTCGCTTGAGTGTGTTGACATAGTTGGCATCATTTGGATTCCAAAGGATGCTTTGGCGAGACTTGCCTCTTGAAGGGTGTAGCCCGGTGTTTGTGTGGGCATTCTTGGCTATTGTTTCGGCTTCGTTCCCTATGAGGAAAGCTGTCACCCCTTATGACTTCAAGGTCTCCCTGCCGGTTGATGAATTTGACGCATTGGTGGAGAGTGGAGGCTATGGCTTTCATGTGATGCAACCAAGGGCGCCCTAGTAGAGGCTGTGAACTCGGAGGATATCCATTACATGGAACTTTGCGGGCACCATTTGGGTTTCGTACCGAGTTGAGTCGCTGTCCCAGAATGGGACGAGACGAACCGTCGTAGGCCTTGACGGTCCGGGTAGATGGGATCATACGCCTTTCATTTATGCGGAGGGCCCTCATCATGCGAGGAAGGACGTTTACCGATGATCCATTGTCCACTAATACCCAGGGGAGTGATATGGTGTTGAGCCGAATAGTGATGTACAAAGCTTCATTGTGTTGGGAGACATCTCTTGGCAAATCTTCATCGCGAAGGTGATCATACTCCCATATAGGTGAGGATCATAGATTTGGTCCTTGTCTCGGGATAGAGAGTCATTAAACCAATCGTTTCGTGCCTTTTTCTTGCGAGGTAGAGCCTTTGCCGAAGCCTGCAGGTTATGCGATGCCTTTTGTGGCGGTTGCCATCTCCGGTCAACATGTTGATTGAGTGGGAGCGCCAAGCGGCGTTGGTCTTTCTTTGTCGGTGTGCACTCGGGAGGCTGGTCAAGGCGAACCTTGGGCCGTTCCCGCGGGGATAGATTTCGATTGGCGGTAGAGTTACCCGGGTCCACAGATTCTCAAGCGTCCGAAAGTCTCAATTCTGTCGTTGGCAAGGCTTTTACGCTCTTTCACCCCTTTTTGCTTTGGGGAAGGCGGCGGAGTAGAGTACATAATAATCAAATCCCCGAGATGGCTCCCGAGCGTTCCCAGCTTGTTATCACCGGCCTCGAATCTCTCCTTCAATTTTCTTTGGGAGGAAATTTTCTTTTTCTTAGGAGGACGGTCCTCGTGTATCCGATCCTGATAGTCCCTTTCAAGGCAATCGGGACGAGTCACAAATATCCCACCAAATGTGTTCTACGGTGGTGGCGGATTTGGGACCTCGGGTTGAGCGGTCTTTGGAATGACTTTGGGTGGGCCGGTCAGGGGATCTGCTGCTTGGGCTCATCAGTAGCGAGTGATTGGACTCCGCGGATAATGAGAGATATTGAGGTCCCGGGGAACGGGCATATGTTTGTCCTTCAGGTAGCCCGATCGGTTGGGATATTGTTAAGGTCCCGAAGTGGCGTGTGGCCTCTTCAATCCAGGCACTTTATGCATTGCAGCGTTCTTCCGGGCTTTGATGGTGACCATATTTCTTCAATTGTTCCACGATTTTCATCACTCAGGTGATATTTGTGGGATCATCACTTTGAGAGGGGACAGCGACGGTATACCGAACTCTTTCGTCCACATTCTGTTTGGGGGCCGGTTGCCACTGTAAGTCGGCGGGCGAGGAGTCCGGCGGTGGAAACATAGGAATCTTGGGGTGGCATCTTGATGTATCGGGACGATTAAGAAGAGGAGGAGAACCCTCTTCCTTCTTTGCGGTAAAAGTGCCATCGGAATTGAGGCGATAGTCAAACCATGACTTGCGACAACCCCAGAAGGTCATCAATTTGAGCCTCGTGTCGAAGTCTCATCTGTTCTACCAAGCTGGATCCAATGCGGTACTGCGAGGGATTTTGGAGGACGGAGCAATGTGGTCCCCATCATTACCGGGCGATGCGAGACATTACGAAACCGGAGTCGGAACAAACGGCGAAGGCGATGACGCGCTTGACTCTTCCCAACTAATCAAACGATGACCCGGTGCCGAAACCAAGCTTTGTGCGGAGGCTGCGGGGGAAAGGACACGAAGGTTCAGATGTGCAGGAATGGAAGGAGGGTAGGTGTTTGGGCTTTTGGCTCATGCAACATGCGATTATTTGTTCACGTTTACTTAAAACATGTTTTATTAACCTAATCGGTTGGAAAAGATTGCTCTTCTTTTTCGCAAACTACTGGATCTGGATCGGTGGGCCCCGTCACTACGTCTATAAGCCCCTCGTATTCCACTGTATTTCGACCTCCCGGGGTGGACGGCCCGGGCGAGGGTCCTATAGGGCAAGCGGGTCCCACCGACCGAAAGAAAACGATCCTAAAAGTCGGCGGGTAATCGAGTCTTAACGAGCATTCGATGTAAATTACGGACAAGGCGACGTCAAAAGTCAAGATCATGTCAGGGGCTCGACGAAAAGTCGGCATGATTTGGGCGATAAATGTCCACGATTGATCTTGACTTGTTGTCAATTAGGCCGTAATTAGGCATGGAATAATCATTAATCCTTGATGACTCGGTGTCAATCTTTGGGAGTCGAGTGTATAATTTGTGCCGATCGAGCCGAAGTCAAGGCGCCGGTCAATATCTTGGTCAAAGTCTGCGGCGGAAAACCGGCGAGAACTTCGGCGATTAGGGTCCCGAAAGATATTGAGTCGGTATGCCGACAAAGGCTTGAAAGGAAAGGTCTATACACGAGACGGGGCATGACACGAGACCGGACTAAAAACCAACCGGGTCTCGGACAAAGTGTGTCACGGACAAGTGCATGGTCGACACGAGGCTCCATGGGATGTTTGGGTAGTCTGTGCTCATCCGAGAGGCGTAATAAGACCAAACGGACCGCGACAAGGATTTCCCGGGTTAGGGACGTAGTGTGCGGTGTACGGTCACGTGCGCGTAGTGTGCAAGGATCCTATATTCTTTTACGAGTAAAATAGAAATTTTTTTTTTTATGTGTCTTAAAAATATGATGCATGATTTTTTTGGAAATTTTCTTTTTTTTTTTGAAAATCCCCTTTTTTTTTAATTTTTTTTTTTTGAAATTTTTAATGAGCACATAAGCACGTAAGCACGAAAATTCCGACAGTTAGGGACATTATTCCGACAGTCAAAATTTTGACTTTCTCCGAGGCGGCCAAAACAACATGAAAACTGTGCAAAAATCAACACACACACAAAAATGATTTTCGAAGCCGGGACGGAAGCTTGACCCTCAAAAGCTTTTTTTTTTTTTTGAAAACGGTGATACCGGTACGTGGGATTGTTAGACCACAATTTATCCCCGACTCGTGTTAGGAGGCGATAACGGGAAGTTTAATGGTTTCCACCAATATACCAAATACCATTTTTTTAAAAAAAAAAGCTTAGTCCCCAGCGGAGTCGCCACTGTGATGATGTGTATCCGAAAATTTTCCCATTTTTATTTGAAAAAATCAACGAAAAGGAGTCGCCACGCCATTTTTATTTTGAGGGCCAAAACTTTGAAAAAAGCCCGAGATCAGAGATTTAGGTTCGGAGGTCATGTTACACGCCGGGAAGGACGTTAGTGTGCACCCGGAATGCCTCGTAAAACGAGTCTTCCAAGCTGAAAATCATTTGTTTGTGTGTGTGTGTGTGTTTTGGCCAAAATAATTTGAAACTCAGAAAAGTAAAAATTGGGATATCCTTTTAAGACTTTAAACTGATCCCATGATTTTTTGGAAGATTTTTGGATTGATATTTGGTACTCAAAAGACCTTTTGAAGTTGAGAGCCATTTCTGCCAGAATGAAAAAGGCAGTGGACCTTTGATTTTGAAATGGATTCAAGGGTCTTAAAACTTCATAATCTGGATAAACTCAGAGAATGAAAGTTGTTATAGACACCTTAAATAAGATTTTTACGAAGGAATTTTCCATTTTGGAGAAGATTTGAGGGGTCAAAACCTTCTGGAAACCTCAGATATGAGATCTGGATTCCCAGAAGCTGATGAACTAGCCTCTGAAAGAAAATTTGAAAAGAGGAGTTTTACTCACTCAAAAAATAAAGTAAAAATATGTATGGAAAGATCTGGATGTTGGCTACAAAAAGTGTTTTTTAGTCAACACCAAATTCCACATTTATCTGTGTCCAAAAAATTAGACCATGGACTGAGGTCTGGGAAAATTGCTACTGGACAGCAACTTCCCAAGAGAGAAAATATGATTTTAAGGGGGGTTTTGCATCCATGCTTGTCCCCATTTCCATAGGTTTTGGTTAGTGATCACTTGACATTTTAGTGGTGAATCAACTATACCAAATCATCCTTGGGGTACATTAGGACTAAGCATTTCATTTGCTTGGGAAGGGGATTTTTATCCTTTGAAAATGAGATTTTATGCTTGAAAATGGTTTTTAGGGTTTTGAAAATGAGTTTTCTTTGCAAGAAAGTAAGAGAACTTGAAAATAATTTTGATCTTTTTTAGAAGATCATCCATGGAGATGGTCTTCCATGGTGATCTTCTTAGATCTAAAGCAAGAAGATGAAAGAACTACATTTTGTAGTTTGCAAATGCATACATGGTTGGAGTTTAGGGTAAGGAGAAGGAGGGTTTACCAATCTTCCTTGTGTTCTTGAGTTTTTGGCTTGAGTGTATGAGTGTTTAATGCTTGAATATGAGAGCGAATGGATGAGTGTGAGTTGGGAAAGATTGGAGAGAAAAAGGTGACAATTCTTGAAGAATTCTCACTGTTTTCTCTCTATATTTCGCCAGAGGTTCGGTGCAATTGGTGTTGTTCCTCTTATTTTTGTGACTGGAGGGCTCAATTTATAGCCCTCTGGAAATGACATACTTATCCGCGCGGATAGGACCCTTCAGCGTGCACTGTTCATTAAATGCAGCTCCAACTTTGGACAAGAGGAATATTTCTTTTTGAAATTTCAAATTAACAGCCAGTTTATTGTTCCCAGCCATTTCTATTTGTGGTTTTATTCCTTTTGTTTTACTTTTTGAGATTCTTTTTGAGGTTTAACCTTAAATAACAATGCCCATTTTACCCTCACTTTGTTAGAAAAGTTAGGATTGTTAGGAATTGTTAGAAATGTTATAACTTTCGTTAATTTTCTAACGAAAATTCTAACAAGCTCAAATTGGAGCACTTACATGCCCGAAAGAATTACGAGTCTTGCATTGGGTCCTCATATGGATGCGAGGCGGTATAAGTCTTACATAATAAATGGTTTTCGATTTCGAGTGAAGGATGTCGATAGACAGAGGAAAACTCAAAATAGTGGAGTCATGCTGAATGCAAGTGTGACAAGTTTTGCAAGCCGAAAGGATAATAATCCCATTGTAGGGGATGTTAACTTCTACGGGGAGTTGATTGAGATCCTTGAAATTCGTTATAGCAACTCAATAAGATTTGTATTGTTTAAATGTGATTGGGTTGATAACCGGACAGGCAAGATGGAAGATGAGCAAAAATTTACTCTTGTAAACTTCAATCACAAGTTGTATAAGGATAATCGAGTTGGTGATGAACCATTCATATTAGCATCTCAAGCTGAGCAAGTTTGGTATGTTAAAGATCCTATAGAAAGTGATTGGAAAGTTGTGATGAGGATTACACCAAGAGATAGTTTTGACATATATTCAAATGATGATAAACAAGTTTCAGATTCGATTCCACAATTGGTACCATTTTGCTCACAAAATCTGGATGAAAATGTTGCTAACGAAGAAGCATCGTGGGTGCGAGAGGGAGTTGATGGGGTCGAGATTGAAACTACTAATATCAATGACCTAGATGTTGATATGACCAATAATGATGATGTTGATATGGCCGATAATGATGATGATTAGTTTGAGTAGTATTTGTTTAGATCTTATTTGCTTACTATTTACTAAGACAATGTTATTACTTAAGTTTCATGTTTCAATCAAACTTGTTATTTTTGTATGGTTGAATATTAATATTGTTACTTCTATATAATATGTATTTGTTTAGGTCTTATTTGCTTACTATTTACTAAGACAATGTTATTACTAAAATTTGTGTCTCTCCGTCTTATATATAGGTGGTTTTTGTGTTGAAAATATGCCTCCTAAGGAGAGAGACGGTAGAGGGGGTAGCAACAAGAGGGGTAGACAAAACCCGCCGCCCGTAGTCCCAAATGATCCCACTTCCCCTAATGCATCATTGACGCCGTTTATGGGATTGACCCAATTGACCGCCGCTCAAAAGAAAAAATGGCGGAATTTGGAGGGTAGGAAATTTCAAGTCACCACTTTCCTTCATTTGCCGGTGTTGAGGGATTTGGGTTTAGAGACGTTAGTAACAGAATTGATGACGCAAGCCGGGTTAGGTAATTTCCTGGGGAAGACTCCATCTACGTATTTGCGATATTCACTTGAGTTCCTTTCAACTTTGGAGGTAGGCAAGGGGTCACAAGAAAATTCTATTCGGTTTCATATGAATGATGAACCCTATCGAGTGACTTATGATGAGTTGAGGGAAATCTTTGAGGTTGATCAGCCGAGAGGAAACTGGGTGGAGGCTGATGGGGGGACTTGTTTTTTCTTTTCGGAGCTCACAGGATTGCCCTGCAAAAAAAAAATACCTTAGGGCTTCCTCTCTTTCTCACCCGGCTTGGAAATTATTTTACAGAGGTCTATCTATGTCTTGGTTGGCAAACGGAGAGCCCGCTCAATTGAATGTGGCTATGGTAAACCTTTTGCGAACAGGTTTGAGGAGTTTTCAGGTGATTCCTGATTGGGTTGATATTTTTGTTCGGAGATGTGAGGCATTTGCCCAAACCAAAAAGGGAAACATATCAATAGGGGGAATGATCACATTGATTGCTCAAGCTTGTGTGGGTGAACCAAAACCCGAGGCGATGAGATTGATGGGGGGCACGAGTTTTTATTACGGAGCGCTAGTGCGGTATGACAAGTTTGTGAGGGACCGGAGGGCGACAGGACAACATGTCTTTATTGTTTGAATATGGTACTCCCGGGAGGACGGTCCGTTGCAGGGGTAGGGGCCACGTTTCCGAGTGGTGAACAGGCCGAGCATTGGCGTATGCCCTGTTGATGATCAAATGGATCCCGTTGATGAGAAGGATGATGAGGAGCAGGAAGAGGAGGATCGGGAGAGACGGGGTGGTCGGGGAGGAGAGCGGAACCGGAGCCATCAGGGTTCTTTTGATCAGTGGGATACCATGAGGGCATTTTTGGAGGAGCAGGAGCGATCAAGGATCGCTCGGGAGCAGAGCCGACATGCTTTGGAGGATGCTAGATGGGGGGAGGTTATCGCTCGGGAACAGAGTCGACAGACTTTAGAGGATGCTAGATGGGGGGAGGTGCAGGATCATTTTGAGGGGTTGGAAGATGAAACTGCCATTTTGGGAGCCCGGTATACGCAGCTGGAGGCTTGGGCGATGCAGACAGAGCCCCGGAGTTACGAGCCAGTTTCAGAGGATTATTTGACTACGATGCATTCGAGAGCCACTGCTCGTGCACAGAGGCGTTCTTCCCGTCAGACCTACTATCAGGGACAAACCTCCGGCTCTCATCAATGATGTTATTATTGTGATGTTATTATTATGTTTCATGTTTCAATCAAACTTGTTATTTTGTATGGTTGAATATTAATATTGTTAATTGTAATATGTATTTGTTTAGATCTTATTTGCTTACTATTACTAAGACAATGTTATTACTTATGTTTCATGTTTAAATCAAACTTGTTATTTTGTATGGTTAAATATTAATATTGTTAATTGTAATATGTATTTGTTCTGCTTCTTTTGTATCATAAATCATATCTATTCCATTTTTAGACTGGTCCATTGCCAATGGTATCTCAATAATGAGTGCTGACCATTTGCTTATGGTTTGACAGGTCGTTTCCTCGCGGAGGTGACAAAGCAAGTGTTTTCAGACCTTGAATCGAGCAAATATCAAGTTAGTCCTTTACTTCCTTCTTCATTATCACTTTGGGATGTCCCCGCCCCGCTTCCCCACCGATTCGGTACCCGCGGGAGCCCCAACCCCTCCCCCCCCCGGTACTATTTTATACTTTGATACTAAATTTGTCAAAGTGATTGAATGAGATTGTATGATGTGACTATATAAATATTTTTCTTAGATTTTTCTATTATAAAGGCGAAAAAATAAGGATTGTGATTTATAAATTTGGATTTTGTGTGCATTTGACTTTGAATATTTTATTACTATTTTAGATACTTAATGGTTGGATAATTACTATTTTAGATACTAAATTTGTCAAAGTGATTGAATGAGATTGTATGATGTGACTATATAAATATTTTTCTTAGATTTTCCTATTATAAAGGCGAAAAATAAGGATTGTGATTTATAAATCTAGTTGAAAAGACACTTTGGTTTACCAGATGCCTAGGTCTCAGCAAAAAAGTTCTAAGTATGACATTAGCTTATCTGATTGTTGCTACTATTCTGTTGGCATTTAATTGAACCCTAAGGTCCCTAATGATGATCCCTTCTTGCCTTTTGCTGTCTCCAAAATCATGACCATAGTGGCCTGTGGGAAATGAAATGGATTTACAAGTTGTTGTGTCCAAACATTTGGGGAAATTTTGTCTCACAGTGTCCAGGGTGTTGGTGCTTGTTGGGCTGGAACAAGTGCCAAGCTGCACTTCTTGAGTTCAGAAAGTACACTGCAAGGGTATCATAATGCTTTACTCATAAAGGATGGATGTTGAGTTGCTAAAAGGAAATGGAGTTATTTTTTGCTATAACTGCTATATAGTCACTATGTGCATTCTGCTGTTGTTGTTTTAATAGTCTTGTATAAGCTAGTCTTGTTGATGATTATCAATGTTGTCATTTTGTTTCTGTACATTCCAATAAGTTTTCCACATATGAATTCTCTGTTTTAACTCTTTAATAGAAAATTTCAAATTATGTTCCTTCCATTATGAATTCCCTCGTCTGTCTTTCTTCAAATTTACGAGATTCACCCATATAACGGGAATCGTTTCTACTTTTCATTTGATTACTTTCTAATGCAAATAGAATGTAATAAGAAAACTGTTGATTAAAGTGCAAGTATTGGATTTTGAAGTCGGGCATAGTATTGTTTTTGGTTCTCCAAAGTTATCTATGATTTTTGCATTTCTCCAAAGTGTTGGTCTTGGCCTTCATGCCACATATTTATGTGTTAGAATAATGCATACTTCCTTGGTCCCTAAATAAATGTAAAAAAATATTCAAAGAACATGCTGCAGCCAAGTTGTTGTTGTTGTTGTTCCTTGTGGTTGTTGTTGTAAAGTTATAGATATAGGTCTTATATCTCATATATAAGACCTATACATGATTTTAAAGATTAACATAACGTATATTCATATTTAAAAGTCTTATCTTCTTTATACGACTTATATATTGTCTTTTAATATAAGTATATGACTTATAAATAGTTGGTACATTATGGATTGTTTATATATTAATAGTATCCTAAACTTGATGACTTGCCTATATGTGTGTTACTATTTTTTGTGAAATTATTGTTGTACATGGAAATATTTGTTGGAAAAACTAGGGTGAGGGTAAGAAGGCCTGTTCTTTCTCCTCCATATCCGCCCAGTTGCAACTACTCATGGTTTTGCCCCTAGCTGGTCTTGTTCCATCCACAAACATCTGCATTCAATTCCTTGAAGTCTTAAAGCATGTTTCTCCACTCCTGTGTACTTGTGTAGTTTGTAAATACTTTTTGGGTGTTGTTGTTGCTGTTTATAGGTCTTATATAAGATACATAAGACCTATAATAAATTTATAGGTCTTATACATATATTATAAGACTGTTTTTTTGGGTCCTTTACTTGGTTTATCCAATTTTTGTGCTATAATTGAATTGTCATATGACAGATATGCCGCCAAAGAAAAATTTATTACCAGGTCAGGGCTCGAACCCTAAAGGAAGAGGGCTGGCAAAAACAACCAGAAAATGGGGTAAAGAGAGATTGAATATAATATGGAATAATTATGGTCAACCAGTTGGTGGGGAAATGGCAAAACTAGCTACTCAGATAGGAATTTTTGCTAAAAATGGGGAACATTTCCCATTAACTAGAGAGTGGCCTCAGATGGACCATGAGTGCATAAATAACGTATGGAATGACGTTCTGGTAAGTTGTAATCCATATTTCTTACATAAATCTCTAGTACGTAGTCAAAAGTCTTATGATTCTCTAACAATTGTTTTTTTTTCTTTGTTGAATTGTGTATATAGGAAAATACAAATGCTCCTCCGGAGTATTACCCGGTTATGGTTCTTTCTCTCGGTAAAGCGTGGCGTGACTGGAAATACCAGGTGAGACAAGCATATAATAAGTATTACTCAGTTATGAATATTACTCAGTTATGACTTTGTTATGAATATTGACTCAGTTATGAATATTACTCAGTTGAAACAGTTTTATAAGATGTATGAATCCGACCAAGACGCATTGGCTCACCCACCCCGTGGGTGCGTTGCGGATCAATGGGCTGCACTTGTTGCGATGTGGGGTACGAACAAGGCTCGGGTATATTTCAAATTAATCTCAATCTATTATCGTGAATGTCTTATATAAGTAGTCAAATTAATACTAATATTATCTTTTTTTTTTCCAGGAAATATCAGAAACAAATAAATTGAATCGAGAAAAGCAATCGTGCCTGAATCGGACCGGAAAAACGTCCCATCCCAAAGTCATAAAAGAGGTTTGTCAGCGTTCAATTTAGTTCTCAGTTGTCAATTCAATTAATGTTTCTTTTTGTATCGTATATAAATATATTTTTTTTGGTCAAATGATTCTATTATAAATTGTAGAGAGACGACAAGGGTTTACCAACTGATCGCGTAAGCATTTTCATAGCTACGCGCACGGGCAAAACACCTGCAGATCAAGAAACCACTCAAATGATTGTAAGTTAAAGTTTCAACCTTTTCTGTTTCAGTTTTGTTATTCTATAGAATACTTTTTTCATTTCTAACTTCATTTCCATAATATTAATTAAAGTTAAAACATTTATATTGAACATGTTGTTTTTGTTACAACAAACGCTTAATGATGCAATTGATGAGCTGCCAGAGGAGCAACAAAACTCTCCCACGGCGCGTGAAAATATTTTTGTTGGTATGATGGGCCCTGATGACCATGGGAGAGTGCGATGTATGGGAGGCGGTGTTAACAAAACTAAGGTGTTTGGTAAATCCCCAACTTCTCAGACAGCTGTATTGGAGGCGGTGGCATCCGTCAGAGCAGATTTTGAAAGGCAACTTCAGGAGGAACGCCGACAAAATGAGGAGGAACGCCGACAGTTACAACAACAAATTGGTGAGGAACGCCGACAGTTACAACAACAAATTGATGAATTGAAACGTTGTTTTATGGAACGACGTGGAAATGACGGTAATGAATAGGTGTTGTGGATTTTAGACACTGTGTATTTTGGATACATTCAACAACTAATAACTTTTTTGTATAATGGTTATTATGTCTGGATACATTCAACATTAATTGTGTTAATATGTAGATTGTAAATATTGATTGCATTTGTGTATTTTTGGTTATATACAGGTTGTATTTGTGTGTGTACAGGTTGAATTTGGTTTTTGTGAACGTATTTTTGGGGAAAATGAATTATACAAAGCTGGGAAAAAAAATAGGCTTATTTACGGCGGTGACTAAATCCGCCGTATAAAACTGGGGACGACTCGTGCCCAAAGGGGGGACGGATGAACCAGTAGGGGGTGTAAATGGGACGACTCGTGCCATGGTGGACGAGTCGTCTCTATCAAGTTATTTACGGCGGTGACTAAATCCGCCGTATAAAATGGCCTTGGACGACTCGTCTACAAAGGGGGGACGAGGGAACCTGGTGGGGGTGCAACTGGGACGACTCGTTATGGAGCGGACGACTCGTCTCTTATTTACGGCGGTTACACATACCGCCGTATAAAGATCACTCAAATATGCCATAATATACGTATGTATTTCATTTATATACGGCGGTGGTATATCCGCCGTATATAGTATTTACGGCGGTTATCCCGCCGAATATAGTATTTACGGCGATGATTTATACGGGGGTCTATTTACGGCGGCTAGTCCGCCGTATATAGTATTTACGGCGGGGCGCGTGGTATTTACGGCGGATTTTAACCGCCGTAAATAAGCCTGTTTCTTGTAGTGTTTCGTCCTAAAATTGATACCGCCTCATCTTGTATTGTGTTATCACCGGCGGCAAGAAGTTATGAGTTAAAGGGGAAATATTTCAATCTTTTACCTAGCTTCCATGGGGGAGCTACGGATGACCAATTAAAATTTCTCCATGACTACGTGACTATAGTCCATGCTTTTACATTGACTATGGGAGTCACGGAGGACCAATTAAAGTTGCGATGTTTTTCTTTCACACATAAAGACGCAACTAAAAATTGGTTCATGACATTAGCACCAAATAGCACAGACACATGGGAGAAGTAGTGTTAAGCTTTTATGTAAAGATTTTATTCTCATCCTTCATTGTCTCTCTTGAGACAGAAAATTATAGGGCTTCAGTAAGAACCCGGTGAGGTATTCCATGAAACATGGGAAAGATTTAAAATGTTGTTAGTCCAATATCCTCACCATGACTTTTCCCTACCCTATTGAATCAATCTTTTTATGATGGGTTAAGTCAAATGCATCAATCCATGGTAGATAATGCCACGGGAGGGTCAGTGGGTGAGAAAACTCATGAACAAGTAAAATAAATTTTTGATATACTAGGTGCTACTCCCAACAGAAGGGAGTGAGGGGGAAAACAAAGGGGGTGTATGAATTAAGTGCGGTTGTTAGGGTAGAAAATAAAGTCACCGAATTAGCTAATCAACTTTCCACACTTGCTTGCTTTGTTACTCCTAAGTTTGCTAATAAGTTTCATGATTTATTTGCTACTTGTGGTTTGAACTCTCATGATACTGACATGTGCCCATCTAGTGCAAAATTTTCTAATTTTATGGAACATGCACAAGTAGCGAATGGGTACCAACCAAGGCCCCCTCACAACAATCCATACTCCAACACATACAACCAAGGATGGAGAAATCATCCAAACTTTTCATGGAATAATAATCAACCTCTCCACCCCATTCCACCTCAACTGAATCCCCCACAACCGCAATGTCAACAAAAACAACCATGGGAGGAGTACATGGAAAGTCTAAGATCGGAGCATGAACAACAATTGGAGAGGCTTAGGTTGGATCAAATCTAACAAGGGAAAACTCATGAGGCGGCAATAAATAAATTGGAAACACAAATAAGTCAACTTGTCAATGCTCTCCAAAGTCACAAGCCGAACACATTCCCAAGCCAAGGGGAGCATGCTAACGCCATAATCGCGTTGAGAAATGGCAAGGTAATAAATCATGAGGTATGTGCTTCAACTTCCTTTTCTTCCCCTCTTAGATCTAATATGAAACATGCTGAAAGTGAGAATGAGGATGGCACAAATGAGTTGGGAGACAAAAAAATTGAAAAACCTTCACCTCCCAAACCATATGTACTACCTTTTCAATTAGATTAATGAGACAAAAGATGGTAAAACAAGATGCTGAAATATATGACATATTTTCCTAAGTGAACATAAACCTACCATTATTGGATGTCATTAAGAATATCTCATCTTATGTCAAGTTTTTCAAGGAATTTAATACCCGAAAACAAAGGTATGGAAGAGGTGAACAAGTAATGGTTTCTGAAAATGTGAGTGTTATAATCCAATCCCACCTTCCACCAAAACTCAAGGACCCCGGTAGCTTTAATATTAAAATCACTTTGGGAAGATTCCAAATCGGTGAAGGGGATGTTGGATTTAGGTCCTAGCATTAATTTGATACATTATTCAGTGTATAAGAAGTTAGGATTGGGTGAGCTTAAAAATCCACCACAATTACCCTTCAACTTGCGAACCGATCGATCAAACGTCCTTTGGGTATTATGGAGGATATTTTGGTCCAAGTGGACAAGCTCATTGTGCCGGTAGATTTTTTTATGCTTGATATGGAGAATGATGTTAGTAATAGTCATGAAACACCCATTCTTCTTGGGCGTCCTTTCATGGCTACTACCGACACAATAATTAATGTGAAAGAGGAAAAATTTACAATGAACGTTCTTGATGTAAAAGTTGAAATTTCATGTTTTAAAGAACCTCAATTTGTCAATGCTATATGTTGTTATGTTAATGAAGTCGATGATTGTGTGTATGAAAGCTTCTTGCATGAAGTTGATTGCGAGGAATTTGAGAAAATGTTGAATGGCGGTGAGAATACTAGGGATAGAGCGGACGTATATGATATGGACATGGAACACAAGGCCAACAAACACTCTAGGAGTGATGGACCGTATCACTCCCTAGAACACTTCCAAAAGAAGTTAGAGCCCTCTATCATATCACCATCATTAGAAAAATTTACATCCATGGACTCATGTGCTAAAGTAGAAGATTGTTATGTTCTTGATGTATGTGATGATCTATGTGATGCTTTCTTTGCAAATATTTATGATCAATATGACAACTCTTATGTTTGTGTTGAGAATGAGATTGTGAAAGGTTGTGAAGTAAAGCAAACAATGAGTTTGGGGGAGAGGCCCCCAAGAAAAATAAAAAGAAACAGGCTAAACAACGAGCTTCAAAAGTTTCATGGGTACCACCCGAATTAATAAAGAATGGAACTTATATTTGGAGAGCGGTGGTCTTTTGTGCTAGAGAAGCAATGAGGTGGGCTAAAGGAAGAAAATCAAAGGCCAAAGATGACATGGCCACCTCACACCCCAAGTAGTAATTGGGGCAACGGTCGGGCTAACGACCTTAACCAAATGCGCTTATTGAAAGGCAACCCAATTAGGTATGTTTTAATAGCTTTATTTATTTTGTTTGTTGTGTCATATCATTCTTTGAACCCAATGCATGCCTTAATCTTTATGCTCTGAGGACATAGCATGTCTTGAGTTTGGGGGTAAATATCGCGCCAAATTTGTGGATTTATAGGGGAGTGTATATAGTAGGGTCACCCTTCAAAAAAAAATTAAAATTTTTGTTTTTTTCATATTTTGGGATGTTAGCTAAAGTTTATGATGCTTTGAGTGTGCTTTAATTTTTAAATTTTGAGTGTTATTATTAATATGGGGATATAATTGTATTAAACAAGTAAAGTATGATAATTTCACCCTGTACTCCCATACTATTTTCTTGATCATTGTTAACAATTTAGGATAGGATCAATTTGGCATTCTCGGGGACCCTAGAACATGTTTACATGATTGTCAATAGCACTTTAATTAGGATATTCAGGAAGTGATATATGGCTAATTTCTTTGAACCCTATTTGTGAGCCTTTAACTTTCTTGTCACTTCAAAAAAAATCCGCTAAAACCCCTTTTAAGCTTGAAAAAGAATGGAATCTCTCACAAAGTGAGAGGTTATCTTAGACCACCATTCGCCTTCTTTTGACACCTACATTATTCTACCCTTATACACCTATACAATATTTTCTCACATTTTCAAAAAATTGAAAGTAAGGAATGAGTGGTATTTGTGGGTTATGGGTGAAAAGTGGTCATGAAAAGAAAGAAAAGGGGTAATGTTATGTGTTGAAAACAGGGGATTGAGCAAAATATTGAATGTATATTATTTGTGATATATACGTGTAAAGAAAATAAAATAAAAAGAAAAGATTGAAAAGCCTTGCCCTCTCTAATATTGAAGTGTAAATTAATCAAAAAGAAAAAAAGGTAATCAACCCCATGCGTGAAATATGCAAAATTATAAGTTTGAGGGTTGATTTATTGGGTTGGCATGGAGTGGAGTTATAAATTTCAAAGTGAGGATATATGATGAAGACTTTCTAGTATCACTTGCTTGATTTCGTATGTCCTTACCTTCAATTTGTAACCGTGATCCTATCCCGCTTTTTCGCAATACAATACAAGCCATAAAGTCATATTTGATCCCAAAATAGTTGTCGAGTTGACAATTGTGTTTAAACATGCATATGAGTGTCCTTATACTTTTATCTTATTATCTTTAGAGCATGACACAAGTGAACCTATAAAATATCTTATTTTGGTAACATTGATCTCCCATATTATCATTATGTTGTGGAGAATTGCAAGTTAGATATATCAATATAAATATAATCTCGTGTTCATGATAATACTTGTAGATTATGTTTGTTGTAAGATTTGAGACTTGTTGTGCCAACAACCTAATATGCGAATTGAACAATCCAAAAATATTTTATTCGCTTTAATTAGTTAGTTTTTTTTTGTTTTAGTTTTTTTTTTACTCGATTACGAGCAAAAGATAAGTTTTGGGATATTTGATGGATGTCGTTTTATCCATCCAAAAGATATAATTCCAAGCTTATTTGGTGCTCAAAACCTTGGAAATTTAATTTGTTTTTCTAGTGTTTTATAAGTACAGGGACTGAAGTGAAATTGGGCAGAAATGGAGGAGCTAAACTGATTTTATAAAGTTCGGGGGCTAAAGTGCAATTCAATGGAAAGTGGAGGGCAGCAGCTGAAACAGAAGTTTGGCCGCATGAGAAGGGACGGGCGACCGCACAAGGAAGAGGGCGAACATCCACTTTTGGCAAAAAATTGAGGCGACTGCGCGGCTAGGTTGGGACGACCGCGCCTTGGAGCTTAGCGGCGAAAAATTGCGACGGATTTGATTCCGTCACAAAATGTAAAAGCAGTACAACATATTTTCTGATGGAAAATTAGTGACGGATTTGAGTCTGTCACAAAAATTAAAGGCAGTTTCAACAGAATAGAGACAAATTTGTGTCAGATTTGGTGTTGAATCCTAATTTGACTAGGATTTGGACAGATTTTTGCTGCAAATTAGGAATATTTCCTCCCTCCTACTATAAAAAGGACCCCTAAAATAGGTTTTTATATCTTTTTTATCATCTTATCCCCTCTCATAACATAATTTAGGTTTTGTAAAAAAGATTTTAAGGTTTTATTCAAGAATTCCCTCGGAAGATTTATGCAATTTATTGATGTTCAATAAAAACATGAGTGGCTATCGTCTACGGAATGGAGGTAATGTATATCAATCATTTATGTCTTAATTAATCTAGTGATCAATCAAAGGTTGGGTTTATCAAAAATATTATTCATCTAAGTTTTCTAAACTACAATCACATGTGTAGATGCGACTGATTTTTAAACTAAATTTGTGTGTGTGATTGACAAGTGATTGTTCGATCCATGCAAAGTCAAAATTTTGAATGAATATAATATAGGTTTTGACAAGTGATTGCAAACCAAAACTATAGGTTCTTAATCATAGGGTTTAATGGGTTCTTGAATATTAAGTGGACTTTGCAGAAAACCTAATATTTGTAGAACATTAAATTGTAGATGTGTGAACGCCATATTTTACTAAAGATGATGACCCCAACTATGATTGATTGTAATATTGATTGGTATATTGGTCCGATATACATGAATCCCATTCCGTAGGTCCTTTTTCCTTGGTATTCGATAATATTTTACTTGTTTTGTTTATTTCTTATTTTAAGTAGGAATAATAATCCAATCCAAATCCCCCTTCTTTTATTTGTTTGTTCACTAGTGAAAGTGAAGTTTTTGATTCAAAAATTCCTGTGAATTCGACCCTTGCCAAAGGCATATCACTAATACGATAACTCGTGCACTTGCGAGGTATTTTTATAACAAGTGGGATTTTACTCATCAATATACATAGCAATATCTTGTGCAATTGTCTATAAAAGTAATGAAGTACTTTTTCCCACCTCGAGTTTGCACATACTTTAGATCACATATATGATATATATGTGTGAACTAATTAAAGAGGTGTCGTATTTCTTATTGCTGAGGGAAATGATGGCTTAGACATTTTAGCTTCAAGGCAAATTTCATACTTGTCAGTCAAATCAAATTTATTTATAGGAATTAATTCTTGACTCACTAACTTTTTAATTGTGTTGAAATTCACGTGACCTAATCTATTATGCCACACTCTAACAAGTAAACACAAGAAACACTTTTATTATTCGCCTCAGGGCGGATAACGTTCAATACATTCATTTTGAAAAGGCCTTATCAAGGTACCCATTTCCCATGAATTGACTACCTTTGGTTATTTCAAATTTATTGTTTTTAAATACAAGTCTAAAACCAGCATTGCTCAATAAGGATCAGGACATAAGGTTATTGCGAATGTCTGGGACATGCAGCACATCCACGAGCGTCAGTTTGCCGAAAGTCATTTTCAGCACAACCTTTCCAAGTCCTACGACATTGGAAGTAGCAGAGTTTCCCATGTATACCTTCCTTCTATTGATAGCATTGATAGAGGTGTGTGATGTAAAGCTCTCCTTATCAGCACATATGTGGCAGGTAGCTTCGGTGTCTATCCACCATTCTCTTGCTTTGTCTTCCAACTTTGCTAAGTTGGTTTCGCACACCATTGCTGCTAAATCAAGCTCATTCAACTTTTCAAAGAGTTCCACAACTCATTGGGTATATCCACAAGACAGTTCTCTCGGTAAAGGGCATCATTTAGCCTACTCAATGTGTACATTTTACATATGATATTTCCATGATCCCAATCCTCTTGGGCTATCCGCCTTTGCAGATTGGGATCATCATCCTGAATAGCAGGGCTGTCATCTTCTAGGAACTTTTTCAAACTGAGGGTGGTCAAAGAGTACTACATCTTTTGTTGCTAACATTTGAAGTACACCCCTTCGAACTACTTTAGTTCCTTGCCAAGTCATGGATAAGTCCAAGCAGGAGCATGTGCAACAATCTGATTCATTGCAGTTGAGTGTTGGCGGGGTATAGCCCCGGTTGATTGAGAGGTTTTGTTTTCCGTTGTCATTTCTTAAAAAAACGTAAATTACTTCTTACGATTGTTAGGAAAAATATAACGGAAATTCGAAGGGCTTTCTTAAAGAATTAACTGAAAATAAATAAAACACAAAATAAATTAATAAAACTGGAATGCGAGATAAGTCGAGGCTTATGTTGTACACAATCTCCGTAAAAAGTAATTGAACAAAGGTGCTAATGGTTCTTGACAATCTTCTCGTAATATGAAACGACTTTAGCGTCGTTAATAGGAGCACTCCAAATTTTAAAGTCTTCGGCGAACAAATCTGAATGTTTGGAAATTCTGGACTTGAAAGGAATTATAATTCAATATGCTCTCTCTAAATTGCTATTGAATCCTTGATGACTTAATTGAATGAATTTGTCAAACCTAGGGGGTCCTTTTATAGTTTTTCAAGATTGTGGTGCCTTTGAGGGAATAGACAAAAATTCAGATTGAATGAATCCTGACCGTCAGATCACACCTGATCAATGAACCAGATTTAGCGAACCGACTCAGATCCAGTGTGAACGCGTGAATCACCCTAACCACTCCAACTGACACCAGATCCGTGCCCATACTCGAAAGGACATGAATCCGAACTTCCCCAAGCACCTATTCGGCCTAACATACGGCCTGCCCCACCTGGGTTGCCTTTAACCAATCTGAACCATGCACCATGTTGAATAAGACCACATCGAACCGCTCGGTTTCGACCCACAAGCCGAAACATCTACCTTGATGAGCTGGACAAAACTTTAAGGCTGCTAGCGACGATGCGAAGTGCAAAGTGTTCCCTAAAGTGCCATCCTCGTGGTTCGAATTTGAGCTAGTCCAAAACTAGCACAATTGAGCCACTAGCTGCATGATTGACCCAATGGACCACTAGGTTGCATGGCAGGAGAATAACACTTGATTGTTGCCTCTTTGAAATTGATGAGTTTAAAAACTCTCCTACTTCGTGATTTCTAGGCAATGTTGATACGTCTTTCCACATTCACAAAACTTTTCATAACCCATTTTCAATTGCATATTTTGACCATTAATTTCTCATTCACCACAATTTGATTTTGAGAAAATAAATATATCACATTAATTTACTCTAAATGTAGATTACAAATATGCAATTTATTTTCATTTAAATAAAATGAAATTACATTTATTTTTTGGTCAAAGATTGGTCAAACCCAATATTTGAAATCAAATTCCAACACAATGTTGAACTTCATCCGTCGATTCATTTGTTTGCAGTTGCTGAATTCTAAGTGTTCTTCAGCAATACATTTCTAAAAGTCTGAAGGATGCAGGATTGCTGCTAAAAGCATTGGAGGTGAGATTCCATGTTGAGAGACAATTATCAAAACTTTTTATTTAGCGATTTGAAATCAACATATTTAGCTTCATGCTTCAACATTTTATTCAGTCCCTTTTTAATCAAACATGTATCAGTATCTATTTTGATCTTAGAAGTTTCGCATGTTTTCTGTAATGGCCACCCCATCATAACTTCTCCTAATTTTGTTATTGAACCTTTTGACTTCTAGTTCCTGAGCTTATACATGTTCATTTTTTATTTTTTTTTAATCGAAGATGATTCCAACCAACTATCGGTTTGGACAGCAGTTTGAACCACTTTATTAAATCGCGGTTCAGACCGAATTGAAAAATATGAGAAGCAGTAATGTTTTGAAGCTATATTTTTCATTAATCCAACCTTTTGTACAAGATACATATTTATAAAACTTCTAAAGATCGACTATGATCAGCTAAACATGGAATGAGATCGTTTTACACAAAAGGATTACTACATATTAGGTTATTGATATGTGATTGATGCGATGATATTATATGTATCCTTACCTAAAATGAAAGATATGAAATCCATATCCTTCACGAGCCAAGCTAAACTATGACTGTTCTGTTTGAAATTTTTCATGCTTTGTTTCGGTTCGGGTGTCATCCAAACCTGGTTTGCTTTCTTAAATCTGCTCAACCAAACCATTTACACCTCCAGGATACACAAAAGTAAAAAAGTGCTGCAATTACATAAGGACAAATAACAATACATTGACAAAGTCTCCTCAATAATTATTAACCTTATTCATCTACTTATATACAATAAGATCTTAATCAGAGACAATGGTATTCCTTAGCAACTGCAGCTCATGGATGACACGGTTGATGTCCATGCGGTCTTGTGGTGTCTCAAGCGAACATGCCACTCCAATCTTGAGCATTGAAATCCAGCACTCTCTGTCATTTTCGTTGTTTAAAAATAAAGGTATTGGTTCCACTATCTCCATACTACCTTTAGATAATGCCATACCCCAGTTATGAAGATTCAACTCTTCTTGAAACAAAATGTTCGTAGGCTTCTTTCCCGTCATCATCTCCAGCAACACAATTCCGTAACTATAGACATCTCCATTTTTCGACACATCATTTCCAAGGCCATACTCTGCAGCAACATAAAATTTTCATTAACCACCTTTAAATCATGAGTTGATAAAGTTAATCTATCTCAAGCATCATCCGGTATTAATTAATTTCCATGAAAGAGGTTGGGGGTTCAACCTTACAAAATTACTTTCAATTAATCTTGTAATAGAGTTAAATCATTCAATAATAATAACCCATTTAAAGAAATATAAAATGATATACCTGGAGGTGCATATCCAATAGTTCCTCTAATTCCGGTTGTGCTACTTGGATTTGCATCAGAAAGTTGAGGCAGAAGAAACTTTGCGAGTCCAAAATCTCCAACATGAGCAACCATATCTCCGTCTAATAGAATGTTGCTTGGCTTTAGATCACAATGGATGATTGGAGTCCCCGAGTGATGATGAAGATAATCGACTGCACAAGCTACGTCTATTGCAATGCTAACTCTCTGAAGAAGGGTAAGTTGTGGAAGCTCATCTTCTATTCTAGAACTTGAATGCAACCAGTGCTCCAGAGTCCCATTAGACATGTATTCATAGACTAATGCTTTGAAATCATTGCCTTGAAAATCAATACTTGAGCAAGAAGTTATCACCTTCACAAGATTCCGGTGCCGAACATGTCTGAGAGCTTCACACTCTGTGACGAAGCTCTTGAAGCCTCCTTGATGTTGGAGGTTTAGAACTTTAACAGCAAGAATCACGCCATCCTCATCGAGGACTCCTTTGTAAACAGAGGCGAAGGCACCAATTCCAATCAAATTGTCCAAAGAGAACCCGTTAGTTCCTTTCAGGAGCTTTTCGTAAGAAACTTTCAAGAATGATTCTTTCATCTCTAATCCCAATGGTTGATCTTTTATTTTCTTCGTGTACCAACAACGCAAGAAAAATGACACCAGTGCTATAATCACAAGTGTAGATGCGATCGGGATAACAATCTTCAGTGCAGCAGCCAACTTGTGCCGTCCCTTCAAACTGCATTTAGGCAGTCCAAGTTCTTGCATGCCCCCACAAAGTCGATGGTTCCCTGCAACTGATATAGCACTTGAATTGGCAAAGACTCCAATTACAGGCACCTCGCCTTCAAAATCATTGAAGGATAAATCCAGTTCCTTCAAAAAGCTTTTCTCAAAATATCTTGGAATCCGTCCAGAAAAGTTGTTATGTGACAAGTTAAGGGATTGGAGAGCTCTTAAGTCACTAAGTGAAGTTGCAATGGATCCTTGAAAGGAGTTGCTACTCAGGTCAAGGGTTTCAAGACTAGTGCAGCTAACAAGGCTACTTGGCAGTTCACCTGACAAGTTATTCTCACTAAGAGAAAGTTGTCCCAAGTTTTTTAGGCTGCCAACCTCAATTGGAAGTGGTCCAGATAGATGGTTTCTTCCCAGGTCCAAAGCTATTGAAAGAGATGATAATTGAAAAACTTGTTTGGGTATGCTTCCATTGAGGTTATTTTGATTGAGGGATAACAACTGTAGCTTATTGCAGTTCCCAAGACTGGATGGTATGGCGCCTACAAACTTGTTAAAATCCAACACAAGAGAGATTAACATTGAAAGGTTTCCTATAGAGCTAGGAATTTTACCCGAGAAATAGTTTGTACCTAAATACAATTGTTGCAACTTGTGAAGTTTTCCGATGGTAAAAGGAATAGTTCCGGTGAATAGATTTTCCTCCAAACCCAATGAACTTAAGCTAACAAGATTACCTATTGTTGAAGGGAGCCTTCCATATAACAAATTTATTCCGAGCCTAAGAGACACCAATTGGGTTGAGAAATTACCCAAAGAATTTGGTAACATCCCTCTGAACCTGTTGAATGAAATATCCAGATCTAATAAGTTACTGCAGTTGGACAATGAATGGAGAAAGTTCATTTCATCATGGTCCCTACTTCCAAAATTATTTCCACCCAAATAAATCACTCCAATATTTGGGAGATTTCCAAAATTAATAGAAACTTTCCCATGTAAATTATTATCTCCCAAATCAAGCATTTCCAATCCTGAACAATTGGATATTGAGGGGGGAAGGGATCCAGTAAAGTGATTGAGTCCCAAGGCGAGAAATCGAAGATGAGGTAACAACAATGATAAGCTTGTGGGAAGACTACCCTTAAGTTGATTATCTGAGCCAGTTAAACTTTCTAACAAAGAAAGATTGTAAACGGATGAAGGAATGGAGCCCATGAGGCGATTTTCATGAAATCCAAGTACTCTAAGGCTTCTAAGTTTGTGGAAAACATCCGGGATGTTTCCCCTAAAATGGCAATGACTAAAACTTAATGTTTCTAGTTGTGTGAGATTCCCAATGAAGGGCGGAATCTCACCTTCTAAGTCATTGTTACGAACGTAAACAACTTTGAGCATAAACAAAAAACTCAACTCATGTGGGATTTTCCCAACGAGTTTATTGAAGCCTAGGCCAAGAAAAGTGAGTTTGGTGCAGTGCGAAATGTTTGCTGGAATTTGACCATCAAAGGAGTTATTGTATAAGTGTAGTTGCTCTAGTCTAACTAGACGACCAACTTCTTGAGGTATTCCACCACCAAGTGTATTGTTTTGGAGACGAATCTCTCTGAGAAAGCTAAGGTTTCCTACATAAGGAGATAAGGAACCTACTAAGCCTCGAGATGAAAGATCTAGGATTGTAACTCTTTTGTGACGAAGACCACATGTTACACCTTGCCACTGGCAATAATGTAATGAATTATTCCAATGACTCGTAACCCCTTGAGGGTCTTCTAAAATCTTCGACTTCATGGATAGTAGGGCAAGACCATCCGTTTCCTTGGAGGCGTGGGAGAGATATCCAAAATGTAGTACAAGAAAAATGAGAGAGGTAGCTATTTCGGTGGAATTCATTTCTTATGTTTTTAGAGATGTAATTGTAATTCTAGTAATTGGTAGAGAGGCTGAATTTATAGACTGTTGTTGATGGAGCACCTTGTCAAGTGAGTTTATATTAAATGAAAATGGTGACAGTTTTTGAGATATTTGGAACAATTGTTATGGCAAGGTTGTTGCAGCGGGACACGTGTGTTAAGCATAATAATCCTCCAGCAAGAAAGACTCCAACCCCTACAAATAATCCTCCAAGGAATCCTCCTGTTACATGATTTTCAGCACATACCTTTTGTACATACTTCAGTTACCAAGTTTTGAATATTTTGTATTTACATTCAAATCATTTTGTATAGCCTAGAATATATTATAAATCCCATAAATCCATCTCAGAAATTTGTATAAATACTTTACAATATCAATAGAAATATTTATCTTTTGCCAATTCTTTCATGGTATCAGAGCAATACTGATCTAAACACAACCCATTTCCTCACCATTTTAGGCACATCACCATGGCTAAAACCAGCAACAACACCTCTGCTCTTCCAACTCCTTCTCAATCACCATCCCAAATCCTCCTTCTCACGCCACCATATCCACCTAATCCCACCTCCACTGCTTCTTACTCCAAAACCTTCAAGGGAAAATGTCAATACTGTCGCTTCGTCGGTCATGTTATATCTGAATGTCGTCAATTCAGCCGAGACTATCCTAATGTCAACTTTCCACCTCCACCTTCCTTCAACCGCAACTCTCACCCTAAACCACCCACCTTGGCAAAAACCCTACTGCCATCACCACCCTCACTTCCGCAAGCAATCACCAAAAACCCAATCCTCGGTTCAAACCCCTCCACAGCCGAATCCCTCCTCCCCCTTCACCCACCTCGGCAAACCCTTCCGACCGGAATCCACTCTAATACTACCCCACCACAAGTCCACACTGCTACTGTCCCCATCCAAACTCCCCCACCCTCTTGGCTTATGGACAGTGGTGCCACCAATCACATCACCAATAACCTCTCCAACCTCTCTCTTCACCACCCCTATGTTGGTAGTGATAATGTTATCATTGGAGATGGTTCCACTCTTCCTATTGCAAACATAGGTTCTTTCTCTATCTCTCTCTTTCCCTCGTCCATTGTCTTCAAAAACGTCTTACATGTCCCTCGTATCTCTCGAAATATTCTTTCTATTTCTCAATTCTGTAAGGATAATAATGCAACTGATGAATTCTCACAATCTTCCTTCCTTATCAAGGCCAATCATTCCAACCGGATCCTCCTTAACGGCAAGCTTGAAAATGGTGTCTACATCTGGACTCCACCCTCTCCTCAAGCTCATGTCGCCACTACCTCATCTCTTCAATCATGGCATCACAAACTAGGACACCCTGCTCCTCCAATTATTTCCCTCTTAAATAAACAGTTTTCCTTATCAATTCCTTCGCTTTCTTTCTCTCATTGTAATTCTTGCAAAATCAACAAAAGTCATAAACTCCCATTTGATATATCTACTCTTGAATCTCAATGCACCTCTTGATATTATCTTTTACGATGTGTGGACATCCCCCATTCACTCTTATGACCATTACAAGTACTATGTTATATTCGTGGACCACTATACAAAATACACTTGGCTATATCCGCTAAAACATAAATCTGACACCTTTGCCACCTTTAATCGCTTCAAACTACTCGTTGAGAAATACTTTTCCCGTCCCATTCGTCAATTATTTTCTGACAATGGTGGCGAATACCTTAAACTTACACCATCTCTCCTCCAAGATGGAATCTCCCACCTCACCTCCCCTCCTCATACACCCGAACATAATGGCTTTGCTGAACGCCGTCATCGACATATTGTTGAAATCGGCCTTACACTTCTCTCTCAATCTCAACTTCCTCTCACATTCTGGTCACATGCTCTAACTACTGCCACATATCTTATCAACCGAATGCCCACAACCACCCTCAATAATGAGTCTCCGTACTTCCGTCTCTTCCAAACTATCACAAACTTCGATCTTTTGGGTGCCTCTGTTACCCTTGGTTACGTCCTTACTCCATTCACAAATTAGCACCTAAATCTACCCCATGCATTTTTGTCGGCTACTCCCCATCTCAAAGTGCCTACCACTGTCTAGACCCTACAAACAATCGTCTATACACCTCTCGACATGTCACATTTGTCGAAACCGTATTTCCTTATACATCCCTCACCAACACCACCCCTTCATCCCCTCATATATCTCCCTCCCAATGGTGTACTTTCTCCCTTCCTATTGTTCCCACATCCACCTCTACTATTACCCCTCCCACGCCCAACACTGATCCACCCTCTCCCACGCCACCTTCCACCTCTGCTCACTTGGGCGACCGCCCATCCCCAGTGAGCGACCGCCCACCCACATACACTCCACAGCCTGAATCCTCTGTTCCCTTGGGCGACCGCCCACCCACTAACACACCCCAGCCTGAACCTACTGCCCACTTGGGCGACCGCCCAACCCAAAGTGAGCGACCGCCCATCACACCAGAACCTGAAATTCCTACTTCCTCCCCTGAACCACCCGTTGCCACTATACCCCCCCGCTCTATTATAACTCGTCTCACCAACAATATTGTTAAACCAAACCCCAAATATGCCCACCTTGCCTCTTTATCCTCGCCTACATCCCTTCCTACCACTACTAAACAAGCTCTCTCCACCCCTCATTGGCATGATGCTATGCTTGATGAGTACAATGCCCTTATTCGAAATAACACCTGGACCCTTGTACCCTCACATGAAGCTCCTAATATTGTTGGTTGCAAATGGGTTTATCGCATCAAATACAATCCGGACAATACTATCCAAAAATACAAAGCCCGCTTGGTTGCTAAAGGTTTCCATCAAATACAAAGCCCGCTTGGTTGCTAAAGGTTTCCATCAACGCCCCGGTCTTGACTACTCCGATACATTCAGCCCTGTTGTCAAACCAGTCACTATACGCCTCATTCTCTCCCTTGCAATAACTCAAAGTTGGTCTCTTCGCCAACTCGACGTTAATAATGCCTTTCTCGAGGTCATCTCACTGAAACAGTCTATATGTCCCAACCCCCGGGTTTTGAAAACACTACCCAACCCTCTCATGTCTGTCGTCTATCCAAAGCCATATATGGTCTTAAACAAGCTCCTCGTGCTTGGTACACCGCCCTTAAATCATTTCTTCTCTCATTTGGCTTCACAACATCTCTATCTGATCCATCCTTATTTCTTTACAACCACAACTCGCATCGTCTTATTCTTCTTGTCTATGTTGATGACATAATCGTCACTGGCCCTTCTGTCTCTTTTCTCCAATCATTCATTGTGACTTAGCCACTCGTTTCTCTATTAAAGACCTTGGTCCTCTCTCTTTCTTTCTCGGTATTGAGGTCACACCCAATCCTTCTGGTCTTCTCCTCACCCAATCCAAGTATATCACTGACATACTCTCACGTCACAACATGTTATACTCAAAACCCTCTTCCACACCTATGGCCACCTACCCACCTCTTTCCTCCACCCCCCGGACACCCATCTGTAATCCTTCGGAATACCGCGCTCTTATTGGCAGCCTCCAATACCTGTCTCTCACTCGCCCTGACATAGCCTTCACTGTCAATAAACTAGCACAATATCTCCATCACCCACAAGAATCCCACTGGACTACTCTTAAATGTCTCCTCCGCTACCTCCATGGAACCATTCATATGGGACTCCAACTCTTCAAGAACTCTCCGTCATCTCTTCATGCCTTTTGCGACGCCGATTGGGCCGGTGATAAAGATGACTTCGTCTCTACCACTGGTTTCCTAGTCTATCTTGGTCGCAACCCACTTGCTTGGTCTTCCAAGAAACAACGAGCTATTGATCGCTCCTCCACAGAAGCAGAATTCCGTGCCATCGCTGCTACCACTACTGAAGTAATTTGGGTCACAAATCTTTTATCTGAACTCGGCATCTCTTCCTCCTCACCACCAGTCATCTATTGTGATAATCTCGGGGCCACCACCTACTCGGTCAACCCAGTTTTTCACTCTAGGATGAAGCACCTTGCTCTAGCGTTTCACTTTGTGCGAGAACAGGTTCAACTTGGTACTCTAAGGGTTCAACATATCTCGGCTGATCAGCTAGCGGCGGCTCTTACAAAACCTGTTTGCCTCGTACGCGGTTCACATCATTGATCTCCAAGATCGGACTTACTCTTGGAACGTCCGTCTTGCGGGAGCATGTTAAGCATAATAATCCTCCAGCAAGAAAGACTTCAACCCCTACAAATAATCCTCCAAGGAATCCTCCTGTTACATGATTTTCAGCACATACCTTTTGTACATACTTCAGTTACCAAGTTTTGAATATTTTGTATTTACATTCAAATCATTTTGTATAGCCTAGAATATATTATAAATCCCATAAATCCCTCTTAGAAATTTGTATAAATACTTTACAATATCAATAGAAATATTTATCTTTTGCCAATTCTTTCAACGTGATGATTCGATTGCATTTTTTTTTATTTTTTTTAATATTGAGCGATGAAGATTTAATAAGCATTACGTGCAACCCAGTGAACAATGTGTGTGGAACACCGTAATTATCTATCGCTCAATATCCAGAAAACGAAATGTGATCCATATAACGAGACATAATGCACAGCAACAAATCTGTTATTGTAGCCATTTCATATTTTGGATGGGTAAGTGTTGATGTGGTCGGGAAGTTTAAAGTGCCGTGTCTAAATTGTACTTGGGGTTATTATTAAAGAGAGTAGAAGTAATTTTTCTTCTCATTGTCTTGTGTGAATTTATTGCACTGAACTTACTCGGTACGTCTGAAACATCAATCGATTTATGCTATTATAAAATGATATTCTTTGTAATTAAAGATGTAACTTATGTTTACATGGAATGTAACACACGTACTTCAATAAATCAATATATGTAATTAATATTAATATAAAACAAACTCATTTACTAAAAAAGTTTTTGTTGTACCATCGAATTGCAATATCCTGCTATACGAATATTTGCTATAAAATTCATTTGAAGTCATAATTTTCAGAATAATTCTCAAATTCAAAAACACTAGATCGTTAGGAAACGGAAGGAGTAATTTACCGCAAACACATTACTGTAGTGAATGTTGGGATAGAGGACCAACCGGGTTAGACATCGAAGCAAGGGGGAAGAATTTCGTCAGAGGTTTCTGGGGTCAAGAGCGGCCGCGCTGACTATATGCGCGACCGCGCTCTTGGACAGAAACATATGGCTCGGTGGAATTTCTTCAAGGGCGACCGCGCTGAAGGGGAGGGCGACCGCGCTGGAGGTTTTGTCAAAGGCGTTGGACTTACTGGACAGTAGCGCGACCGCGCTAGGCTCCAGAGCGGCCGCGCTGGGCCCGATTTTCAGCAGTCCAGGAATCCTTCTTTGTTTAGGTTTAGGTTTGATCCCTAGGTCATATATAAGTAAATTTCCGCCCCCTCTCTCATTGTAACACAAATTCTACATACATAGTGCAAGATCCTGGCTTGGTAGTGCCCCCAGACGTAGCCAATCAAATTGGGGAACTGGGTTAACAATTTCTTGTGTTCTTTTCTGTTTCTTTGATTTCTTGTGCTTGGTTTGTGTGCTCTAATCGTTCTTGTAGGTTTGCTTGGGTGTGGAGGGCCATATTCACAATAACTGGTATCAGAGCTTTTGGTTTCAAGATCAAGGGAGTTGTTCCAAGCAATCAAGAATGGGCAAGGACAAACAGGCGGTTGAGAAATTCGATGAGTCTGACTACGGATATTGGAGGATGCAGATTGAGGATCTTTTGTACAACAAAGACCTCTATAAGCCTCTGAAGGGTGTCAAATCGGAAGATGAAGATCAGGAAGAATGGGAACTCATGGATCGGAAAGCCCTATGGGTGGTTATATCTACTTTGTCAAAGTGGATTGCGAAGACTATCAAGAAGGCGAAGACCACCAAGGAGCTATTGGATTATCTTACTGAGAGATTTGAAACTCCATCTGCTGCAAATAAGGTTGATTTGATACGTAAGATGGGTAGTCTCAAGATGCAAGAGGGAGGATCCTTGGCTAAGCACATCGATGAGTTTATGGATGTTATAGACTCATTGACAGCGGTGGAGATCAAGTTCGATGATGAGGTTCATGCGTGTTTGTTGCTAGCTTCTTTACCATCAAGTTGGAGCGGAACGGTGACTGCAATCAACGCTTCAGCAGGTAAGAAGAAATTGAAGTATGATGATGTTAAGGACTTTCTTTTGGCCGAGGAAAATCGCATGAAGAAGTTGGGGACATCGGGTGCTTCGGGATTGGCTTTAGCTACTACTAGCAAGGGAAAGTCGGGTACTAGCAAACAAGGGAGAATCGAATCTAAGGAGAACGTGGTGAGTGGTAAGGGCAAAGCTGATGAGACCAAGGACAAACCGAAGATTGCCAAAGGATCTGTTCAGTGCTATCATTGTAAGGAATTGGGACACTTCAAGAGGGATTGTCCAAATCGTAAGGGCAATCAGGTGAATGTGGCAGTCGAAGGTGATGATGTACTGGTTCTGGGTGTTAGTAGTGCACTAGAATCATGGGTGCTGGATTCGGGGGCATCATTCCACTCTTGCGGGCATAAGGAAGAGATGGAAAACTACACTTCCGGTGATTTTGGGAAGGTCTATCTGGCGGATGGCGAGCCTTTGGAAATCAAGGGAAAGGGGGATGTCAGAATAGGAGCATCAGACGGGAAGGTCTTACATCTGAACGGGGTCAGACACATTCGGGTTTGAAAAAGAACCTACTTTCGGTTGGGCGGTTGGACGAAGAAGGTTACAAGGTGACATTCGGTCACAGAACCGGGTTATTACCAAGGAGGATTGTGAGATCGCTCGGGGTAATAAGGAGGGGACTTTGTATTTGGCGAATAACACCAAGGACAGTATCGTGGTGGCAGCAGCCAAGGGTGATACGGATTTGTGGCACTGTCGATTGGGTCACATGAGTGAGACAGGGATGAAGGTGCTTTGTTCAAAGGGACTACTACCGGGTTTGAAGACAGTCAACGTGGAGATCTGCGAGGATTGTATGTTTGGCAAACAAGGGAGAAATAATTTCTCGAGGACAGGTAGGGGTTTGAGGGAAGCAAAGTTGGAAGTGGTTCACACGGACTTGTGGGGGCCATCTCCGATTATATCTCTGGGTGGTGCGTCATATTACATGACTTTCATTGATGATTCTACAAGGAAGGTTTGGGTCTATTTCTTGAAGGGAAAGATGAGGCTTTCGAGGTGTTCAAGAAGTGGAGGGCCTTGGTGGAGAATCGAGACGGGACTTAAGCTTAAGTGCTTGAGATCGACAATGGTGGGGAGTATGAGCTTGGTGAGTTTAGGGAATATTGTCTTTGCGAATGGGATTCGTATGGAGAAGACTCCAAAGCGGACACCACAACTCAACGGGGTAGCGTAAAGGATGAACAGAACATTGAATGAGCGGGCTAGAAGTATGAGATTGAAGTGTGGACTTCCGAAGACGTTCTGGGCATATGCAGTTGACACGGCAGCTTTCTTGATCAATCGGGGACCATCGGTACCATTGGGGAATGGAATTCCAGAGGAAGCGTGGAGTGCCAAGCAGGTAAATATGTCCTTTCTTCGCATATTTGGCTGCGTTTCTTATGTTCATGTTGACTCTGCTGAGAGAACTAAATTAGATGCTAAATCTGTTAAGTGTACATTTATTGGGTATGGCGGGGATGACTTCGGGTACAAGTTTTGGGATGACCAAAATCATAGAGTTATTCGTAGTCGAGATGTGGTATTCAATGAACAGGTTTTGTACAAGGACAGAAAGGGGGCATCTGATGACACTAGTTCGAAACCGGATATTGTAGAGATGGATATTCCTAACTCGGGTGGGAGCAGAACGGTTCATGATGACCATGGTCAGGAGGTCACTGAAGATGAACCACGTACTCCGGAACCGGATATTCCGCTGCGTAGATCCAACAGATTGCGTGGATCGCCTGACAGGTATACTCCATCCAATTATTATTTGCTGTTGACAGATAATGGGGAACCGGAATGTTATGCGGAGACTGTTCGTAGTGCACTTTGTAACAAGTGGAAAGCTGCAATGGATGATGAGATGGACTCATTGAAGGCCAACAAAACTTGGGAGTTGACTGAACTACCTAAGGGGAAGAAGGCATTGCATAACAAGTGGGTTTACAGGATCAAGGAGGAAGCAGACGGTAGCAAGCGTTACAAGGCAAGACTGGTTGTAAAAGGGTTTCAACAGAAGTACGGTATTGACTACACCGAGGTATTCACTCCGGTTGTGAAGATGACCACTATCGAATGGTTCGGGGGATAGTAGTGGCGGACAACTTGTTGCTTGAACAGATGGATGTGAAGACCGCCTTTCTTCAGTGGGGACTTGGAGGAAGAGATTTACATGGTACGAGAGGGTTACTTATCTAAGGGTAGCGGGGAGCTAGTTTGCAGATTGACTAAGAGCTTGTATGGCCTTAAACAAGCTCCTAGGCAGTGGTACAGGAAATTTGATGGATTCATGCACGACATTGATTTTATCAGATGTGAGGCGGATCATTGTTGCTACTTCAAGAACACGGACAATGGGCATATTATCTTGCTGTTATATGTGGACGACATGTTGATAGCGGGCTCTAGCAGTAGAGAGGTAAACAGATTGAAGACTCAGTTGTCAGAACGGTTCGAGATGAAGGATTTGGGAGAGGCAAGAAAAATCTTGGGCATGCGGATTGACCGGGATAGGGAGTCGGGCAAGTTGGTTCTTTCACAAGCAGAATACGTTGAGAAGGTCTTAGCAAGGTTTTGTATGGAAGAGGCGAAGCCAACAGGGACGCCATTGGGTTTGCATTTCAAGTTATCCGAGAAGGACTCGCCTAGGGGCAAGGAGGAGCGTGACAAGATGGAGAGGACTCCATATGCTTCAGCAGTGGGGAGTCTCATGTATGCTGATAATTGTGTCTGCAGCAAGGCCGGACATTGCACATGCGGTGGGAGTAGTCAGCCGGTTTATGGGCAATCCAGAAAAGCAACATTGGGAAGCGGTTAAGTGGATCCTACGTTATTTGAAGGGTACTGCTGGTAAGGCTCTGTGTTTCTCGGGCAAGGAAGTGGTGTTAGCGGGTTATGTTGATGCGAACTTGGCATCAAGTGATCTTGATAAGAGGAGGAGTACTACGGGTTATGTGTTTACATTGGGTGGTACGGCAATCTCCTGGGCTTCTAAACTGCAGAAGATCGTGGCGCGATCGGCTAGAAACGAGAATATGTGGCAGTGACAGAGGCGAGTAAAGAGATGGTATGGCTGCAGAACTTCTTGGGTGAACTTGAAAAGACGCGAAGTGGTAACGTTCTCTACAGCGACAGTCAGAGTGCAATACATTTGACAAGAAATTCGGCGTTTCATTCGAGGACGAAGCACATTGAACTGAGGTTTCACTACATCAGACATCTCTTGGAGGAGAAGATCTTGAGGCTAGAGAAGATATTGGGATCAGAAATACAGCTGACATGTTGACAAAGGTTGTGAATCTTGATAAATTGAAGCTATGCAAAGCTTCAATTTGGCTCGAAGAATAGAAGAGGAGATCGGCACTACCATGATCGAGGTGAGCACTAGGAGGACACCAAAGATGAGTTGAAGACGGATACGGGTCTTATATGTGTGGTTGATCTCTAGGTGGGAGATTGTTGGGATAGAGGACCAACCGGGTTAGACATCGAAGCAAGGGGGAAGAATTTCGTCAGAGGTTTCTGGGGTCAAGAGCGGCCGCGCTGACTATATGCGCGACCGCGCTCTTGGACAGAAACATATGGCTCGGTGGAATTTCTTCAAGGGCGACCGCGCTGAAGGGGAGGGCGACCGCGCTGGAGGTTTTGTCAAAGGCGTTGGACTTACTGGACAGTAGCGCGACCGCGCTAGGCTCCAGAGCGGCCATGGCGCCCGATTTTCAGCAGTCCAGGAATCCTTCTTTGTTTAGGTTTAGGTTTGTTCCCTAGGTCATATATAAGTAAAGTCCCGCCCCATCTCTCATTGTAACACAAATTCTACATACATAGTGCAAGATCACAGGCAGGTAGTGCAGACGTAGCCAATTAAATTGGTGAACTGGGTTAACAATTTCTTGTGTTCTTTTCTGTTTCTTTGATTTTTTGTGCTTAATTTGTGTGCTCTAATCGTTCTTGTAGGTTTGCTTGGGTGTGAAGGGCCATATTCACAACAGTGAACGGACAAAATTAAAGTTAGTGATCGTGGGTCTCCTCAGTGCAAAGATGGTTGTTTCTATTACCTTTAGTTTCTTCTCTAATGAAAAGACCATAGAACCTCAAATTCCAAGCATTATTATTTTTTTCATTGACTAGTCTCTCTACGAGTTTGAATTAATGTTAATTGACAAGCCATTTGTACCCATTGACGGGCAATTTGACCAAACCTTATCCATCGATTTATTTTCTTCCCATTGTGTGGTCTTGTGTGAACTTATTTTCTTCCCATTGTGAACTTATTTTCTACGTGTGAACTTATTTTCTTCCCATTGTGTTGTGTGAACTTATTGCACTGAATGTAGATAGTACGTCTGTAACATCAATCGATTTATGTTATTATAAAATGATATTCTTTGTAATAAAAGATGTAACTTATGTTTATATGGAATGTAACACACGTACTACAATAAATCAATATATGTAATTAATATTAATATAAAACAAACTCATTTACTATAAAAGTTAGACTGTTGTACCGTCGAATTGTAATATCCTATTATACGATTATTTGCTATAAAATTGATTTGAAGTCATAATTTTCAAAATAATTCTCAACTTCAAAAACACTCGATCATTAGGAAACGGAAGGGGTAATTTACCGCAAACACATTCTTGTAGTGAATTGACAAAATTAAAGTTAGTGATCGTGGGTCTCCACGGTGCAAAGATGGTTGTCTCTATCACCTTTAGTTTCTTCTCTAATGAAAAGACCATAGAACCTTAAATTCCAAGCATTATTGTTTTTTCCATTGACTAGTCTCTATGCGAGTTTGAATTAATGGTTAATTGACTAGCCATTTGTACGTGCACTGAGGGGCAAAAATTTGACCGACACCTATACAACCCATGGGGTTGGAAATGGTCATTTTGGGTCGTGGCCCGTGAACGGCCCGCCGCCCGCTTGGATTTTGGGTCGTGGCCCGTGAACGGCCCGCCGACCGCTTGGCCTGTGCCTGATTTGTCCGTGACCCGTTATTCGTTTAGCCCGCTTTGTATAAGGAACGGCCTGTATTAAAGATGTCCGCACGAACCGATCTTTGGCCGCGGATCAGAAGATCCGTTTGGTCCGTAGCTCAATAAGGTCCGTACGGACTTGTACGTGTAAATGTCTAAAAAATTAATAAAAAATAAAAATAAATAAAGGATAGTCCGTCTCTCTTTTTTATATATATATACTTTAAATTGTTTAGTTTTTTTTCTATACCTTTTTGTAAAAAAATATCAGTAATAAAAAAAGTCTAAAATAATATTTTCTAGTCCCTAAAAAATTAATAAAAAATAAAAATAAATAAAGGATAGTCTGTCTTAGACATATCCAAATAGAACCGGGAACCGACGGAACCGGCGGGTAGAACTGAAACCGGGAACCGGCGAGAACCGGGAATCGCCGGAACCGGGAACCGAACGTAACCGGGAACCGGATTGAAACGGTTCGAATACGAATCCACCATATTGGGAACCGAGGAACCGGCGGAACCGGGAACCGGCGGTTCCGGAACCGAGAACCGGGAACCGGCGATTGATCAAGGTGAGTTAAATGTAATATTTAGCATTTATTTAGTATTTGTACTTGTAGTGTAGTGTTGTTTTATTTAAATTAGACTAGAATTTAGATAAATTTTGTAAAAAAAACAGATTAGTTAGCGTCTTTACTGTCTTAAGAGGTTTGGATTTAAAAAAAAAAAGTTAGATGGTGATGGAACCGGTGAAACCGTTGGAACCGGAATCGGAACCGACGGATAGAACCGGGAACCGGATTAATATGGTTTGAATACGGTTCCGGCTATTTGGAAACCGGGAACCGGCGATTCCGAAACCGGGAACCGAAACCGGAACCGTTTGGACATGTCTAGTCTGTCCCTCTTTTCTTTTATATAATTTAAATTGTTTAGTTTTTTTTTCTATCTTTTTTTATATATTTTTTCGTAAAAAATATCAGTAATAAAAAAAGTCTAAAATATTACTCCCTCCGTTTCACTTCAAGTGAGCCACTTTCCTTATTGGTCCGTCCCACTTCAAGTGAGCCATTCCATAAATGGAAATATGTGAACAGTGTTTCGGGCATTTATACCCTCATAATGTTTATATATTTATAAAGACTCATTCATTATAATCTTATAATTTTAACATATTTACAAAAAAACAAATCATTAACTTACTATTCCTTTCACTCATTCTCTCTCCTATTACATGTTTTTTAACTTTTACATTCTCTCTCCTCTAATGTTCTACCCACTTTCAATTCTTTATTCATTTTTCTTAAGAAGCGTGCATTTATATCATGGCTCACTTGAAGTGGGACGGAGAGAGTATTTTCTGATCAATAAAAAATTAATAAAAATAAAAATAAATAAAGGGTAGTCTGTCCCTCTTTTATTTTATATACTTTTATTTGTTTAATTTTTTTTATCTTTTAATATATAACTATTTGTAAAAAATATCATTAAAAAAGTCTAAAATAATATTTTCTAGTAAAAAAAAAAATAAATAAAAAGTAAAAATAAATAACGAAAAGTTCGTCTCTCTTTTCTTTTATATACTTTACATTGTTTAGTTTTTTTCTATCTTTTTATATACCATTTTGTAAAAAATATAAGTAAAAGAATCTAAAATATTATTTTCTAGTCAATAAAAAATTAATAAAAATTAAAATAAATAAAGGATAGTCCTTCCCTCTTTTCTTTCATATACTTTAATTTTTTAAGTATTTTATATCTTTTTTTATACATTTTTGTAAAAAATATCAGTAATAAAAAAAGTCTAAAATATTATTTTCTAGTCAATAAAAAATTAATAAAAAATAAAAATAAATAAAGGGTAGTCCATCCCTCTTTTATTTTATATACTTTCATTTGTTTAGTTTTTTTTATCTTTTTTTTATATAACTATTTGTAAAAAATATCAGGAATAAAAAAAGTATAAAATATTATTTTCTAGTCAATAAAAATTAATAAAAAATAAAATTAATAAAGGATAGTCCGTCCCTCTTTTCTTTTATATACTTTAAATTGTTTAGTTTTTTTCTATCTTTTTTTATATACCTATTAGTAAAAAATATCATTAATAAAAAAAGTCTAAAATATTATTTTCTTGTCAATAAAAAATTAATAAAAAGTAAAAATAAATAAAGGATAGTTCGTCCCTCTTTTATTTTATATACTTTAAATTGTTTAATTTTTTTCTATCTTTTTGTAAAAAATATCAGTAATAAAAAAAGTCTAAAATATTACTCCCTCCGTCTTGAGGTGGACACGCTTTTTAAGAAATTTAATTAAAGTGGGTAGAAAATTTGAAGAGAGAGAATGTAAAAGTTAAATGTGTGGTAGAAAATAGGAGAGAGAATGTAAAAGTTAAAAATATTTAATAGGAGAGAGAATGAGTGGGAGAATGTGTGGTAGGGAATAGGAGAGAGAATGGTTTTTTTGTAAATATATGAAGATGTTAAGGGTATAAATATATGAAAAACTTTTCATTTAAGGAAGTTAAACCTTGAGGTGGGACGGCCTAAAAAGGAAAGGTTAAACCTTGAGGTGGGACGGAGGGAGTATTTCCTAATCAATAAAAAATTAATAAAAAATAAAAATAAATAAGGATAGTCTGTCGCTCTTTTCTTTTATATACTTTATATTGTTTAGTTTTTTTATCTTTTTTTATATACCTTTTTTGTAAAAAATATCAGTAATAAAAAGTCTAAAATATTATTTCCTTGCCAATAAAAATTAATAAGAAATAATAATAAATAAATGGTAGTACGTCCCTCTTTTATTTTATATATTTTCATTTGTTTAGTTTTTTATTGTAATATTTTTATATACCTATTTGTAAAAAATATCAGTAATAAAAAAAGTCTAAAATATTTTTTTATAGTCAATAAAAAATAAAAATAAATAAAGGATAGTCCGTCCCTCTTTTTTTATATATATTTAAACTAGTACATGCCCGTGTCCGAGGACACGGCGATTTTTTTTTTTCATAATCTCACTTTTAGATATTTCAAATTTTTCAATGAATAACTACCTATCTATATCTATAGTATAAATCATGCCCGTGTCCGAGGACACGCAGTCTTTTTTTTTTCAATTAACGTAAACATCTAAAAAAAATCTTTACTGTGACACAAAAAGAAAGAAACAATAAAATCATTCACCATCTACTTTTCAAATAAATGTTCAAAAATCTGTAAATTTAGTCATCCCACACCAAATCACTCTCAAAATTATATATTACATTTTTTGTTTTTTGGTGAAGAAAATATTTCTTTTTCCTTCACCAAAAAAAAAAAAAGAACTCATCAATAATTCCTATCCTTCTCTAATACAGAGAGGAAGCTCATTATAATTCTCATCTTTCTCTAATTCATTTAATCACTTGATGTCAAAAAATTAATTTAAATCCCTCTTTTTCAAAGCCCCCTCCCACCCGTTTCCCCCTACAACTCAAACCCACTTTCACAACCAAATAAACCATAACATTGAAGACCCAACTCCACCCATCGTGAATGCCAAACCCGTACACCGACACAACCACAACAGGAAGCATATTCAAAAAAATAAAAATAGAATTTCTTCCTAATCTCCAAAATTTTGAGTTTTTTTTCTTTATTCAAAAATCACAAAGCCTGAGATTCCATGTACAATAAAAAGCAATTACAACTAAAAGAAAAAAAGGAAGAGCTGATTAAAAAAAAAAAACTACACAAAACTAATCTCCAGTGTCTTCATTCCTGTCAATAAACAAATTTCTAGCATTTAAAAATTAATTCTTTCAAAAAAAAAATCAACAAATAGGAAAAACCTTAAATTGAGAGATGGTCGGGGATGTTGGACGGAATCCAGGCGGCTGGAGCACGGCGAGACAGAGGAAGGTGTCAGCGGCGGCGACGGCAGACAAAGTGGCGACGGCTGGGGGAAGAGAGAGAGTCGAGCTCTCTCTCTCTCTTCCCGTTCTCTCTGTTCTCTCTGTTCTCTCCGGCGGCGAGTGAGAGGAAGACGGCGGCGTGGACTGGAGGAGTGTGGGTCTGGAGATGGTGAGGAGCCAGCGGCTGGAGCACGTCGACGGCGAGAGGAAGGTGGATAGAAAGAATGATTTCTTCTCGGTGCCATTTTTAGAGAGAGAGAGTAGATGGGTTTGAATTTCAAATGAGATTTTCTCTCTCTCTCTCTCCAGGTATGAACTGAAAGGATGAAATAACTATAGAGATATATATATATATATTTTTTTAAGGGAGGGCAAAATCGGTAAGCGACAAAAAAATGGGGGCAAAATGGTAAAGTGGACAGTTGGCACTCTTCACTCAACTGTAGCTATCTATGCCTTGTTTTATACTATAGATTGTATAGTTTTTTTCTATCTTTTTTATATACCTATTTGTTAAAAATATCATTATAAAAAAAGTCTAAAATATTATTTCCTAATCAATAAAAAATAAAAATAAATAAAGGATAGTTTGTCCCTATTTTCTTTCATATACTTTAAATTGTTTAATTTTTTCTATATTTTTTTATATAACTTTTGTAAAAAATATCAGTAATAAAAAAAGTCTAAAATATTATTTCCTAGTCATTAAGAATTAATAAAAACTAAAAATAAATAAATGATAGTTCGTCCCTCTTTTCTTTTATATACTTTAAATTGTTTAGTTTTTTTCTATCCTTTTAAATACCTTTTTTTTTTAAATATCAGTAATAAAAAAAGTCTAAAATATTATTTCCTAGTCAATAAAAAATTAATAAAAAATAAAAATAAATATAGGATAGTCCGTTCCTCTTTTATTTCGTATACTTTCATTTGTTTAGTATTTTTTTTATATTTTTTTATATACCTATTTGTAAAAAATATTAGTTATAAAAAAAGTCTTAAATATTCTTTCCTAGGCAATAAAAAATTTAAAAAATAAAATAAAAATAAAGGGTAGTCCGTCCCTCTTTTCTTTTTATATAATTTCATTTGTTTAGCGAAGATGAGCTTGAGAAGAAGGTAATGTCTCGTCTTTTGAGAATCATTTTGTGTTTTACTTTTTGTCATTGACTATTTCTTTGGGTACAGATTGTAGCTGCCACAGGCTTATTGGCAACTGAGGTTAAGCTGTGGAAGGATAAGGCTGAATCTTCGTTCAAAGCCAAGATGGAAGCAGAAGAAAACCTCAAGGTTTCTATGGACATGTTGAAGAAGAAGAAGAACGAAGAGATCAAAGCAAAGGACAGTGAGTGGGTAGTTAGGATGGCTGAGTCAGGCAGAAGGCACAGCAAGGAGATGGAGTCCTTTCGAAATGAGTTAATGGCAGAAGTTGTGAAACCTGTTTTTGAAGCTAGAATCGAAATGATCAAGGAATACCATGGGAAACATACTGAATGGGATTTAGAGGAGGAGTACGCATCTTTAAGGAAGATTGTAGGGGAGGAGGTCGGCGAAGTCAATTCCAAGGTGCAGAATGCAGGAAAAGCGAAATAAGTTGGCGAGACGCAAGAGGAGAAGGTGGATGAAGGTACAGGTGAGGAATGACTTTAATTTCTCTTTGAAAAACAATGTTTGATTTCTGCTTAATTACTTTTAATTGAGGGGTGTCCTCAAAAACAATTTATGGCATGTTTAACTTTGATATTTTGTCGAGGGTTTTGTCCTCGCTTTAGATGATGGATTTTCTAGGTTGTAAGGTTTTATGCATGTCTTCTTGAACATGCTTTTGATATTGCCCCATGTCTTGTGATGACATGGTGGGAACTTTTTGGATGTTTGGTGAATAGGATCAAACTTTTGGTATTTTGGGTTGTAATAAATAGCTGGATTTCTTGGTGTAACATGTTGATGTTACAACTTAAAAATCTTATGGGGGAGAAATGAATAGATGTTTCTCTATAATCCTTGTGTTCTTGTGGTAACATGCTGATGTTACAACATGTTGTTTCAACTTGGGTTCATAATTTTAATCAAGTGCAAGATGGTAATCAATATGTACTTGACACATTGGCCCTCCTACTACTTAACTAAAGCATGAAAAACGTGCGCCCGGGCGAAGGTGTGGATAACCTTAATCATCCTTAAGAAAGATGCAAAATCTTTGAGCCGTTGGAAAGGTAAGTACCTTTTTGTTTTGACGGTAAGCGTGATGGACCAACAATTTTAATACTGCCATCACTCGAAATATCACCATGTTAATTTGTTTTAATTCACAGCATGAAGGCTTCACTACCTAAATCGGACATGCCGGTGAAGCTGATCGTAACGGATATTTTACAAAACGGAAAAAAAAACATGTTAGGAGTAAATGTTAAATTGGTTAACACTCTCCCAATGCTTAAGTTGACAAGAGTTAGAAAGATACAAATTAAATTGGAAAAACTTAGTGGAAATGGAATATAGCAAATCATACCTGACTCTTGGCGATGGGTAGCCAAGTCATCACGTACTTTGAAATACGCCTTTAATAAGGCTTCCATCCCGTTTTTAGACATTCTTATTCTATTCAAGCTGCATGCCCCCCTTTCCAACTTTTGCCCCAATCAGAAGGAATCCGCCTATTATCTTTCCTTACGGTCAAGATGCTACTTCAGGTCGCAGCTTTTGCTTCATCTTTGCACGAAGATGTCATGACCAGCACGGGCACTTTGACCTTGGTGCGGCAGCCCTATTTTGAACGGCTTGGGGTTCTATCCTATGAGTTGGGGTTGTGTCATCTTCAAGTCGGTCCGTGGGGTCATCATGTTGGCGTAGTCCTGAATCCGATTTGCCCAATTCGCTTAATTCCAACATCCACTTTGGGGCCTTCATATGGACGTTTTTCCGGGGCGAGGAGTGAACATGGTGACGTTGTACGTTCATCGTAAATGCCGATCCACAGCAGTAGCCCTAATTCTGTCGTCATGATTGTCAACCTGGTGGCAATTTCGGTAGACATCTTGAATTTTTTAATAATCAAAAGACCATTGGCCCCACGGTGGGCGTTAAATTGTTTTGGCCAAATTTAGGCAATTTCAAGTCCTTGAGAAGGATTGGGCACAATGGAATATGATAATATAGATTCAAGATGTAGGTGCGAGAGATTTAACGAGAAAAGCCCTTGAACAACTTGTTCGCCAATATAAAACCTCGGAGCAATGGAATATTATTAATATGATGGAGATGATCGATTCTTATATGTATACATGAAGCATATATGACCCTAAAACGTGGTGTGTGTAGTTACATGTGTTGTGTATTTATATGAAAAAACATCAAGATATCTCCCCCTACTTCGGATGTATTGGTGGAGCCTTTATTTTTCGGTTGTAACTGATATTGAGTGTAGCTTGAAACGGCCGGATTTTTCTCCTGATTAATAGGTCTTATAACGGCCCTATAATTTCGTGGTAACGGTCAGGTTGTTCTGTCAAGTTAATAGACCAAGATGTCCTGACAAGATGTTGATTTTTCCAGCCTCAACACTTGTGCAAATACATACTAGTTTTTAGTTTTAGTTATTCTTTTTCGTGGTCTTGGTTATTTGACATATAATATACCCATTATTTTTAAAGATCTTCACTTTGATTGAAGATCTGGGGCTACAAAGAAGCTCATTTTGGCTGATAGCATGTCCATGGTTTTTAGAGTTATGTGATTAAAAAATTCACCCAATTTTTTCAATTAATATGCTTTTTTTAACATGCTAATATTGCTAGGCATCCTTTCTCTATTATGTTATCTTCTCTTTTCGCTTTCACTTTTCTATCAATTTAGAGAGAATGTGATTGCTGCCAAATTGAATTGCTTCATGAAGTTATGGCTCATACATTAAGTAAAATGAATTAGTCCAATTGACATCTCTTGCAAGGATATGCCTATTACATTTTGATGATTTGCTTAATTCATAATGTATGTTGGCTTGCCAGGTGAAAAGGCGTTATAACTTTTCCTCCTATATGTTGGCAGGGGATCAACCTGAACCTGGAAGGATATCTTTTAATCCAAGCACAATTTTAAGCTTTCTTTGTCATTGAAGCTGGTTCTAACGTAAGTAACTGATGAATCTGAGTTTTCTTTTCTCCATTTTATTGTTACACATGCATCTAGAAAGACATTGGTTGGAACTTGGCATATCTGCTTTTCTAGGTAGCCAGAATTACTTCTTAGTTGGTTGGCTGCTTTTTCATCTATGTTTCTATAATGTTGAAAGTGGATTTGGAGCATAATGTAAGTTGGTGTAAGAAATTGATGTGGGTCCCTAAGTGTCTCCTCACTATATATGAATATGAATGATGGAAAAAATTTCAAATTTACTCTTGATGATAAGATTAAATTTGAAAATAAAAATTGGTCATTCGTTTTGGGACATAGGTAGTAGAATTTCATGATACTTTGTTTTAACCTTGTGTCTCTGGAGAACATAAAGTCATTCAACTTTAGACATCTAAATCTCCAACATATAGAATTACTAGAATAAGCTCGTGTCCGAGGACACGTTATTTTTTTTATTTTTTTTTAATTAAGCCCGTGTCCGAGGACATGTTTCTTTTTTTTTAATTTAAAAAAAAATAATTTTTTTAAGGGCAAAATTTAATTTAAAAAAAAAAAAATTTTTTAAGGACAAAATGGAAAAGGAACAAAATAGTGAGGGCAAAATGGGAATTTCGACCAATAAAACTATTCATTCAACTGTTCATGGCCTCCCTCATTTATACTATAGATACCCTCAAGTCTGGTAGATGTGGACAAATATATAGGCTTAATTATGACTATCATCCATGGACTTTTGAGTGCACATATGGTGGGCATAGTTGACCCATGTTCTTGGTGGGCCACTACACCTTATGTTTGCAGACTGAGCTTATGGGCCTGGAGGCTGGACTCAAACATGACCCATAATCATCTGTAGGGCTATGAATTCGGACCAAGATGCCTATTGGACCACTTTGTAACAGATTGAGCTTTCGGGCCTGGACTGTTTGACTTGAGCATTATAGGTCGTTATTTTTAATACCCATGTTTTTGGGTGGGAGATGGGCCTAGACTTTTTTTTTTTTTTTTGGTAATACGAATGTATTCTGAGCAATAAATTTAGGTTAGTTATATTTTTTCATTGAAAATTCAAAATTTGCTATTGATACACCATTATAAATATTATTCATAACAATTTTAAGATTTTTATTTGGATAATTAAATTAACTTAAAATTATTGCTATATTCGTATTGACAACAAAAAAAGGTAGTAAGATCATTTCGGGATGGAGGGAGTACAATTTTATGACATCCTTAATTCAGAAGATTTTCATAAGCTTCTGTAATCTAATTTATTTCACTGTGTTGCTTGTTATGTATCTAATGAGGTGGATAGATGTGGTCATTCAGGGTTTGTAGAAGTTAGAACTGCAATTGGAGACTTAGAAACTTATTACAAATTGTAACCAATATATACACACGAAGTGTTGCACAAGAAATTATAGTTTTGGGGTTGGGATGAACTATTATTATTTATTATGTTACCTACCACTAACTAATGGTTACTGCATTCTGGGGAAACATGTAAATCAAGCGAGATTCTGATATATATATATATATATATATATATATATATATATATATATATATATATATATATATATATATATATATATATATATATATATATATATATATATATATATATATATATATATATATATATATATATACAGATTACGATCTCTAATCTAGTGCACAAATTTTTGGCAAAGAATTCCTGTCTTTGCAAATCCTAAATTTAGAAATACAGATGAGCGAGAGAACTACAAACATGGTTGGGGGTAGGCTCCATTTATATGCCTACTCCTAACCCTACAGGGTTTCAACCCTGGGCCAAAATCTGCCGCTGAATAGGCCTTTTCCGGTATAGGGCGCGATCGCCCCATTGTAGGGCGCAATTTGCCCCACCCCCAAAACAGGCACCCGCGCTATCGCCCCAATAAGGGCGTGGTCGCTCGGTTTGAGCAGAAACTTGGAGCGGTCGCGCGCTCTTCACCGCACGGTCGCTCGCTTTTCACCGCACGGTCGCTCCCCTCGGCTGTGTCAGAAATTTCGAATTTGCTTGTTTAATCTCCTAATTTAGGCGTGCCCAACTTAGATGGCATCAAATCCAACAAATCTCCACTTTGACATCTAACCTCCAGATCATAATCGGAACTCCCCCTCTGCCTCAGATGCTATCTAATAGCTGCGAACATTTAGCAAGTCCAAACAATGTTGGAACTTGCTATTTGGAACGGACTTCGTGAACATGTCAGCAGGATTGTCCGTAGTACCCACTTTCTTCACCTTTATCTGTTTCTCACTTCTCAGAAAATGATACCTCACATCTATATGCTTGGTCCTCTCATGATTAACTTGATCCTTGGCCAGACATATTGCACTCAAATTGTCACAAAATATTATAGCCTGATCCTGATGTAACCCAAGGTCACTGATCAAACCCTTTAGCCATATCCCCTCTTTAGCAGCTTCTGTCACTGTCATGTACTAAGCCTCTGTAGTAGACAATGTCACCATAGATTGTAGAGTAGCCTTTCAACTGACAACTGACCCACCAAGAGTGAACACATACCCGGTCATAGATCTACTCGTGTCAACATCAACAGAGTAGTCCGAATCACAATAACCCTCAACTGCAGATTATGTGCCACCTCCATAAATGAGCCCAACATCTGACGTACCTATAAGATACTTGAAGATCATTTTCACTGCTTGCCAATATTCCTTACCAGGATTCCTCTTGAACCTACTAACAACACTAACAGCATGAGCAAGATCCGGTCTAGTGCAAACCATATCATACATCAAACAACCAATTGCACTAGCGTAGGGTACTCGAGCCATGTACTCTTTCTCCTCATCCGACTTGGGTGCAAAGGCAACCGAGAGACGTGCATTCCATGCACTTGGAGAATCTAAAGGCTTTGCTGTATACATGTCAAACCACTCTAAAACATTCTCGATGTAACCTTTTTGGGATTAGAACAGTTTTCGTTGGCTTCTATCCCTATAGATCTCCATACCCAGAATTTTCTTTGTCACACCCAAATCCTTCATCTCGAACTCTGCAGACAGTAGACCCTTCAACTTCTGAATATCCGACTTCTTGACAGCTGCTATCAACATATCGTCAACATAAAGAACCAGATAGATGATCGAACCATCCACTAACTTATTATGATACAGACAACGGTCATATGCGCTCCTCATGTAACCAATCTCTGTCATATAGCTGTCAAACCGCTTGTACCACTACCTAGGCGATTGCTTGAGCCCATACAAGGACTTCTTCAATTTACACACGTAGTATTTTTTTCCCGGAACCTGAAACCCATTTGGTTGTGTCATATAAACCCATCTGGTTCTCTCAATAAGGCTTTTATCTTGATTTGCCAAATAGAAAAACTATTCTTCCCATTAAACTTGTCGATCGATGATTCAATTCATGATCCCATCTTTTTCTGCAGCGGAAGAACCCTATACCTTCCTCAACCTGACCGGCCCTGATAACAGTTTATTAGAACAGAGTCTATGTAGAAGATAGAAAACATGCAACAATCACACAACACACAGATATACTTGGTTCACCTACTTGGCTACGTACACGGGCAAAGGGAGAGAATATTATTATATTCTGAAAATCAACAGATTACAATCTCTATTCTAGTGCACGAATTCTTGGCAAAGAATTCTTGTATGTGTAAACTCTAGATCTAGAAATACAGATGAGCAACAGAACTACAAACATGGTTGGGGGTAGGCTCTATTTATATGCTTACTCCTAACCCTGCATGGTTTTCAACCCTGGGCCAAAATCTGACGTTGAACAGGCCTTTTCTGGTATAGGGCGGGATCGCCCCATTATAAGGCGTGATCGCCCCAATAAGGGCGCGGTCGCTCGATTTGGACAGAAACTTGGCGCGATCGCGCGCTCTTCACCGCGCAGTTGCTCCACTCGACTGTGTGAGGAATTACGAATTTGCTTGTTTAATATATATATATATATATATATATATATATATATATATATATATATATATATATATATATATATATATATATATATATATATATATATATATATATATATATATATATATATATATATATATATATATATATACTCCCTCCGTCCCACAATAATATATAAACTTTCTATTTGGGCGTCCCACAATAATACTCCCTCCGTCCCAATAAAAGTTTCACTAATTACCAAAAGGGCGTCCCGTTAGAAGCTTCACCTTTCCTTTTTTGGCAAAAAATCTTTACTATTTCCTCCACTCATTCTCTCTCCTACATTATTTTAATACTCACAACACCATTATAATTTACTATTCCCTCCACTAATTCTCTCTCCTATTTTCAAATTACACTCACAACATTTTTTTCCCTCTCATTTCCATAATTTGCGTGCCCACCCAAAAGGGTGAAGCACTAATTGGGACGGAGGGAGTATATAACTTCCCAAAATGGAAAGGAATCTTTACTATTCCCTCCACTCATTCTCTCTCCTACATTATTTTAATACTCACATCACCATTATAATTTACTATTCTTTCCACTCATTCTCTCTCCTATTTTATTTTCACACTCACAACACTTTCAATATAATAATTCCTCCTTAATTTCCGTGCATTTCCAAAAGTCTATAAAAAGATGGGACGGAGGGAGTATATATATATATATATATATATATATTGAAATTGTCAATGACTTAGAAAAGTGAGACGAAACATAAGTGTTGTTATTGGTATTGACAACAATAAGAACAACACAACTCACACCAATTCAATAATAGAATAATTAAGATAATGAAATAGCAGCGAAAATAAAAGAAATACGAGAGAATAGATTTTTATCAAGTTATATAAATATATAACTTGATTGGTGTCAGGAGGGCAAGACCTTTCTTAAAAATAAGCTTTAGGTACAAGGTCCAAAGTTCCCTAATGATTTACAATCACTAGCAAGGGGAACAACTATTCTAGAACACTCTCTTTATAATCATAACCTATCTAACACTCATAAACACACGAAATATAAAGATATATGTGAAAACACACTGGTGTTGGACAGAGTGTTGCTAACACTTGAGGCAACACTGAAGAGGCGTGTTCTTTCTTGTGCAGTTTTCGACTTCTGAATTGGGTAATTGTTTCTGTCGCTGGTTTGCACTATTTATAGCCTCCTAGGACTTGGAGCCTACTCAATCTGTCTAGAAAATCAACCATGTGTTGTTTCCTTCATTGTAGCTCTTCCTTCTTGTTTGTTGAAGACTTGATCTTCCTATGCTTTTATCACTTGTACCACCAAGCTTTACTACCCTTGTACACCTTATATTCAGCTCCCCCTGAGTAGATAATATCCCAACAATATTTACTAGATCTTCACCATTTACACATAAATATAGATTTAATGTGTAACTTAGCTCCTCATTCGAAAATCACGCCTAGGCCATTTCCTTTGACCTGTTCAACCACAAACTGAACAGTCTAATAACAAATACTCCCTCCGTCCCACCTTATTACAAACCATTTTTTCGGGCACAATAATTAAGAAATATTATTAAGATAATGAAAATGTGTGGTAGGAAATGAAGAGAGAGAATGAGTGGAGTTGGTTGAATAAATTGTGTGGTAGGAAATGAAGAGAGGGAATGAGTGGGTGTGGTAGGGTGAATATAAAAGAATAAATTTATTTCCATTTTGGGCAGTTTGTATTCACGTGGGACGGACCAAAAAGGAAATAAGTTTGTATTCACGTGGGACGGAGGGAGTATATACTTATGAATTATCACTTTGTAATTTATGAAAAAATATGTGTTAACTATTCATAATTTGAATTGCCAACACGGTGGCAACACATGAGGCAACACCAATGGCAACACTGGTGTAGCAACACATGAGGCAACACCAGTGGCAACACATGGTGTAACACTTACATATATATATATATATATATATATATATATATATATATATATATATATATATATATATATATATATATATATATATATATATATTTATGTATACATATTTTTCAGAATCTCGCTTTCATGCCATTTTTGATAACTAAATGAGCTAAACTTTTAGATAGATGATTTAATGCAATTTGACATGGCATTGCATAATGTGATTAGGGTGAAATCCTTCTCTACTCTAATTATTCATGTCTTTAGAAGTTAATATACTTTGTTGTTTCCGTAAATGCTTGCTACCACTAACCTGACAAGTGATAATCCCTTCATAGAAATCAAGCTCATTTTATGGGGAAAAAAAATTGTACAGAAGGCTCATGTGTTTTGAGATATAGTGCCTGAAGAGTGGGAGCTCTTGCAGTGAAGACTGATATTGCAGTTCACTTGACACCTTAAGAAGTGCCCGTTTCTTTAAATCTTACAAACTAACTGAATAGAATAAACGAAACTAATGAAATAAAGGGTTACAGTTATATATCTCGGAATTGCTATTCTAAAAAATTATGGAAAGGGAAATATATCACTGAAATGTTTGAATAGTCATTTGAGCCCATATAGCCATGCCCCATTACTCAAGCATTTAAAGATTCATGCTTTAGCATAGTTGGACATCTGAGGCGAATTTAGATCATTAGAGCCAGTGGTGAAGCCACAGGCCCACAGCAACACATGGTGGTCAATCTACCCCGTAATTTAGAGTAATTTACAGTTGTGTCGTTTTTATCACCTTCAAGTTTAAGAATATAACATTTTTACCACTAAAAATGATAATTTCATCATTTTGACCCCCTATAGTTTAGGAAAAAAAATACCACTATATCTAATTTTGACCCCTTCTACAAAATTCATAGCTTCGCCACTGATTTAGAGCCTACCTGCTAAGAAGGCAAGAACTGGTGGTGGGACATCCTCATAGTCTTGAAATGGAAGTTTTAGAAAAGTCCCGGTCGTTTCTGCTACTGTCTTAAACTGCATGTGATGCATTATCTTCCACTAACCTCTTAGGATATATACAGTTGTTTTTGCAGGGTATCTCTCTTTGATTTGGCTTGGGTGGGACTAGTGGCGAGTAAACTTTATTATCTTCAGCTTCACAGGGTCATGGACAAGATTACTACTATTCAATCCAGGTGGGGACCTTGACTTTTTCTTGGACCATGCCAATTTCTTTATCATATCTCTTAAACGTGAATGAAGGTAGCTTTAAATCTCTCTCTCTCTCTCTCTCCCCTTCCTCTCTCTGTATGTGTTTATTGTTTTGCTCTTTGTTTGATTATTGCATCAATCATGACAAAGGTGATGCAGGTCAGAAGAAAAATCCAATTTTATTCTATTCTGATGCTGGCTCCGCCCCGATTTAATGTTTTTAGTTTGACTTGTCACGGGGTTTAAGAAAAAATAAATGTTGTGAGTATGAAAGTAAAGTATGAACGAGAAAGTGGGTAGGGAGTTATTGTTGTGTGAATGACAAGTGGGTCTTATTGTCCATTTTAGATAACAAATCAAATAAAAACTTTGGGACGGACTAAAAAGGAAAATAAAAACCTTAAATTGAGATGGAGGTAGTATGTTGTATTTCAGTATTTGCCATATGATGTTATACCATATTGTAACAAGAATAGGATAATAGCATCTAAATCTAAAGCCCTTGGCTCTGCTCGAACTCTTTGATTTATCCCGTCGTATTCTTGTCGGACACTCCTATTTTAGTATTGTTGACAAGGGTTGGCCATATAAATCAATGAGTCCGAGCATTATAGCCTAAAGGTTAGATAAAAGATTGGCATTTCATCTATTAAAAATGAAAGCAAGAAGGGTTAAAAAAAAAATACTTCCTCCGACCCTAAAAGTTTGTCCCATTTGACTTTTTTGTTGAACTTTGACCACAAATTTATGAAAGATTAATCATGTTCATGAAATTCTAAAAGTTGTTGTTGATAATATTATTAATGGTGAATCAATAGAAATTTTTAAAAATTGTCATACATTTGTGATCAAAATTCAACTAAAAAGTTAAATGAAACAATCTTTTAGAGAGGATGGAGTACTAGAAAAAGAAAAAGCAGATGTACAGGTTGGTTGCGGTTGTGTAGCACCCTGGCCTCCTGGTATTCATGCAATTCAATTTTAGGATTAGATATTTAATTTTATTTTAGTTTATATACATAACTATAATATAGGTTGTCATGTGCAGGTTGCAGGGTTGCAGAGACTATGAACCTGCAGGTATTGTTGTTAGCATTGGAGAGAGAGAGAGAGAGAGAGAGAGAGCAGAAATGGTGCTTGGTCCAACTAATCAGACTGCTCAACCAAGAATTCCATTAAATTATGAGGTGTAGTCCCACCCCACCTCCATTGATCACCTGCAGTCAACCACAGTTTAATTAAATAGTCTTATTCCTATATTCCTATAGATAAATAAAAAAAAAAAAAGTTACTTCTTTTATCCCCCAAAAAAAAGTCATTCTAATAAGTCAATTTTTTTTTTTTTTTTAATGATGTTGCTTTACTTTCTTGTACATTCATGAAATTGCGCTCAACATTGGTGTTCTGTGCACCGTGTAATATGTTGCGAGTACAAAACTAAAAAGTGTAAGAGTTCTAGTGTAACTGTTGTTTATGCCGATCGTTGATGGATTCAACATATGATTAATTAGGACTATACCATGTGAAACCGCGATTTGGAAACACCTGTGTTACCACATGGTGGTTGGAAGAGAACTATTCTTCCCCAATAAATTTAAGAGAGGTATTGTCGTATTAATATTTATGTGGGAAGGTATCTCCCGTGGTACATTCCATGGTGGTGATTCGACCGTGAGTAGGTCTCCGGAGAAATGCGTTTCTCCATAAGTTACGAAGAAACGTGTTTTTCCAAAAAAAAAAATTATAATTTTTTTTTTTTTGCATTCATTAAAAAAAACTTTTGGATATCAGTCTCAAAGGTTCTGGATATCCAGAACTCTTTGATCATGATATCCAGAAGTTATGTTAGAATGAGACCAACACATACCAACTTTCTGGTCATGACCTTCACTTTTTTCTGGATATACTTTTCACTGTTTTCTGGATATACTTTTCACTGGTTTCTGGATATAGATTTGGCCAAGGTCATGATCAATACAAAATTTCTGGATATGAATTCTCTTAATTTCTGGATATACTTTTTAGTGATTTCTGGATATATATACTTGGTCAATGCCCAAGGCCAAGGCCAAGGCCAAGGCCAAGGTCATGAGTAATACAAATTTTCTGGATATCAACTTAAAAAGATTCTGGATATCATTTTCAAAGAGTTTTGAATATCCAGAACATTTAATATTGATATCCAGAAGCCTTTCAAAAGGTTCTGGATATCTAATACAAAAATTTCTGAATATCCTTTCAAAAGGTTCTGGATATTCAGAAACTTTCAAAATGAATAACCAGAAATTTAGAATTGCCCAAGCCAAGGTCATGGACCAAAGTCATGGCCAAATACAAAATTTCTGGATATCCTTTCAAAAGGTTCTGGATATTCAGAAACCCGTTTCTCCATAAATTATGTAAAAACACGTTTCTCCCTAGATTTTGGCATTAATTTTGGAGTGATCGTCATTTTTACCAAATTTATGAAAATAACATTATCGCTAAAACAAAAATTTTATCATTTTGGAACCTCGTTTGGTTTATGAAAAATACCACTACTGTACTCCTTCCGTTCCAGTCCAAGTGTCATTTTTTATCTAAAATGGTGTTCCGTTTGAAATGTCAACTTTCCTAAAAAGGAAATGTTTTATTAATATTTTATTATCTCATCCACTATTCTCTCCACTAATTCTCTCTCCTCTACACTCATAACACTTTTTAAATTCATTATTTTCTCCACTAATTCTCTCTCCTATTTTCAAATTACACTCATAATATTTTTTCTTCTCACTTTTCTTCTTAATTTGCGTACCACCCCTAAAAGGATGACACTTTTACCGGGACGGAGGGAGTATATCATAATTTTGATTCCTTCTACAAAAATTCTGGTTTTTAATCTCCATTTTTGAGAAGGTGGCAGGGCTCCCTTGTTTGTGGGTTCAGGAGCATTGTACTGTGTAGCACCAGTTTCTTTTAGTTTCTTTTATTAAGGCTCCGTTTGTTTGTCCTCAAATGTTTTTCAAAAAACCTTTTTCCCATTTTTTCTGTGTTTGATAAACACTGAAAAATGGAAAAAAATGTTTTCCCCCCTTTTCTGCGTAAAATGATTTATGAATTTTTTCTAATTAAAACATTTTTTGAAAAATGATAACACCCTCACATACCTAACTTTTCATACACCCCCCACGTTACTCACCCTACTCACCACCACCCACTGCCAACCCCCCCCCCCCCTCGCGTCAAAAAAAAATTAATATGGTTGCTACATATTGTTTAATTTCGAATTAATGTACATTGAACATTTAATATTTCAAGATTAGGCAAATGTTATATAATAAGCAATTGACAAATCAAATATGGTTGCTACATATTTTCAAATGTCTCTTTCTCTATTGATTTTCATCATGGTGGGAAGTCAAAATTTTTTTAATCAAATTCAGAAGGGGTGATACGATAAAAGAATGATTATTCTGATCTGTCGCATGTGAAATCTATATTATAGTATTTTAAATTTGGTGAAAAGGCTTCTGGTTGTGCCATGTCCTGCGTTTTAGGAATTATTTAAATTCTCATGCTTTGAGGGCGGTCTATCCTACAGAAACCACCAAATCCTACATCACTCGGTTCAGAAAGATGTCTGAGCAGATTATGGACCTGTCCGAGAGTGATATCCAGCTCTGCTTTGAGGGTGGTCTAACCTCTAGTTTCTTGAAAATGAACTTTGCCTTGGACGGGCCCAAGAATGTGGAAGAAATGTATGAGAGAGCCTCTGTTATTGCCTCTACAGAAGATCCCAATGAACTAGCTGCCCTCAGGCCGACCAAAGAAAGAATTGAGTATGTGCAAGAGGTCGGCCAAGGATCCAGACCAAAGAAAGAATTGAGCATGTGCAAGAGGCCGACCAAGGATCCATCCGCGGTCACCTATAGGGGAAAAACAGAAACCGCAACACTGACAAACTCAGAAGGTTGGCGGACAAAACAGTGTATACTCCCTTGACCGCGTCGTGGGCAGCGATCTTAAAAGCTATGGAAGTTCCTCCTCCCCAGATGGGCCGAAGGCCAAATGAGAGGAGCATAGCTAAGTTTTGTGACTACCACAACGATCACAGTCACAATACTGAGGATTGCTTCCAGATGAAAAAGATCATTCAGCAGAAAATACACAACAACGAGTTAGCCAAGTGGTTGAAGGGTGATAACGGCAACAACAATGTTAACATCAATAGGGCACGACCGCAACGTGGCCCGGAGAGAAGAAAGAGGGATAATACTGTTGAGGACGAGCAAGGGACCTACGTTATAAACTTCATTGGAGTAGAGGCTCCCTCCAACACTCAACTCTCCCATCAGATTAAGACTTTGGAGAAAGTCTTCTTGATTCCTCCCTTGGCTCCAAAAGAAGAGCAAGAGATAGGATTCAAGCGAAGCGAGCTAGCCTCCACTCTTTTCCATTCCACCCAACCTCTAACCATTAAAATGAGGATTTCGCGGGCAAACATTAGCAGAGTCCTCATTGACACCTGCGCGGCCAGAGACATTCTATACTACCATACTTTGGTAGAAATGAAAATGTCTGAAGCTCATCTCACTCCCTACGCCGGTCTAATTGAGGGATTCACTAATCACACTATACGCGTGAAGGGGATAATAGACTTTGAATTGACCATAGGGGAAAATCCCCAATAGAAAACTGCCAAGGTCACCTTTATGGTCATAGATCAACAATCCCAATACAACGCCATACTCGGCATCACTACTCAGGCCGCATTGGGGATTGTAGCATCTGTCCCCCATCAAAGAGTAAAATTCAACACTCCGGATGCAATTGCGGTCATCAAAAACCAGTCCGAGAGATTTTTTAGAACGTTGGAGGAAAAGAGAAAACAAAAAAGTCAAGCCTCTTGCTCGCAGTTGGATGAGGAAGCAAAGTGTAGCAAAAACAAACGCAAGTGCCCGTAGCCCGAGTTCGTTGGTATGCTCTCTTTCCACTCCACCAAGATAAAGCTCAAAAGGAGCAGGAAGGCAAAAAGAATGGCTTCGGTTGATAGAGACTATGTTGATAGGGGAATCTTGGGAGACATACACCGAGAAATCATCTATTCCATGTCCGCTCTCCCTGGAGGAAGCTCCATCCCACCAACGATCATCATTGACTCCCTCCACAATCGTGAAATCAGTGATCTCCGGCCTAACGACGAGCTCGAGGAAGTGGTAATCAATATCCACTACCCCGAGCAAAAGGTTAAGGTCGGTCTGGAAATTCACCCCGAGGAAAGAAAGGTCTTGATTGAGTTCCTCAGAAAGAATAGTGATGTGTTCGCATGGAGAATGGAGGACATGCAAGGTATCAGGGATGACGTGATCCTCCATAAACTTAAAGATAGCTCCTCTTTCAAACGTATCCACCAAAAATAAAGATACTTTTCTTCGGATATGGAGATCGCGATCAAAGAAGAGGTGGAAAATCTACTTAAAGCAGGGATAATCAAAGAAATATCATATCCCAAGTGGCTAGCGAACGTTGTTATGGTGAAAAAGCCTAATGGGAAATTGAGGATGTGTGTTGACTTCACAGACCTCAACAAGGCTTGCCCCAAGGATTGCTTCCCTCAAGCCTTTTGAAGCAAGAGTCGTTTATGAGGATCAATAGATACCACCATCTACCGAGATGTCTACTGGTAAGATTCTATTTGTCCCAAGAATTTTCTTTTTGCATTTTGATTTTGCCTCCATCTCATAGCTTGTACTCTATTTTCAACAGTTTCCAAATCCACAGCTGCATTTTCCTTGAAAGACCTACAAGATTTTGTGGGACAAACTCACGCTAGCCAACAACTAGTGATGCCAAAAAAGGAGATGGAGGCACCTTCGGTTGGGGCAAGAGTGAAGAAAAGGAAGGACATCTCTAAGGAAATCATAAATGTTGATGAAACGGGCTTGGCAGACATTAAGGAGGCACTTACTAGGGCATCAATGGTAAGTTTTTGATTTTCGAAAGCCGAGTTTCAAAGGAATTTTTTGAATATACAATACACCCCAGATTTTAATAATTAAACTTGTTCTCTGCAGGGTGTTGATGCGGCTGAGATAAAAATGAATGGTCTTAAAGAAAGGAACAGGAAGCTAGTTTTGGAGGCATTACAGGTGAAGAAACAGAAGGATGCTCTGACTAAGAAAGTAGAAGACTTACAGAACGAGGTTGAGATTTTAATGAAGGGCATGTCTTCCATTCAAGACACTCAATTGCAGGAAATTGAGGATGTGAAGAAGATTATTATGGCCTCGGCTGCCAAGAGTATGATTGAAATTAAAATCCAAATGATGGTGGAGTTTCAGGAGGGGAAACATACAGGATGGGACGTCGAGCAGCAATGTTTGCTTTTGAAGGCTTTGGATGGTAAAGGAGAGGAAGCAGGAGAAGCATCCTTTAGTGTGAAGGATGATGACATCCTAGAGGAAGGAGTAGCGACAACATCTGCGGCAGTAGCCACCCCGTGAAGGAAATCAAAAAATGGTTCTTTAGGTTTTTTTAAAAACTTTTGGTTTGAAGATGGGATGCGTCCTGAAGACAATATTTAAATATTTTGGGTTTGTAATCGGTCCATAAGGGCCAAGACAATTTGCTTTTTTATTTTTCAAGTGTTGGGTTGGTTCAACACTTTTTATGTTTCGTAGGGTAAAAACTTTGTTTTGCTTGGGTTTTGAAAAAACTTTTGCCCATGGCTTTTGAAAAATGAAAATAGAAGGTTGACATGCTAACCTTTTCGGAGATATTGACAACTTGCGAGTGGATGTATAAATCCTTGCAATCACTTTGATTGACATGTAAATGTCAATAATCTTTTGTTCTTAGGTGGCATGAATGTACCACAACCATATTGATAAACTCTTAGGGTCAAAACACATTGAGTACTGAGCGGAGATGGGTAATTCGTACATATTAAACGTACGGGCCCATCTGTGATGATGCCATCCGATTTTTCCTTTCTTTTTTTGAAAATCAAAACAGAGACGGAGTCGCCACGCCATTTTTGTTTTAAGGGCCAAAACTTTGAAAAATGCCCGAAATGAGAGATTTGGGTTCGGAGGTCACGTTACACGCCGGGAAGAACGTTAGGGTTCACCCGGAATGCCTCGTAAAACGAGTCTTCCAAGCTTAAAAAACATTTGTGTGTGTGTGTGTGTGTTTTTGGTCAAAATAAATTCAAAATGAGAAACTAAAAATTGGGAACTCTTTATAAGACATTAAAAAAATCCCATGATTTTTGGTATGATTTTAGGGTTGAGTTTTGGTACTCAAAAGACTCCTTGAAATTGAAGGTCATTTCTGCCAGAATGAAAATGACAGTGGACACTTGATTTTAAAATGGATTTAAGAGCTTTAAAACTTCAAAATCTGGAGAAAGTCAGAGAATGAAAGTTGTTCAAAACATCTTAAATAAGGTTTCTGAAAAAGACTTTTCCATTTGGAGATTATTTGATGGACCAAAACCTTCTGGAAATCTCAGATGTGAAATCTGGATTTTCAGAGACTGATGAACTGACCTTTGGAAAATAATTTGAAAAAGGGAGTTTTACTCAAGCAAAAAAAAAGTAAAAATATGTCTGGAAAGGTCTGGATGTTGGATACAAAAAGTATTTTGTAGTCAACACCAAATTCCAAGTTTATGTATGTCCAAAAAATTAGACCATGGACAGAGGTCTTAGAGAAATGCTACTGGACAGCAACATTCTCTTGAAGGAAAATGTGATTTTAAAGGGGGTTTTGCATCCATGCTTGTCCCCATTTCCTTAGGCTTTAATTAGTAGTCACTAAACATTTTAGTGGTGATCTACTATATCAAGCCATCCTTAGGGTACATTAGGACTTTAAGCACTTCATTTGCTTGGGAAGGGGGAGATTTAACTTTGAAATCAAGATTTTATGTATGAAAATGATTTTTAGGTTTAGAAAAGTGTTTGTAAGTAAGTAAAAACAATTTGAAAGAAATGTTAACCCTTGTAGAGGATCATCCATGGAGATGAACTTCCATGGTGATCCTCTTGGATCTAGGGCAAGAACAAGTTACATCTTTGAAATGTGAGATGCATGCATGGATGAGGGAAGTTTAGGGTTTAAAGAAGGAGGGTTTACAAATGATGGTTTAACCCTATCTTCCTTGGTTTGGAGCTTGGCTTGAGGAGTATCAAGACTTGAATGTGTTTAGAGAGTGTTTGATGATAGAGTTGGTCAAAGAGAAAACAAGTAGATAACACTTAAGTCCTCTATATTTTCTCTCTAATCCTCCTCTTTGGTGTTGATTTAAGCTTGAGCTTGTGTATGTTTAAGAGTGATTTGAGAGTGTTTGGAGTGAGATTGGGAAAGACTCAAGAGAAAATGGTGGCAATCTAAGGATTCCCACTGTTTTCTCTTTGTTTTTCGCCAGAGTTTAGCTTCTGTGAGTGGATTGTGTTGTGGCTCTCTATTTCTGTGACTGAAGGGCTCAATTTATAGCCCTCTAAAAATTACAGAGTCATTCGCGCGGATAGGAACCTCAGCGTGCACTGTTCATTAATTACAGCTGCAGGCTTTGGACACAAGGAATATTTTCAAAATATTCAAACCGTTCGTTTTTCAGCTTGCCAATTCGGGTTTTTTCAATTTATTTTCTTTTTTAAGATTCCTTTCTTGGTTTAACCTTAAATAGCAATCCCTAATCTACCCTTGCTTTATTAGAAAAGTTAGGAATTGTTAGAAATGTTAGGAATGTTAGGGCTTTCGTTAATTTTCTAACGAAAATACTAACAACTCAAATTGGAGCACTTACAGTAGCCCCTCGGCGACGGCGCTTTCGAAGGAAGCGGGGTCGTCGATAAGAGTAAAGCTCCATATTTGACAGGAAGATCAAGTGATCGAGTGGCTGAACCTAGCGATAGGCTACCTACGTATCCCGAATGGGAATCAAGCCGGTCGTAGTTCGGGTCTTTAGACCCTGGAGTGACTATTTTGAGGTGTCAACTCTGCTGGGGATAGAAGTGACCATTTCGGTCTGATGGCTAGAGTTGTATATCCGCTCTGCTGGGGATAGGAATGACCATTTTGGTCTGATGGCTTGAGTTGTATATCCTCTCTGCTGGGGATAGGAATGACCATTTCGGTCTGATGGCTGAACCTAATGGTAGGACACCTACGTATCCTTAAGAGGAATCAAGCCAGTCGTAGTTCGGGTCTTTGACCCTGGAGTGACTGTTTTGAGGCGTCAACCTGACAGTGATGGCGTTTTAGGTGCCTCGAACCTCGGAGATGATGGCGTTTTAGGTGCCTCAGACCTTGAAGATGATGGCGTTTTAGGTGCCTCGAACCTTGAAGATGATGGCATTTTAGGTGCCTCAGACCTTGAAGATGATGGCATTTTAGGTGCCTCGAACCTTGAAGATGATAGCGTTTTAGGTGCCTCAAACCTTGATGGTTTGGGAAAGATGTTCCTTTGGTGGACTTCGTTTGAAGGGATCGGTCTTACGTCTGCTGCCGAGGGAAAGGATGACCGTGCTGGTCGAGTGGCTGGACCTAATAATAGGCTACTTACGTATCCCTAGGGGGAATCAAGCCCTTACGTAGTTCGAAAAGCTGCTGGGGGTGGAATCGAGGGATTCCGTTGGCTTTTATTGGGGAAAACGGGTTTACGTTTTACGGCCGTTGATGATATTGATGAAAGAAACGGGATTTCGTTAACTTTCTCGGAGAAATCGGACTTACGTTTTACTGCCGTTGATGATATTGATGAAAGAAACGGGATTCCGTTATCTTTCTCGGAGAAATCGGACTTACGTTTTACTGTCGTTGATGTTAATGATGAAAGAAACGGGATTCCGTTATCTTTCTCGGAGAAATCGGACTTACGTTTTACTGCCGTTGATGATATTGATGAAAGAAACGGGATTCCGTTATCTTTCTCGGAGAAATCGGACTTACGTTTTACTGCCGTTGATGATATTGATGAAAGAAACGGGATTCCGTTATCTTTCTCGGAGGAGAACGGGCTTACGTTTTACGGCCGTTGATGATGTTGATGAAAGAAACGGGATTCCGTTATCTTTCTCGGAGAAATCGGACTTACGTTTTACTGCCGTTGATGATATTGATGAAAGAAACGGGATTCCGTTATCTTTCTCGGAGAAATCGGACTTACGTTTTACTGCCGTTGATGAAATTGATGAAAGAAACGGGATTCCGTTATCTTTCTCGGAGGAGAACAGGCTTAAGTTTTACGACCGTTGATGATAATGATGAAAGAAACGGGATTCCGTTCTCTTTCTCGGAGAAATCGGACTTACGTTTTACTGCCGTTGATGTTAATGATGAAAGAAACGGGATTCTGTTATCTTTCTCGGAGAAATCGGACTTACGTTTTACTGCCGTTGATGATATTGATGAAAGAAACGGGATTCCGTTATCTTTCTCGGAGAAATCGGACTTACGTTTTACTGCCGTTGATGATATTGATGAAAGAAACGGGATTCCGTTATCTTTCTCGGAGGAGAACGGGCTTACGTTTTACGGCCGTTGATGATGTTGATGAAAGAAACGGGATTCCGTTATCTTTCTCGGAGAAATCGGACTTACGTTTTACTGCCGTTGATGATATTGATGAAAGAAACGGGATTCCATTATCTTTCTCGGAGAAATCGGACTTACGTTTTACTGTCGTTGATGATATTGATGAAAGAAACGGGATTCTGTTATCTTTCTCGGAGAAATCGGACTTACGTTTTACTGCCGTTGAGGATATTGATGAAAGAAACGTGATTCTGTTATCTTTCTCGGAGAAATCGGACTTACGTTTTACTGCCGTTGATGATATTGATGAAAGAAACGGGATTCCGTTATCTTTCTCGGAGAAATCGGACTTACGTTTTACTGCCGTTGATGATATTGATGAAAGAAATGGGATTCCGTTATCTTTCTCGGAGGAGAACGGGCTTACGTTTTACGGCCGTTGATGATGTTGATGAAAGAAAAGGGATTCCGTTATCTTTCTCAGAGGAGAACGGGCTTACGTTTTACGGCCGTTGATGATATTGATGAAAGAAACGGGATTCCGTTATCTTTCTCGGAGGAGAACGGGCTTACATTTTACGGCCGTTGATGAAATTGATGAAAGAAACGGGATTCCGTTATCTTTCGTCGGGGATGAACCTAAGCTGAGGTTTAGTTCAGAAATATGAACCTAAATGAGTACTCAGTTCAGGAGTATGAACATAAGTTGAGATTTAGTTCAGGAGTATGAACCTAAATGGGGACTTAGTTCAGGAGTATGAACCTAAGTTGAGATTTAGTTCAGGAGTATGAACCTAAATGGGGACTTAGTTCAGGAGTATGAACCTAAGTTGAGGTTTGGTTCAGGAGTATGAACTTAAATGAGGGCTTAGTTCAGGAGTATGAACCTAAGTTGAGATTTAGTTCAGGAGTATGAACCTAAATGGGGACTTAGTTCAGGAGTATGAACCTAAGTTGAGGTTTGGTTCAGGAGTATGAACCTAAATGGGGACTTAGTTCAGGAGTATGAACCTAAGTTGAGGTTTTGCACCTGAGGGAGACTATTTGAAGGCGTCTTCGCTGGGGAAGAATCGAGCTTACGATAACTTCCGGGGAAAAGGGTGACCGTGCTGGTCAAGTGGCTGGACCTATGGTAGGCTACCAACGTATCCCGGATGGGAATCAAGCCTGGACGTAGTTCATCAAAGAGGTGGCGATAACGAGAGGCTACGGGCTTTGTACCCGAGATTGACTGTTCTTAGGGGAGTCACCCCAGGTTTGACTGCATTTGGGAGTCACCCGAGGTTTCGACTATTATCTGGGAGTCACCCGAGGATTTGACTGTTATCTGGGAGTCACCCGAGGTTTGACTGTATCTGGGAGTCACCCGAGGATTGACTGTTTTTGGGAGTCACCCGAGGATTGACTATTTTTGGGAGTCACCCGAGAGATTGACTATTTTAGGGAAGTCACCCGAAGATTGACTATTTTAGGGAAGTTGCCCGAAGATTGATTATTTTAGGGAAGTCGCCCGAGGATTGACTATTTTAGGGAAGTCGCCCGAGGATTGACTATTTTAGGGAAGTCGCCCGAGGATTGACTATTTTAGGGAAGTCGCCCGAGGATTGACTATTTTAGGGAAGTCGCCCGACGATTGCAGTTTAAATGAGATATACTTTCATACCTGTGCTGTGCTTACCTGTAGCTGCCGGAGGAACTGAGGCTACAACTGATGGTGATGAAGAGTTGTTGGATTGCCGTTCGCGGGGCGGTCTTCGTTGGTGATTTGCTGCATTTGTTAGTAGAGAGGAAGATGCATATATGACATTCATGATGACAGATGCATGCATAGAATCAAAATGATTATGAGAATATCACTGCATATGTTCGCGAGATGATGCATTTACTTGCTTTTGGCAGGGAAATTATGATTCATGATCTTCGATCACTTAGGATTGTTCCTATTGATTCAAGTTTTGCGCATGCTACATGAGCCCTGGGGAGAATTTTGTGGGGATGCATGGTGATGAGAGGGGATGTATTGGGATGTATGTGTCAGAAAACTGTTTGGAACATATTTTGAGCAAGTGGGGGGTGAGAGTCCTCGATCGCGATTTAAACAGCGGTTGTTAATGAGGTTTTTTTTTTAACAGTATCACATGGACCTCAATTTTGATGAGATTGGATTCGGGTCCCGGGCCTTGGTTGAAATTTTCCCTCTCAATCTTGATCATTTGAAGCTGATGCCGACAGGCTCTAGAGTACGTCGATATGAGTGAAACTTCTTTCATTTGGGTGAGCTGTGACTTGGCCGAAACCTTGTTCGGAGAATGATTTGATGAAATTGCTAATGCCGGGAGAAACCCAGATCTTAAATTCCGATGCTACGGGAAGCTGCTATGTACCAAGTTCTGAAGCTGAAAATCTAGTTGTTAAGGTGACTAGACCTTTCTTGTGACTTGATAAAATTCAGGTCCAAAGGACCAGCTTGACAAAGCCCCTGGATCCTATTAAAGCGAGGAAAGATCCCTTCTTTGGCAAAGCCTCGGCTTGAAGAACTGAGTAGGCAAAGTCCATATTTTGAAGAAGTGACTTGGTGAAGCCCCAATCTTATAACCTCGTTGTGATTCCGACATAATTAGCAGGGTCCCAATCTGATTGGTAATGCAAAGCGATCCTGAAAGTAATCTGATGAAGATCGAATCCATCTCGTAGTGAAAAACCCAATGTGGACCCAAAGATGACTATAGAAGCCCCAGCTTGATACAGGAGAATCTGGGAGAACCGCTTAGCAAAACCCCAGCGTGAAGAAATTCAGAGCAGTCTTATTGCAGACGGAGTCATTATGTGGCTGAGGAGGCACCCATCTTTTTGGATCTTAGTCAATCAGTCACTGGACAAGACTCGGAAATGTCTACTTGCAGGGGCATATCTTTTTGAAAGGTGGGAATGTCTCCCGAATTTGTGTATGACACTCTTGCTTTTGGGTTTGACTCTTTTGAGAGAGTATAAACATAACAAGGTGTGGAAAAGTGTATGGAAGCCCCTACTGACAGAAAAACAGTGTTTGGCTCTATCTTCCTAAAATGTAGAAAGAGAAGACTTGTCGAGACATTTGAAAACTTGTCTTATTCGTGATGATCACAAAGCTGCTTAAAACCCTTTGTTAATGCTTGGGTTATTCAACCCCTAAATCTGATATGAACAAATATTTTGATTAATCACAAGGAGAAAACCAACTGATATCGAGAATCAAACTCGGAAGGATGGAAAGTGTATAGGGACGGCCCTTGAGGAGACCGAATTTTCTGAGATTTGTTTGTAATTTTGACCGGACCAATTATGGTTGCCTACGTTCCTGTAAGTGCTCCAATTTGAGCTTGTTAGTATTTTCGTTAGAAAATTAACGAAAGTTTTAACATTCCTAACATTTCCTAACAATCCTAACTTTTCTAACCAAGCAAGGGCAAAGTGGGCATTGTTATTTAAGGTTAAACCTCAAAAAGAATCTTAAAAAGCAAAAACAAAGGAAGAAAACCAAAAATAGAAGTGGCTGGAACATAAACTGGCTGTTTAATTTGAATTTTCAAAAGATTATTCTTCCTGTCCAAAGCCTGAAGCTGCATTTAATGAACAGTGCACGCTACCAACCTTGTCCGCGCGGATACCTTTGTCATTTCAGGAGGGCTATAAATTGAGCCCTCCAGTCACAAAAATAAGGGGCCACAACACAATTTGCACTGAACCTCTGGCGAAATATAGAGAGAAAATAGTGAGAATTCACTTGAATTGTCACCATTTTCTCTTGAATCTTTTCCAACTCACACTCATTCTCAAATTCAAACCCTAAACAAATTCAAGCCTTGAACCCATTCAAACACAAGCTCAAGGAAGATAGGTATAACCTCCCTCTTCTTACCCTAAATCTCTCATCCATGCATGCATCTTCAAACTACAAAATGTAGTTCATTCTTCTTCTTGTCTTAAGATCCAAGAAGATCACCATGGAAGTCCATCTCCATGGATGATCTTCTACAAGGATCAACATTTTCTTTAATGTGTTCTTGTTTTCTTGCAAATGCATTTTCAAAACCCTAAAAACCATTTTCAAGCATCAAATCTCATTTTCAAAGGATAAAATTCCCCTTCCCAAGCAAATGAAGTGCTTAGTCCTAATGTACCCCAAGGATGGTTTGGTATAGTTGATTCACCACTAAAATGTCAAGTGATCACTAACCAAAACCTAGGGAAATGGGGACAATAATGGATGCAAAACCGCCCTTAAAATCATATTTTCTTTCTTGAGAAGTTGCTGTCCAGTAGCAATTTCCTCAGACCTCAGTCCATGGTCTAATTTTTTGGACACAGATAAATGTGGAATTTGGTGTTGACTACAAAACACTTTTTGTAGCCAACATCCAGATCTTTCCATAAATATTTTTACTTTATTTTTTGGGTGAGTAAAACTCCTCTTTTCAAATTTTCTTTCAGAGTCTAGTTCATCAGCTTCTGGGAATCCAGATCTCATATCTGAGGTTTCCAGAAGGTTTTGACCCCTCAAATATTCTCCAAAATGGAAAATTCCTTTGCAAAAATCTTATTTAAGGTGTCTGGAACAACTTTCATTCTCTGAGTTTATCCATATTATGAAGTTTTAAGACCCTTGAATCCATTTCAAAATCAAAGGTCCACTGCCTTTTTCATTCTGACAGAAGTGGCTCTCAACTTCAAAAGGTCTTTTGAGTACCAAATCTCAATCCAAAAATCTTCCAAAAAATCATGGGATCAGTTTAAAGTCTTAAAAAGATATCCCAATTTTTACTTTTCTGAGTTTCAAATTATTTTGGCCAAAACACACACACACACACACAAATGATTTTCAGCTTGGAAGACTCGTTTTACGAGGCATTCCGGGTGCACACTAACGTCCTTCCCGGAGTGTAACATGACCTCCGAACCCAAATTTCTGATCTCGGGCTTTTTTCAAAGTTTTGGCCCTTAAAACAAAAATGGCGTGGCGACTCCGTTCTTTTTCCCGGGTTTTATTTGGTTTTCTTCAAAGAAACGCGAAAAATCGAATTTTTTCCCGCGAAATGGCAACACATCATCACAGTGGCGACTATGCTGGGGACTAAGCTTTTTTTAAAAAAAAAATGGTATTTGGTATATTGGTGGAAACCATTAAACTTCCCGTTATCGCCTCCTAACACGAGTCGGGGATAAATTGTGGTCTAACAATCTCACGTACCGGTATCACCGTTTTCAAAAAAAAAAAAAGCTTTTGAGGGTCAAGCTTCCGTCCCGGCTTTGAAAATCATTTTTGTGTGTATGTTGATTTTTGCACAGTTTTCGTGTTGTTTTGGCCGCCTCGGAGAAAGTCAAAATTTTGACTGTCGGAATAATGTCCCTAACTGTCGGAATTTTCGTGCTTACGTGCTTATGTGTTCATTAAATTTCAAAAAAAAAATTTCAAAAAAAAAAGGGGTTTTCAAAAAAAAAAAAGAAAATTTTCAAAAAAAAAATCATGCATCATATTTTTAAGACACAAAAAAAAATTTTCCTATTTTACTCAGAAAAAGAATATAGACTACTTGCACACTACGCGCACGTGACCGTACACTGCACACTACGTCCCTAACCCGGGGAAATCCTTGTCGCGGTCCGTTTGGTCTTATTACGCCTCTCGGATGAGCACAGGACTACCCAAACATCCCATGGAGCCTCGTGTCGACCATGCACTTGTCCGTGACACACTTTGTCCGAGACCCGGTTGGTTTTTAGTCCGGTCCGTGTCATGCCTGTCTATGTATAGACCTTTCCTTTCAAGCCTTTGTCGGCATACCGACTCAATATCTTCGGGGACCCTAATCGCCGAAGTTCTCGCGGTTTTCCGTCGCAGACTTTGACCAAGATATTGACCTGGCGCCTTGACTTCGGCTCGACCGGGCACAAATTATACATCGACTCCCAAAGATTGACACCGAGTCATCAAGGATTAATGATTATTCCATGCCTAATTACGGCTTAACTCGACGACAAGTCAAGATCAATTGTGGACGCTTATCGCCCAAATCATGCCGACTTTTCGTCGAGCCTCGGACACGATCTTGACTTTGACGTCGCCTGTCCGTAATTTACATCGAATGCTCGTTAAGACTCGATTACCCGCCGCACTTTTAGGATCGTTTTTCTTTCGGTCGGTGGGACCCGCTTGCCCTATAGGACCCTCGCCCGGGCCGTCCACCCCGGGAGGTCGAAATACGTGTGGAATACGAGGGGCTTATAGACGTAGTGACGGGGCCCACTGATCCAGGATCCAGAGTAGTTTGCGAAAAAAAAGAGCAATCTTTTCCAACCGATTAGGTTAATAAAGCATGTTTTAAGTAAACGTGAACAAATAATCGCATGTTGTATGAGCCAAAAGCCCAAACACCTACCCTCCTTCCATTCCTGCACATCTCGAACCTTCGTGTCCTTTCCCCGCAGCCTCCGTACAAAGCTTGGTTTCGGGCACCGGTCATCGTTTGATTAGTTGGGAAGAGTCAAGCGCGTCATCGCCTTCGCCATTTATTCCGACTCCGGTTTCGTAATGTCTGCATCAGCCGGTAATGATGGGGATAACGTCACTCCGTCCTCCAAAATCCCTCGCATTGCACTGCATTGGATCCAGCTTGGTAGAACAGATGAGACTTCGACACGAGGCTCAAATTAGCGACCTTACGTGGGTCAAGCCGCAAGTCATGGCTCGACTATCGCCTCAATTCCGATGGCACTTTTACCGCAAAGAAGGAAGAGGGTTCTCCTCCTCTTCTTAATCGTCCGGATACATCGAGATGCTACCCCAAGATTCCTATGTTTCCACCGCCGACCCTCGCCCGTCGACTTACTGTGGCAACTGCCCCCAAACAGCTAATGTGTGGACGAAAGAGTTCGATATCGGGTCGGTTGTCCCCTCTCTAAGTGATGATCCCGCAAGTATCGCTGAGTGATGAAAATCGTGAACAAGCTTGAAGAAATATGGTCGCCATCAAAGCCCCGGAAGAACGCTGCAATGCATACAGCTCCGGATTGAAGAGGCCACACGCCACTTCGGGACCTTAACAATATCCCAACCGACCGAGGCTACCCCGAAGGACAAACATATGCCCGTTCCCGGACCTCAATATCTCTCTATTATCCGGCGGAGTCCAATCACTCGCTACCGAGATGAGCCCATCGCCAGATCCCCGGACCGCCTTCCACCCAAAGTCATTCCAAAGACCGCTCAACCCGAGGTCCTAAATCCGCCACCACCGTAGAACACATTTGGTGGGATATTTTGTGACCGTCCCGATTGCCTTGAAAGGGATTATCAGACTGGATACACGAGGACCGTCCTCCTAAGAAAAGAAAATTTCCTCCCAAAGAAAAATTGAAGGAGAGATTCGAGGCCGGTGATAACAAAGTGCTGGGAACGCTGGGAGCCATCTGGGATTTGACATTATTATGTACTCTACTCCCCCGCCTTCCCTAAAGCAAACAGGGTAAAAGAGCGTAAAAGCCTTGCCAACGACGGAATTGAGACCTTCGGATACTGCAGTACCTGCACGAGCAAGTCCAACCCCTGGGAGGTCGCCCAAGGTTCGCTTGTCCACTCCCGAGTATACACCGACGAAGAAAAACCAACGCCAGTCTGGCGCTCCCACTCAATCAACATGTTGACTGGAGATGGCAACCGCCACAAAAGGCATCAGTATAACCCAGGGGCTTCGGCAAAGGCTCTACCTCGCAAGAAAAAATCACGAAGTTGTAAGTACCCCAATCTGGATCACTCCCTTTCAAACACACGGGAAACACCGCAGACTCATCCACGCAGTCTCAGAGACCTCTCTCACTCAAAACCCTCTCAAAACCCTCTCAAACCCCCAACCAAACCAGGGAGGAGCCTTTACGGGATAAAAAGGGACAAAAGGACCTTTCGGGAATTTTCGTGAAACTGAAAAGCAATATAGGTCCGTACGGACCTCTTTGTTTCCATAATTACCGAATCCCCTTAAAGTCCACAATATTCCTCAAATCCCGGAGAAATGATGGTTTCCATGCAGACTTGGTCCGCACGGACCTCTTGCATGCAAGATGGTCCGTACGGACCTCTTTGCAAGGGACATCATCATTTCCAGTAATATTCACCATCATTGCATATTCCCTCAAATCGAGGAAAACCAAAATCCTGGATAACCAAGGAGGTCCGTACGGACCTCTTTGCACCAAATCTCGAGACTATAAATAGAGGGCTCCCCTCCTCATTTTTTCACACCTCCCTCTTCTCTCTTCCTCCCTAAGCCTTCGGCTCCCCTTCTAAGCCCTTTCGAGGCATTCCCGCCCTTCGGATCCTTCCGAGGCCTTCCGAGCCCCTCGCGGTGCTCCGAAGCCTCCCGAGCGCTCCCGAGACGCTCCCGCGCTGCCCCGAGGCACTCTCGAGGTACTCGAGGCCCCTCGTGGTACTCCGAGGCCTCGTCTCGGTCTTTCCCGGTGTCCCGGCTCTTTCCGAGTCAAACCGACGATCCCAAACCACGCCGAAACTCCGCCCGAGTGACTCCGCCACCACAACGCACGCCGAACCTCTCTCGCCCGGGAGTGGTCCCGACGATCCCCACGCACGCCGAACCTCTCGCCCGAACGCAGCCTACAACCTCAACTCACGCCGAAACTCGTCCGCAGACAACCGGCATCCCCGAAGCAATCCGAACGCTACTCCGACCTCAAACACTATTCCCCGCGGAAGACAGACACGAACCAACATTGGTAAGGCTTCCTTCCTATTCTATTTCTTCAATACATTTCAATACAATGTAGACATCCGATACAAAGATGCATTTTTAAAAGCACACACACACACACACAACTTTTTAAAGGATATTAGGGGTATCCGAAAGACTCGTTTTACGAGGCTACTCGGGTGAGCTCTAATATTCTAATATTCTCTTCCCGAGGAGTCATCTGACCTCCGAACTCAAAATCTCATCACACAAAAACAGTTTAAAATTTATCTTTAAACTGATGCCCTTTTTCAATGTTTTGGGCTTAATAAAAAACGGCGTGGCGACTCTACAAAGCAAAACACAGCGAGACACCTCCAACCTCGCAAAACGCTAAGACGGAATAAGCCAGATGCCGGGGCGCGATTGTGCTGCCTCTCGGATCCGGGCGAACATTCCCGAACAGCGAACGAGCGCGAGATGCACTTGGGGCACCATCCGCGCGCGAGCCGGATCCCGGGTAATTTCAGTTGGCGACTCTGCTGGGGACGATTTTGTTTTAAAAACTTTTAAACAAAACAAAAGATTTTTAAAACGATGATGAGGGTCAAACTTTCATTTTACCCCTTCCTTTAACTGTTGTGTGTGTGTGCACGTGCTTCGTTTTTATTTTACAAAAAAAAATAAAAATACAAAAAATGCATCAAATATACATCTGTGCATACATTTAAAATTCTTCAAAAATTTCTATTTTACTCGTAAAAGAATTTTAGAGACCGCACACTACGCGCACCGCCGCCTCGGTTACACCGCACTCTACTCACACCGCCGCCTCGGTTACACCGCACACTATGCGCACCGCCGCCGGATACACCGCACACTACAACCCTTAACCCGGAGTGGTCTCGCTTGCAGTCCGTTTGGTCTTCCTAGGCCTCTTGGGCGCGCACGGGATCATTCCAAACATCCCATCCTAGCCAAGCGTCAACCCCGCACGTTTGAGTCTTGAGTCACACTCTGTCCGCACTCGGTTGGTTTTTACCAGTCCGTGTCATACAAACTCGATACATATACCATGCCGGCCATTTTCTCGAGTCAAGGCTCGGAACTCAAGATCCCTGCGCAAGCAAAGCGATGAAAGGTCATGCTAAAATCTTGACCCGATCTTGATTTCCGAAGCTACACCTGCACGATGTTCCGTCCCGATATACATCCATGCTCGCATGACACCATGTCATCACGCCTTGATACGTCGCCCATGACAATATGACCCACCCAACGCCTAACGTCACTGCATCCCTTGCGCAAGCAAGGTAAAGAGAGGTCATGCCAAACTCTCGACTTGATCTTGACTCGGTGGCCGGCTCGGTTCACTATTCACATGGCTAACGCATCAAAACGAACATGACAAAGCTCGGTCCTTAGGTTCGATTTTTCTTTAGGCCGGTGGAAACCGCTTGCACTATAGGACCCTCGCCCGGGGCCTGTCCACCCCGGGATGTCGAAATACTGTGTGCAAAACGAGGGGCTTATAGCCGCACGTATGGTCTCCATCGACCCAGATCTAGCATAGTTGCGAAAAGAAGAGCAATCTTTTCCAACCTACCTAGGATTCTCGAGAAAATGCCGTTTTAAGTAAATTAAAACAACAAAAAAAAAAAAAATAAAAGAAACGAAACCGCATGCCACGTGAGCTTTCCCCTTTTATCCCGTTAGGCCATTCCCGTGTCTAAACCTTGCCCATCACCCTCCAAACCTAACAGAGTGGTCGAGAGTACCCGGAACCCGTCTCCCAAAGGTCAAAACAAAGAAGGTCCTACCTTCTTCCCACCTCCGTCACCAGGACGCCACAAATCCCTACGGCCAAGTCCGTGGATAACAAGGATGAGCACGGACCTTACCCCCAAGAAATTTCCCAACACCGGAAGAAATTTGGCAGTGTCCTCACGGCTATTGAGAAACGTCAAGGTGAGCAACAAGCTCCTGGATCGAAGGTGCCATGCACCACTTCGAACCTTAGCCACCCAACTACCCGGGGCTTCCCAAGCTACGATCGCTCCCTACATGTGCCTCTAACGTCTCTCATTGTCTCCCGTAAGTCAACCCGTTACCCTCGTACGAGCCATGCAGCTATGACGTAAGGCCACAAGACCTTCCAGAGGAAAGCCTCGCCCATCCAGCCTCCCGAGGTCCCGCACTCACCGCCGAACAACGAACACATCCGGTGGGACGCCTCAAGGACAGAGTGTTTGTCCTGGAAATGGAATTCCAGGATGCAATGAACGAGGGCCGCCCTCGACGAAAGAAGAAGCTATCTTCTCAACAAAAAGCCGAAAAAGAGGTATGAATCTGGGTGATCCCACGCCGGAACCCTGGAGAACCCTCCGAAGGTTTGACTACTACGTCATCTACTCCAAAGAAATCTCCCCACTTAGTTCTCGCACAGGCCACGGCAATGTTTGCTCCATGATCGCCGGGACGAAGCTTCGCACCGCCAACGAAGGCCCGAAGGTCCAGATAATCCAACCCCGTCTTGGGAAGATCTCAAAGCCACTATTGATGCTTCAAGAAAAGCCATGACAAGGAACGAATTGAAATGCGCAGCCGGCCTTACGCCAATCGTGCTCCTCCCACTCCGTAAACGGGAGAGACAAGCAAAACCACAAGTCCAGAGGTGAATGTTCTCGACACGTTCCCGGCCAAATCCCAAAGTGAATCCTCCACGGACAGACAAAAGGCCGCCATACCCGAGCCACGAACCGAAAAGGGACCCTACGCCAAAGAAGCCGAAACCCCGGACCCAAAGGTCAAGATCCTGTCTTAACACACCTCAAGCGCACTCAAAGCTAACATCTCACTCGGTCCTTACTCACTTCATCTTACCCGCACAAGCTCAAGTTGGAAGAAAGCTCGGCCTGCACTACGGTTCCCATCACAAAGTGACACCCGAGGAAGCAGCCGATGATTGGCAACGTCAATTACAAAGCAATATCATCACCTTCACGTAACTCGATCTTCCAAAATTTGGGCCGACCACAACGAGCCTCTCTACATAACAGCTCAACCGGACGAGCGCCGTCTCCCTCGGTGTTGGTAGATGGGGGATCATCCATGAACGTCCTTCCACCCAAAATGATGGATTTGCTAGGGATCAAAGCAACCGATCTAAAACCCGACTCGTGCAATCAAGGCATACGACTCAACATCCCGCCCGCCTTGGGAATAGCCACCTTGAACCTTTGGTTTGGAAAACAAATGGTCCCGATGCACTTCCAAGTCATCGACATCCCGATCACATTCATCGCCATTCTGGGACGCCCTGCTACATCGATCAATGGGGTGGCATCCACTCTCCATCGCGCGTAAAGTTCGTCCCAAGGAACAGATATGACCATCATCTACGGCGACAAAGATAGTCACCGAAAGGACCGATACCAACGGCGTCCCGGTCTTAGAAATCAAACCCGACGATGATGGCATGATGTTAACAGGGTTCACCATCGAAAGCCCAAAGGCCCAAGTGTGCCACATAGACCTCGCTTTCTTTGATTTGGGACAAGATCCCTCCCCGATGAAAATGATGAAGCACATGAACTACATCCCGGGCTCTGGCCTGGGAAAACGCCATCGTGGCACTCAACAGATCATCAATATTAAAGAATGTAATACCCCGCACGGCCCGGGATACTCTCCTACTCCCGAACACATTGCGGAGGACAAGCGAGCCGCACGAAAACGCTCCACGTATAACAAAAGAGGCTTGCACGCAATCTCCGATCTTCGTCCCATGCCTTCGACATGACCAAGTACTTCACAAGGAAGGCCGGCAACTTGGAAGAAGATCCGTAAAAGGAACAGAGCCGATCGCGCCAAACAAAGCCGGCCGACAACCGTGGACAAGCTCCAGCAGTAACCCGGCAAGATTCAGTAGGCCTCAAGCCAAATCCCGTCCGAAGAGCATTCCTCGACACACCGCCCTCGCCGGATCCACAACCACCACTATTCACAGCCGAATTTTGGTTCGGGAAAACCCCTCTTTGGCGGAAGAATTCGAAAAACTCTCTCGTCAACACCCCCGCCTTCAACAAGCGGGACGAGTCCGCATTCGAGCTAGCAATGCCCAAGACAAAAGCAAGAGACTCCGCAGACGATGCTTGGGACGAACCACCGCTACACTCGCTTCTTCAAAGAAGAAATCGAGATGCCGATCTAATCGATTTTGTTTCGATAACTCGTGATAGCAATGATCGGGAACGGTGACATAAAGCCTTTCAAGCCCCTTCTCCTATCAAGCTCATTGCCCTCAATAACCGGGCCACATTCTCCGGCCTACCGCCAAAGAAAAAGGACATGATCGAACAACTTGGTCCGACCCTCGAGTCCTAGAGTCTAGTGTCAAAACTCATCCCGAGTCCATTAGCTTTGAATTTGAGTCTCTCGAGTCATCCGATGGCCTCACGCCGTAAGATTACGAACTCATTGCCAATAATGTATTCCCCGTATGCTCTTAATGAATGCTTCGATCTTTCCGAGTATCCTCTCATTGCATCTTTAACAACCGATAAATTAACTAACACACAAACAAGCTAATAACGATTCACTTGATAAAGAAGTGCATACATTAAACGAACAATACATTAAGCACATCTTTAAGCATGTTTGTCAAACGAGAGAAAACCGGGCCCAAGCTGCCGAGGAGGTTTTAACCAAAGTGAATTTGGGAACTGCTGAAGAGCCAAAAGAGACGCAAATCGGAAGTTTCTTCACCGGCACAGAGCAAGACGCATTGACTGCATTGCTCAAAGAGTTCGTGGACGTGTTCGCTTGGTCTTACCAAGACATGCCCGGATTAGATCCTAACATTGTGGAGCACCGGATTCCCTTAAATCCCGAGGCTAAGCCCATCAAGCAAAAGCTACGCCGAATCAAGCCAGAGTGGTCTTTACAAGTCAAAGAGGAGATCGAAAAAATGCTCCGCGTCGGCTTCATCAGGGTGATCGAGTACCCCACATGGCTCTCCAATATTGTCACGGTCACCAAGGCCAATGGAAAAGTACGCTGTTGCGTGGACTTCCGAGACCTCAACAAAGCAAGTCCCAAGGACGATTTTCCACTACCCAATATCGACATGTTGGTAGACACTACAGCCAATTTCGAAGTCAAGTCCTTCGTGGACGGTTTTGCCGGCTACAATCAAATCAAGATGGCCGAAGAAGACCAAGAAAAGACAGCTTTCACAACCCCCTGGGGAACCTACTGCTACACAAGCAATGCCGTTCGGACTAAAGAACGCTGGGCTACTTACCAACGGCAAAGAACCGCCCTCTTCCACGATATGATCCACAAAGAGATCGAAGTGTACGTCGATGACATGATCGTTCACTCAAAGGGATCAGACGGACAACACCTCACTGCACCCGAGAAAATTCTTCAATCGCCTCCGAAAACACTCAATGAGGCTTAACCCTGCCAAATGCACATTTGGAGTTAGCCGAGGCAAGGTTTTGGGATACATGGTCACCGAGAGAGGCATCGAGGTGGATCCTCAAAAGATCAAAGCTATCATCGAAATGAGACCACCGCAAACTCGACAGAGAGGTGAAAAGCTTCATGGGCCGCCCGCAATATATCGCCCGCTCGTCAACCAATTGACCTCTATGTGCGAGCCAATATTCAAGCCGATGAAGAAGAACGCCGACATCGAATGGAACTCGAATGCCAAGATGCCTTTGAAAAATAAAAGCATACCTTGTGAGTCCTCCGATTCTCTCGCCCTCCCCACGAGGAAAAGCCACTGCTGCTATACCTAATCGTGACCGACACCGCAGCTGGAGCCACGCTCCGTCAAGAAAAGAAAGAGTCACGGGTCGAAAACGCCATCTACTTCTGGGCCGAAAGTTTCAAGGCAAATAACTCAATTACTCACCCTCGAGAAAACCTCGCGCAGCCTGTATGGGTTGTTGGGAAACTACGGCACTACATGCGCCGCACACAAGCACACTTGGTTTCCAAAATGGACCTGGGCCAAGTACCTCTTCGACAAACCATCTCTCGTCAATGAGGCTCGCCAAATGGTCTTTCTTCCTAGCGGAATTTGACATCAAGTACGTAAACCAAAAGTCAATCAAGGGACGGGCCATGGCCGAACAACCGGCCGATTTCCCAACCGACGAGGCTCGAGGCCCCGAACCACAATTTCCAGACGAGGGAATCTTTCGCGATCGAAGGCGAAAACCGATGGCAATTATTCTTCGACTGAGCGGCCAACCAAAAGGGAAACGGCATCGGTATGCTCTTGGTGGATCCCAAAGACGAGCACACCCCAATTGCTATAAAGCTCAATTTCGAGGTAACCAACAATGCCGCCGAATATGAAGCTCGCGCCGCCGGACTACAAGCCGCACTCGAGAGGAATGTCCAGAAACTCGAAGTTTATGGGGACTCACTTGATCATCAACCAAGTCTCCAACAAGTGGAAAACCATAGACCCGGCTTGCAAAAATACCATGCTCGCATAGAGGACCTCATCACACACCAAGAGGTCACCTTCCATTACTTGCCAAGAGACCGAAACAGTTTGCAGATGCCTTAGCCACCTTGGCCTCCTCAGGAAATCCCCGAAGGAAAAGCAATCAAACCCTTCAAAGTCTGGACGAAAGGAAATTCCCGCCTACCGTTGTGAGATCGAACCGTAACCTAAGCCCGTCAACGAGCCACGGTACAACCGCATCTTCCAATACCTCAAGAACGGGAAACCGCCTTCATGAACAAGGAAGGTCAACACCAGAGGGGTCAAAACCAAGAGCATCATGGCCCTAAAACGCCTTGCCTCTCACTTCGTCATCCTCTGGGACATGTTATACAAGAAACGCTACCACGGGCCACTCCTACGCCGCGTCGCCCAGAAGAAGCGTACAAGTTCATGAACGAAGTCCACAATGGGGCTTGCGGTCCCCACATGAACGCCGCAGCCCCGATGCAAATCATTCTCGTGATGGGCTACTACCGGATCTCCATGGAGGCGCATTGCATCCACTTTGTCCGAAGCCGCGACAAGTGCCACCGGTTCTCCAACCTCAATCATCTCGCCGCCCCACGATCTCTACCGCATGACTACACTCGCCCTTTCGCCACTGGGGAATTGACGTCATCGGGAAAATCGCTCCGCCAGCAAAGAACGGTCACGAGTTCATCTTAGTAGCCATCGACTACTTCACCAAATGGGTCGAAGCCAAGTCCTACAAGGTACTCACCTCCAAGAAGGTCGCACATTTCCTCAAGGAAAACATCATATGCCGATACGGCATCCCAAATGAGGTCATATCGTACAACGGCTCACACTTCGAAGGAGAATTTGACAGACCGCCGGGCTGAATTCAAGATCACACGCCACAAATCTTCTCCCTACCGGCCACAAACAAACGGCGCCGTGGAAGCAAAGAAACAAAACCCTCGAACGGATCATCCGAAAATGACCACCCGAGGACGAGATTGGCCCGAGAAGCCGCACCTTGCACTTTGGGGCTACCGCACATCGCCGTAATGTACCCACGGGAGAAACCCCATTTGCCCCGACATACGGGATGGAAGCCCTTCCCATCGAGCTAGAAATTCCCTCACTCCGAGTGCCGCCGGAAAATGACATCAACGAAGTCGAATGGCCCGGCCGACATGACGAATTGGCTCGCTAGACGAGCGACGACTAAAGGCCATGGAACACGTCCGAGCCTATCAAAGCAGATGGCTAGAGCTTTCGACAAGAAAGTCAAATCCCGAGACATCGTGGAAGGTGACCTTGTACTCAAAGAAAAGCCTCCCACTCGAACCAACCCACTGGGAAAATGGGAACCCACATGGATCGGCCCTTTCGTGGTTCAAAAGATCTTCTCCTGAGGTGCCATGAAGCTACCGTACCTAGACGGCAATCCCTTCATGAATCCAAATAACTAAGCAAACTTCGCAGATACTTCGCCCGAAGAAGAACAACTCGTGCATCTCTTGGCACTCCATGTAGTGTCGAACTACGCACCGAGCCCTCTAGTCCGGGGAACGTAGGCAACCTTAATTGGTCCGGTCTAAAAATACACAAAAAGTCAAAAGTTTGAATGTCAATCAAGACCTCCATCAAGCTACGCACTTTTCAAGAACACGCCCAACAAATACCTTGACCAAGTCAAACGACGGCGGCAACATCCAAAGACATCCGAGGGTCACTCAAAGATCAAACGACCGACTCATGTCCACTTCCAAGCCAGGGCTTGTCTTCGCCTCACGCGCTTCAAAAAAAAAAAAAAAAAAAGAGAGCTCGAGCAAGGGCTCACACAACAAAAAAAAAAAAGAAGCTCAAATCGTAAGCCGCGAAATTGAGGTCAAGAGCCCGACGCCAACAAGCGGCAAGGAAGCTACGAAAAGACCGTCGTAACGACTTGTCAAGGGAGCATTCAACCTCTCACCCAAATACAAAGCCTCAAAGAAAGGGGATGGCCGTCATGGCTCGATCGCTTCTGGGCCCGCGGATGCAAATGTAAAAGTCCAAAGATGGACGCCGACAAAGTGCACAAAAGAAACAAAGGCAAACAAGAGATCTTGCGTCTCGACAAAGCTTTAAAAGTAAATCACAAATCACTAACGGTTACAACATTTCTTGATGAGTTCAAGCACGGTCTACTCTCAAGTTCACAACATGCTAAAAGACAAATTTTAATACATTTAACTAATAATGTGTTTGCAATGCAATGAATGGATACCTAGGAGGTCATTCCGCGCCATCTCGCGCTTGTCCCCTCGCCATTCTTTCCTTTCTTCCTCGTCCCCGGCGAGTCTTCTTTCGCTCCACGTGAACCAACTCGCGTCTCTCGCCCGAGATCCGGGGTCCTCCCCGTAGAGTCAAATAATCCAAGAGCTCTCGTGGCTTCATTCGCCCGTGCTTCGGCTCGGATCTCCTCCCCGCGAGTCCGTAAAAGAGGACCTCTCCCCGTCGGCCTGGCCAACTCTAGTCTCGTAGTCAAACAAAGTGTCTCCCGTCACATCCAAAGGGTCGACTGTGCTTCGGCACTCCTAAGGCAATAGCTACTACGGCAACCGGTCCTGCACCGCTACACGCCTCGCTTCTCCAAGACCACTGGGACCGCCCAACATGCCGCTTCATACCAAAGCCGTATACCGAGTCGTCAACACGACACTCTCCCGACGCCTAAGAAGTACCACAGAGGGAAAGCGGAATACTTCCATACCCTCGTACAATACAAGAAGGCACCCGAAGCCGCCATACAAAGAGGGAGCTATCTCCGCAAAGAGCAAGGTCATCCTGCCCCAACAAAGGCCTCGCTTCATCCCAAACCGCCGGAAACAAGCGACGGAATATAGAAGGAGGACCAAGACAAACCTCGAACTCGACAACGTAGGACCCTTCCCCGCAAGATCCTCCCGGGTCTCAATCCTCCAAAGGCGGAACCCACCAAATGATCTCGATGCGTACTAAGCCGTGCCATCCATCTCTCCCAGCGTGATCGATCCATATCCAACACAAGAGGTCGCCGAAAGCAAATGACCACGCAAGCTAAACGACGCCTGAGCCTCTGGCATGGCCTCGAAGTCTCTCTCGCAGCCCACAAGGTGAGCAAAGCGGGGCTTCCCCTCTCATAAAACGATCCCCGCCGCGACGGCCGATACCACGAAGAGTCTCCCCAAAGACCAACGGGACAATATCCTCTCCACTCCGCAAAGGCCCTACCACATCTAGCAAAGCGCCATCACAAATGCCAAGTGGAGCCGACTGTAAAGAGCGTCGCCATCACGCACAAGGCAAATACATCCCAAGAGACGTCACTCTCATCATCAACCATGAACCGCTCCTAAGCTCGTAAATGTCGATATGACCCGAATCAAGGATCATGCCCCCGCACTTCTTCCAACGAAGTACGAAGAAAGTCTCGCAAGCTTCACGCTCACAAAGAAGCACCACCAACCAAAGGAAGCGAGATGGCCTCCACCTCCGGCCCTCCAATCAAAGCCCGAAAATCTTCAAAAGTGGGCACCATTTCATTATAGGAGAAACAAGACACGTGCCTCCTAACATCCTGTAACTTCGCGGCACTCGCAACAAATCCCAATCAGAACCAACTCCTTAAAAGACCAAACCGAGCAAAGACGAAACCTTACCTCGAAAGCTCCGTCTCCGATGCCTCATACGGCGCCGCATCCACGTTTTCAACTCCGCTCTAGGAAGTGTGCTTGCCTCTCCCGCGAAAGCCTCGGCAAAATTCTAGGGACATACGAAGAATCCATGGCAAAAATGGAGGTTCCTAGAGAAAATGGGGAAGAAAGCTCGAAAATGGCCGCAAATGGGGAATGGGAGAAAGTCCATTAATCGGAAAACATTTAAGTCCTCCCGAAAGCAAAGTTGGTCCGTACGGACCTCTTTGCAATGTAGGTCTGTCCGCACGGACCTCTTGCAATCGAACCCTTTTCCCCAAAGAACAAGATAACAAACACCGTCCTCAAGAAACCTTGCTCCAAATTCCCAAACACTCGGCCAAAGCCATTTCCGCAAGAACCACCAACACTACCCACAAACGCACTCTCACCACGTGGCATGTACAAAAAAATAAAAATAATAATAGCAACAATTTCTAGGACAATTCCCTGAATCACAAAAATAAATGACATTACATCTTAAAATAAAATACTGTTTGCCATGCAAATACGTATGTTTTATTACAGTGTACAAAATGTCTCGTTGCTAAACAAAAAAAAAAAGAGGAGGAAATATGAAAAGAGGGAAAGCAAATGAATACTAATCGTAGCCCTCATGTCATCATCATCCTCGCCAAGATCCTCCAAAGAAAAGTCGGGCATCCCAAATAACTCGCCCGTCACATCCTCATCGCCGGAATACCGAGCACCCGCCCTCGAGGTCTCCCACGCAGAAGTAATCCAAGGATCAAATCCGGCGAAAGGGTCGAAGAAAGAAGGCTTCCGAGAATCCTCACTCCGAGCGTGCAATGGGAGGCATGAACCGATAAAAGTGGCCAGCTCCGAAGGCCCTCGCTGGGCAGCCTCCGTAAGACGCCCCGCATCCATGCTATGCCGCCTCTCTCGAAGGTCCCTCCCCGCCTGCGGCCCCGGCTCTACTCCCGGCGTGAGGAACATCCACCGAATGCCTCTTAAGGCACGGCTCATACGCCGTGCATACGACGCGAAGACCGGGCAAAGACATTCTTCGACGCCATCTTCTTCATGCAAAGGATCTCTATCGCCACATAATCCATGAAGCCGCCGCATCGTAGGCTCTCCCCGGACTCCGCACGGGCAAAATGTGCTCAAAGAAACGCTCATCAAATACAGCTTATACTAATAACA
>JAFEMH010004069.1:0-228698 GCA_022495995.1 Adenophora triphylla var. japonica | reverse complement strand
ATTTTCGGCTAAGGTTCGGCCCCAGGTGACCACCGCGTATACCTTCGTAGACTTACACTCTTTGCCCAGAAGAGATTTTCTATTTTCTTGAGATATACGCACCTAGCGTAGAGGCTTTTGTAAATGATCTTCTTTACAAAATCCCGTTCAACACTTTGTATCTTTCTCTGAATTCTTTCTTTGATAAGTCTAAAGTACGTGCTTCAATCCTTTGGGGAGTTGGTTGGCACTTTTCAATGAAGTCCCGAGGTAGTCATCTATCCAACACTTCTCCCTCCCGTCTAGGAGACATTACTTCATTTGTCTTTCGTAGAGCAAAAAGGTTTTCGGCAAAGACTATGAGTGGGTTAAAGTCGGGATCTCGACACGTCAATAGTTGCCGAGTTTAGATAGAACATCTCGCCACTTGAGGTTGTCCTCCCGACCTATCTCGACTCTATTTCAAAAGCAATTCCAGCTTTTTTTGTCATGTCTGAGTACGAGGTTCTCTTATATTTTGTAAGTACGGGATCTTTGAGTATTATACTCCTCCACCTTTATACGCTTGACTATGAGTTGGGAATCACGAGAAAGGTGGCGATTTAAGTTAGCTCCATAGAGGATGCCAACTCTATGCCAAATATTAGGGCCTCGTACTACAGCCTTGATTGTTGGAAAGCAGGAAACTTGAGATACTGATTATGTCTTTGGGATAGTGTGCTCCCCATCGGGACTTGCTAGTTACAATTCCGGCTCCGCTTAACTTTCCTTAGTGGTTGAACCTTACATGTATACGACCCAACGGTTGGATGGGAGCTCGATGGTTTGATTATTCCCTCGCATGTTTTTTTCTCTTACTGGGAGGTGGGAATTCGTGCTCACCTATACCCGCCATGAAATCAACCGAGGAGGCTTTTTGTGCTAGGGGAGTGTCTCTCCTAGGTTGGTATACTCGATATCAGGCTTCGGTGGGCTCGATAGACCAATTAAGGAGACACGTCTGAGCGGTCCAACTTATGCAAGATTTTTCTTCAGAGGCGTATTGGTATACACGGTTATGGGAATGCGCGAGAAAAGTATGCTTTCGTAGCATTTTTGCCGCTATGGCGACTAGGGCATATGCTTTATCTTACCATGCAACGTGTGAAGTATCTGCTTTCCACATTTGACAATGACTCTGGAGACATAATAGATTGGTTTTTGAATGGTTCCTTCATTCCGAGGACTATTAATGCTTTGGCTATAAGCGCTATCAGATTCTTGCTTAGGAAGACGTATATATCATTTTACCCACGTAACGAAGTACGCTCCAATAACGGAGGGGATCCCAAGTACTCCTTCAATTGTTTGAATGATTACGGCATTCGGTGTACAGAGAGAGCTCTTGGTGTGGGGGCCTTCCCCAACCCGGAACCTATAAAACTCGTGCCCAGATGGTGGGGTCCCCAACCCGACCCGATTTAGAGAAAACCTTTTGAATAACGGCCCCAAAATTCTCAACTAAGTGAGTTTTAAGAGGGAATTTTTTGACATTTAACCCTTCTAGTTAGCAAGTGTTAATAAAAACCTGTTTTTAATATCCACTTGCTTTACATTCAATTCCCGAACTTTAAAAGGAAAGGCTCTTACCTTCAGCATTTACAACCACACCCACGGTATCCACAAGCACACAACACCATTATTTACAAACCAAGTGTCAAGCGTTTATAAAAGTTAATTACAAACTTTACCCCAAAAGAATAACCACCAACAAAAACCCTCCTAGCACAACGTACCCTGACAACCAAAAGATGATCCAACTACCCCGGCCTCACCGGTCCTGACCTCCTGTCTCAGCGGTATCTAAAAAATTAAAGGGAGACGGGGTGAGAAAGAATCTCAGTAAGCTATTATGTATGCAGCAAGATGCCAAATAAGATGTAACACATAAACAAGTTGTTCAACATCATATTTAGCACACAGTAACACATTATGTTACCTGATCTTACCTTTTCCCCGTCTGAATCATAAGTCGTACCTTCTCGGAATGAAACCCATTTTTCTTGTGAACGGCTTAAGCCTATTCACGCCTTACAAGACCCATTTTTGAACCATGTAAGGTATCGGTATCCTATGAATGCTTAGGCATATCCATAGTAATGCCGAGCCCCAAACTGTGGCCGCAGTGGGGTGGAAAGCGGACACGAGATATAATGAAATCCAGGCACCTTATGTTACAACTTCTCATAAGTGGTCGTATTCCATTATACCCCGAAATATCAGCTGATATTGATCACATTCATATTCACATTCAAGCACGTCACAGTTACTTGAAATAAATTCCACACATTGGGAAAACAGCATATAACATGGCACAACTACTCATGTTCAATCTTTCAATTAGTGCATCATATATATATATAACACTAATGAGTCAATAATAATCCAAGTATGCATAAATGCCCATAATCCATTCAATGGTATCGTGCCATGAGTATTTCACGAACCATAACCACATACAACCCTCCATAGGCAACCATGAAGGGATACAATAACATATAAATAGCTCTACGCGTTCATATGATCACATTACACAACTTCCTTTTTAGTTCCATAAACAATTATCAAGTTTCTATAACTTTGGTTCTCAAATTAACAATGGCCTCCTGTCCGTTTTCCAAGCAACATTTAAAGCCCTTCCAATTATCCGATTTGGCCAAATAAAGTATGGTTGTGAAGTATTAAACTTGGACTAGATACAGGATCAAAAAGTGTTCCAATCCGAGTTGTTTAGCCTAGGTTTCTAATGCCTCAAACATGGACCAAGGCTGCAGATTGAATATGGTAAGTGCTGAAGCTACCTTCCAAGCAACTTTGGATCAATATATAAAGCTCTTCCTAATATCTTTTGACCAATTCCAAGTTCTAAAATGTTGTACTAAACTTGCACTACAAGTATAGTTAAAGAGTTATTAATTTCATATTCACTAACCTAGGTTTAAGCGTACAAAGTTGCTCACTCAAGGCAGATTTCAGCACGAGTCGTGCATGGAAGCACGAGTCGTGCTGCTCATCTGCACGCCTGCATCCAAGATCACGAGTAGTGATCACGACTCCCTCTCTTGGTCACGACTCGTGCTCATTTGCACGAGTCGTGCCCCTCCCCTGAAGCCACGGCTTGCAGAAGAAACAGCAGCAGAACACAGCAACACAACAACTTAAATTTCCTGGTGCACAGCAGCTTCTGCAAACCAACTTCCAACAGTCCAAGGACCTGGTTTTGGACCCTAATATACTTCCTTCCTACCCTATAACACATATATAATATGGATACAACAATTTCCAATCCATAACATAACCCTTGGCCATGCAAATCAACACCAACCTAGTGTGGTTTCCCAGTTCACCCTAGCTGAAGTTGTCTCTACTTTAAACATAAAATCTAAGTGTGGAACTTCACCTAACACCTTCATAATTCAGCAATACAACATTAACAAAGCCATGCACAATTATTGGAAAAGAACCATAATAACTTACTTGGACAATATGAAAAAAAAACTAGGAGCTTTGACCGGGTAGATGTATTCCTCTCGCCGCCGTGACCAATAATCCGTAATTCAACTTGGAAACGGATCAAGGATTGATTTTCTAGAAATTTGGGAAGAGAGTTAGGGTTTTGGGACTTCTAGACTGATGAAGGAGATGAGGAAGAGTGAGGAAGAATATGGATTATGTAGATGGTTCTAATTTAAAGAGATAAACATCACCATTTTCCCTAAAAGCCCTCCAAGCATTAACTACTTACAACTAAAACCCAACACTTTTAATTACTTTAAAGTCCCTACTACTTTATAATTCCTTTCCTTCCCACTTTAATTCTCCACATAATTCAATTTAACATTATATAATAAAATTGAATTCTCACCATCATAAACACATAAACCATAGACTAGCAAACCAATAATCATGTAATGAACCAAACTACCAATTAATGCATCATATAAAATGAGGTATAACCCCACTCCCACGTGCTCCACGTGTGCCTAAACAGTGCCTATGGTTGGGGTCGTGACACTCACTCCCCCTTAAGAAAATTCGTCCCGAATTTAACTTTCACTTACCGGAATGCTCGAATAAACTCGGATACTTCTCCCTCATTTCTGATTCCAATTCCCACGTGGCTTCTTCTATCGTATGGTTCCTCCATAAGACCTTAACCACGGGGATGCTCTTGGTACGCAATTCCTTAACTTGTCGCTCCAAAATCCTCAATGGAACTTCAACATACGTCATATCTGCTCTAACATCATCGGGAGGTGAACTCAATATATGGGAAGGATCATAGCAATACTTTCGAAGCATGGATACGTGGAATACATTATGAAGTGAAGATAAAGATGGAGGGAGAGCCAAACGGTAAGCTAACTCACCCACCCTCTCTAGAATCTCAAACGGTCCAATGAATCTCGGTGCTAGTTTTCCCTTATTACCAAACCTCTTGATACCCGTTCTCGGCGAAATCTTCAAGAAAATGAGTCTCCACTTTGAAATGATAGTTCCCTTCTTCTCGTGTCCGCATAACTCTTCTGTCGACTGTGAGCTGTCCTTAACCTATCTCGAATCACCTTTATTTTCTCGGTTGAACCTCTCACCAAGTCCAGGACCCCAAAGTCTCGCCTCGCCATGACTTCATCCCAGCAGATTGGAGACCTACATTTCCTTCCTCCGTACAATGCCTCATAGGGTGCCATTTCTATACTAGATTGATAACTATTATTGTGGCGAACTCCACAAGAGGCAAATGATCTTCCCATGATGCTTGAAAATCCATCACACATGCTCGGAGCATATCCTCAAGAATTTGAATAGTTCTCTCCGTTTGTCCATCGGTCTGAGGATGAAATGCGGTACTGAAACTCAACTTTGACCCCAATGCTTCATGTAATGCTCTCCAAAACCGGGAGGTGAACCGAGGATCTCTATCGACCTGATAATGCTTAGGCGCTCCATGTAATCTCATGACTTCTCGAATATACAAGGCCGAGCCAACTTTTCTAAGGAATACTTGATTGACACAGGTAGGAAGTGTGCAGACTTAGTTAACCGATCCACAATCACCCATATCGCATCCATCTTCTTAGGCGTAGGAGGTAATCCCGTAACAAAATCCATCGAAATACCTTCCCACTTCCACTCCGGAATTTCCAATGGTTGTAGCAATCCCGCAGGTCGCTGATGCTCCGCTTTAATTTGTTGACATGTGAGGCACTTGGATACAAACTCGGCAATCTCCTTTTTCATTCCATTCCACCAATATCCTCTCTTTAAGTCTTGATACATTTTAGTACTCCCGGGGTGAACGGCAAACTTGGACTTGTGACCCTCTTCCAATACTTGTCTTTTGATTTCCGGAGATGAAGGAACACAAATTCGATCCCTGAAAGTTAAAATCCCCTCTTGATTCACTGAAAATTCACTTGCCTTACCATCTTGCAACTTTTCCCAAATTTTCTTCAATTCCTCATCCTTCCGTTGAGCTTCCAAAAGATCCCCGTAAAGAGTGGGAACGGCTCTCACATTCGCAAACAACATATGACTCTTCACTTCTCGAGATCTCAAAGATGATAGATGAGCCTTACGGCTAATAGCATCCGCTACCACATTCGCTTTCCCCGGATGATACGAAATGGTACAATCATAATCCTTCAGGAGTTCTAACCATCGCCTCTGTCTGTTGTTGAGCTCCTTCTGGGTGAATAGATACTTCAAACTCTTGTGATCCGTGAATATCTCAAATTTAGCTCCATATAAATAATGTTTTCACTTGTGTAAGGCGAATACAATAGCTGCTAACTCCATGTCGTGAGTAGGATAGTTTTGTTCCGCCGGTGACAATTTTCGGGAAGCATACGCAATGACTTTTCCCCTTTGCATCAAAACACACCCCAATCCTTCTTTAGAAGCATCACTGTAAATGACAAAATCCTCGCATCCATCTGGCAAGGTAAGGATCGGAGCCGAAGTCAACCTCCTCTTCAATTCATTAAAAAGGCCCCAGCCTCACACTTTTCATCCCACACAAAAGGAACCTCCTTCCTAGTCAAACGAGTCAATGGCGTTGCAATCCGTGAAAAGCCCTCAATAAACCTCCGATAATATCCCGCTAGGCCGAGGAAACTGCGAACCTCTGTCACTGTAGACGGCTGCTTCCAGTTGACTACCGCCTCAATCTTCGCAGGATCTACGGTAATTCCATCACGTGATACCACATGGCCAAGAAAAGAAATCCTCTCGAGCCAAAACTCACATTTATTGAATTTGGCAAACAATTGTTTCTCCCGAAGCAAGGACAAGACGATTCTCAAATGCTCCTCATGTTCCTCCCGTGATTTAGAGTATACCAAAATGTCATCAATGAAGACCACCACAAAATTATCAAGATAAGGTTTGAATATCCGATTCATCAAATCCATAAACACAGCTGGAGCGTTTGTCAATCCAAAAGGCATCACAAGAAATTCATAGTGTCCATACCTCGTCCTGAATGCAGTTTTAGGGATATCCTCCGCTCTAACCTTCAACTGGTGATAACCACTACGCAAATCTAACTTGGAGTAGATAACCGAACCTTGGAGTTGATCAAAGAGGTCATCAATGTGAGGCAACGGATATTTATTCTTGATAGTGGCTTGGTTCAACAACCTATAGTCAATACACAATCGTAGCGTACCATCCTTCTTTCTAACAAATAATACTGGCGCTCCCCAAGGTGATATACTAGGACGAATGAAACCCCGGTCAAGAAGTTCTTGCAACTGTACTTTCAACTCTTTAAGTTCCGCGGGAGCCATTCTATACGGAGCCTTAGAAATGGGTGAGGTACCAGGTACAAGGTCAATACAAAACTCTATCTCTCTATCAGGAGGCATAGCATATTCAATTGAAAACACATCACTGAATTCATTCACAACAGGCACTTGGGACAACTCGGGAGATTTCTTACGAACATCTACCGCATAGGCCAAATAACCCTCACACCCCTTTGACAACAACTTCCTAGCTTTCAATGCAGATATCACATTTATGCCAAACAATGACTTATCAGCATCAAAGACAAATACAGGCACATTAGGCATAGAGAAGGTGACGCGCTTCTTGCGACAATCCACCAAGGCATGACAATGCTTAACCAATCCATGCCTAAGATAACATCAAAGTCCGGATTGGTAACTCTACCAAATTCACGGGCAACACATGACCACATATAAGCACTTCACAATCATGATAAATCAAAGAAGACTCGAGGCACTCTCCGATGGGAGTAGACACCTCCAACACATAAGGCAACATCTTGGGCATTTTATGCAATGTGAATGCGAAATGAGACGCAACATACGAATGAGACGATCCAGGGTCGATAAGAATACGAGCCACGACCCCGAGACAGGGACTATACCTCTAATGACCGCTGACGGATCTACCTCGCCACGTCCTAGGGCAAACACCCTACCCGGGACTCTCTCCTTAGGTTTTCCTTCCACGTCTCTCTTAACACCACTCCTTGGCGGAACCCCCTGCGGTCTGCCACCCACAGCCTGACTTCGAATAAACTTTGGACAGTCTCTTCGATAGTGTCCCATCTCGCCGCAACTAATACACTTCCCTTGTTTTGCCCAACAATTCTCTTCCGAATGACCACCCCTCTTACACCAATTACACACATTACCAACTTTGCTAGGTGCTGGACGAATAGAACCGCTAACACTTCCTCCTTTAGCCCCTCCAGGAGTAGTAGTCTTTGGCTGACTCCGCTACTGACCTGAACCTTGACCTGAGAACTTGGATTTGAATCCACCACCTTCATGCTTGCCTCGGTGCTCCTCAATGTCATTCTCTATTCTATAAGCCATATTTACTGCCGCTTGATAAGTAGGAAAGTCATGGGTCAACAATTGCTTCATGAACTCTAATCTCAATCCCTTCACAAACCGATAAACTTTTCTTTGCTCCTCCGGTACAAGATGAGGGCAATACCTTGCCAATTCAGTGAACTTTGATGAATACTGAGCCACGGACATTGTTCCTTGTTCCAGCTTCAGAAATTCCGCTTCTTTCTTATCCCTTGTCACCACTGGTATAAAATGCTCCCTGTAACTCCGAGTGAAATTATTCCATGTCTGTGGAGTATGCTCTCTTTCCCAACTTTCCCTGAGTATTTGCCACCAATGCTCGGCTGGCCCTTCTAACTTGAACACGGCACATCGAACCTTCTCCTCATCTGAGCTTCCCATAGCAACAAAGATCTTTTCCATCGCTTCCAACCATCTTTCTGCCTTAGCTGTATCCGGATCTCCATTGTAGCTAGGTGGAGCCAACTTAACAAACTTTTCCAATCCGTGCGCTTGTCTCCCTTCTTGTTGTTGTTGCTGACCTTGGCCTTGAGCTGCCATACTCTGAATAAAAGACCGGAACATGTTCATCAAATCCACATTTGGATCCCCTCCGGATCCCCCCGTATCTGGATCTCCTTCCACCCTTTGCTGTCCTTTACCAGTATCAGCCATCACACAATTTCCTGCATCAAACACTCGACGTCAGACATCACACTCCCCCTTAGACTCGACTTCTACCCTTGACATCTAACCTTAGCTCTGATACCAACTGTGGGGCCTTCCCAACCCGGAACCTATAAACTCGTGCCCCGATGGTGGGGTCCCCAACCCGACCCGATTTAGAGAAAACCTTTTGAACAACCCATCTAAACTAAGTGAGTTTTAAGAAAATTTTTGACATGACCCTTCTAGTTAAAGTGTTAATAAAAACCTGTTTAATATCCACCTGCTTACATTCATCGAACTTTAAAAGGAAAGGCTCTTACCTTCACATTTACAACCACACCACAGTATCCACAAGCACACAACACCATTATTTACAAACCAAGTGTCAAGCGTTTATAAAAGTTAATTACAAACTTTACCCCAAAAGAATAACCACCAACAAAAACCCTCCTAGCACAACGTACCCTGACAACCAAAAGATGATCCAACTGCCCCGGCCTCACCGGTCCTGACCTCCTGTCTCAGCGGTATCTAAAAAATTAAAGGGAGACGGGGTGAGAAAGAATCTCAGTAAGCTATTATGTATGCAGCAAGATGCCAAATAAGATGTAACACATAAACAAGTTGTTCAACATCATATTTAGCACACAGTAACACATTTCGTTACCTGATCTTACCTTTTCCCCGTCTGAATCATAAGTCGTACCTTCTCGGAATGAAACCCATTTTTCTTGTGAACGGCTTAAGCCTATTCACGCCTTACAAGACCCATTTTTCAGGGAACCATGTAAGGTATCGGTATCCTATGAACCGCTTAGGCATATCCATAGTAATCGAGCCCCAAACCGTGGCCGCAGTGGGGTGGAAACGGACACGAGATATAATGAAATCCGAGCACCTTATGTTACAACTTCTCATAAGTGGTCGTATTCCATTATACCCCGAAATATCAGCTGATATTGATCACATTCATATTCACATTCAAGCACGTCACAGTTACTTGAAATAAATTCCACACATTGGGAAAACAGCATATAACATGGCACAACTACTCATGTTCAATCTTTCAATTAGTGCATCATATATATATATAACACTAATGAGTCAATAATAATCCAAGTATGCATAAATGCCCATAATCCATTCAATGGTATCGTGCCATTAGTATTTCACGAACCATAACCACATACAACCCTCCATAGGCAACCATGAAGGATACAATAACATATAAATAGCTCTACGCGTTCATATGATCACATTACACAACTTCCTTTTTAGTTCCATAAACAATTATCAAGTTTCTATAACTTTGGTTCTCAAATTAACAATGGCCTCCTGTCCGTTTTCCAAGCAACATTTAAAGCCCTTCCAATTATCCGATTTGGCCAAATAAAGTATGGTTGTGAAGTATTAAACTTGGACTAGATACAGGATCAAAAAGTGTTCCAATCCGAGTTGTTTACCCTAGGTTTCTAATGCCTCAAACATGGACCAAGGCTGCAGATTGAATATGGTAAGTGCTGAAGCTACCTTCCAAGCAACTTTGGATCAATATATAAAGCTCTTCCTAATATCTTTTTGACCAATTCCAAGTTCTAAAATGTTGTACTAAACTTGTACTACAAGTATAGTTAAAGAGTTATTAATTTCATATTCACTAACCTAGGTTTAAAAGCGTACAAAGTTGCTCACTCAAGGCAGATTTCAGCACGAGTCGTGCATGGAAGCACGAGTCGTGCTGCTCATCTGCACGCCTGCATCCAAGATCACGAGTAGTGATCACGACTCCCTCTCTTGGTCACGACTCGTGCTCATTTGTACGAGTCGTGCCCCTCCCCTGAAGCCACGGCTTGCAGAAGAAACAGCAGCAGAACACAGCAACACAACAACTTAAATTTCCTGGTGCACAGCAGCTTCTGCAAACCAACTTCCAACAGTCCAAGGACCTGGTTTTGGACCCTAATATACTTCCTTCCTATCCTATAACACATATATAATATGGATACAACAATTTCCAATCCATAACATAACCCTTGGCCATGCAAATCAACACCAACCTAGTGTGGTTTCCCAGTTCACCCTAGCTGAAGTTGTCTCTACTTTAAACATAAAATCTAAGTGTGGAACTTCACCTAACACCTTCATAATTCAGCAATACAACATTAACAAAGCCATGCACAATTATTGGAAAAGAACCATAATAACTTACTTGGACAATATGAAAAAACTAGGAGCTTTGACCGGGTAGATGTATTCCTCTCGCCGCCGTGACCAATAATCCGTAATTCAACTTGGAAACGGATCAAGGATTGATTTTCTAGAAATTTGGGAAGAGAGTTAGGGTTTTGGGACTTCTAGACTGATGAAGGAGATGAGGAAGAGTGAGGAAGAATATGGATTATGTAGATGGTTCTAATTTAAAGAGATAAACATCACCATTTTCCCTAAAAGCCCTCCAAGCATTAACTACTTACAACTAAAACCCAACACTTTTAATTACTTTAAAGTCCCTACTACTTTATAATTCCTTTCCTTCCCACTTTAATTCTCCACATAATTCAATTTAACATTATATAATAAAATTGAATTCTCACCATCATAAACACATAAACCATAGACTAGCAAACCAATAATCATGTAATGAACCAAACTACCAATTAATGCATCATATAAAATGAGGTATAACCCCACTCCCACGTGCTCCACGTGTGCCTAAACAGTGCCTATGGTTGGGGTCGTGACACTTGGTCTCCTTCAGAACTTTGAAGAAAGGAAGTGATTTTTCTGCAGACTTTGCAATAAACCTCCCAAGGGTTGCTATTCTTCCATTCAACCTTTGAACCTCCTTGATGCTAGTAGGTTCTTTTATATCTATCAATGCTTTGATTTTTTTTTCGGATTTTCCTCGATTCCTCTTTGTGATACCATAAAGGCTAGGAACTTTCCGGCCGTCACCCCGAACACACATTTACTTGGATTTAGTTTCATGTTGTTAGCTCGTAAGTTGTCAAAAGTTTCTTCCAAGTCTGGGGCGTGACTGCCACTCCTAGTCTTGATGAACATGTCGTCTATGTAGGCCTCCATGTTACGACCTATCTGCTCCCCAAATACTTTGTTGACCATGCGCTGTTAGGTTGCACCCTCATTTTTTAGCCCGAAAGGCATCATGGTGTAACAATAAATTCCTCCAGCTGCCTGAAAGGCTGTTTTCTCAATATCTTCCTCGGCCATTTTTATCTGGTGATAGACAGAGTAGTCATCTAGGAAGCTGAGGTTCTATGTCCTGCAATGGAGTCTACTAGCTTTTCAATTATGGGGAGAGGGTAACTGTCTTTCGGGCAGGATTTGTTGAGATCTGTAAAGTCTACACATATTCGCCATTTCCCGTTATATTTCTTGACCATCACAACATTGGCCAACCAAACAGGGTAGATTGCTTCCCTGATGATTCCAACACTTAGTAATTTCTGCAATTCTTCCTTGATTGCATCTTCCTTATCGTTTGTGAAAATTCTCCGTGTCTGCTTGATAGGTTTAGCAAACGGGTCAACTTCCAACTTGCGGACAACTAGATGTTCTTTTATTCCTCGCATATCCTCAACCTTCCAGGCAAAGAGATCAAGATTTTTTTTCAAAAGGGTGATGATTTCCTCCCTTTCTTCCTAGGAGAGCTGGCCCCCAATTTTTATTTTCTGCCCTGTATAGTCGGAATTGAGTCTAATTTCCTCCAATTCGTCTACGGGGTCCATTTCTGGACCGTCTCGAAATTGCAAAGTTTAAATGATTATCTCTCTAACCCTTCTACCTTCCTCTCCATTTATGTCTAGGTCTTGCATCTCAACTAGTTCGCCTACGTCCGATGGCTCTCCTTGTCTCAAGTCAGGGTTGACCCCCCGAGTTCTGGCTGCTGACGAGATGATAGGCTATATCCGGGACGTACAGAACTGTGTCATTGTTTTCATGGATATCTAGTATCATGTGTTCTTTATCCTTTGTTTCAAAAATCAGATTCAGCCTAGAACTGGTGCTGGTAGTCTTTACATACTTAGAGATTTTTAGATTTTCCTTCGGCGTGTCTACCTCCACCTTTATGGATGTTTTTCTGCTACTCATTACATGCTCCAAGAAGTCGCTGGGGGTCGCCCTCACGCATCCGATTCTAGCCCGAGTGGGAAATTTAACTCGCTGGTGATGGAGGGAGGCGACCAACCCAAGTTTGCCTTGACTCAGAATGCCTATGATGACATGGTAGTCACTTGCCAGGTCCATGACCACGAATGTTACTGTGGCCTCAGCTCTGAAGGGATGTTCCCCTATTTCCAGAATAAGTCAATTGTCCACATGACGCTGACTTTGTGGTTGGTGAAGCCTTCTATTGTTTTAGAGTATGACTCTAGCATGCTGTCTTTCAGATTCATTTTCTGGAAGGTGGAATAATATAGAATGTCCCTGTAGGCCCCTGAGTCTATGAGTAGTCTTTCGGATTCACAGTTATCAATTCTTCTTTTGATCACCAAAGGTTGTTCACGAGACGCACGACTTCCAGCTAGCTTATTAGGGTAGAAGCTGATGACCTCCTCTTCCTTATGGATCCAGGCGGGGATGTGGTAGACCTTACTTAGATTGTGTATCTGGTCTTTCAATTTTTTATTGGAAACAGTCTCCTCCCTTATAACATGTAGCTTATCCCTAGGAGGCATGTCTTCCCTTTCGTCATATTTGTCATCGTCATCCTTTCTTTTTCGCTTGTTATCTTTTCTCATAACGTAGCAATCAAGTTTTTCCTCGTCTACCCATCTTTGGATCATTCTATTGATAGAGATGCAAATCTTTGTTTCGTGTCCGTGGTCCTTGTGGAAGACACAATACTTGTAGCTGTCACGGGTGTACTTTGTTCTTTCATCGAGCGATCGGGGACTTGGTAGATTCACCAACTGCATGATCTCCGTTATAGGCTTGGCGAGGGGGGTAAAAACCTCAGCTTTTTCAGTAGCCCGATAACTATTCTTCCCCTTGAAGCTACTTCCATTCAAAGTCTGGTTGGTGCCAGCTGCATTTGCTTCTGGTTTTTCAGATCTCTTTTTACTTTTCTCTTCTGCCATAGCTATGGCGTAAGCCACATTGTAAAGATCAGATTTTAACTTAGGCTATCTGGCAAAAAGTTCATATATCAATTGTCCGTATCTCAGTCCGGAGTTAAAGCTAACAATCACCTCCCGGTCAATTAGGCTTTCCTCTACCTGGTCGGCCATGAATCTGAATCGATTGTAATAACTCAGAGTTGTTTCATTTTTCCCCTTGCTCAATTTTGCAAGGTCTGTCAGTATTTTCTTTCTCTTTCCAGCTGTAGCGAAGTGATACATGAATCTCCTTCTCATGATTTTCCATCTATCGATGCTTCCTTTCTTTTGCTCACAAAATCAGGACAGAGCTATTCCGGAGAAGGTACTCGCAAAAGCCTTGCAGAGAATATCATCCGTCTTGGTGAGGAGGGCCATCATAGATTTAAAACTTTGCACATGGTCCCGTGCATCTGTGGTTCCCGCATATTTTTCAAAACTTGGGATTTAATAGCAAGATTGAGAGGTAGATCATTAATCCGATGGGAGAAAGGACGAGTGGCACTGATATTATCATCATCCACTTTCTTACTCTCCATTTCCATTTCATCTAGTCTCTTTTTCAAGAGTAGAATATCTCTTGCATCGATCCCCGAGTTAAAATGAGAACTACGGTGAGTCCTTTCTTTCTTTTTGTGCCCATTCACTCTAATGTGTTTCACATGTTTCTGGTGATTGTCCTCATGTCCCGATGGTGCTCTGTCCCTTATAGGGGCCATTTCTGGATGGGGAGAAGTCCTGTGACTAGGAGGGCTCATAGGCCGAGGAGGGATCCTATGCCGAGGAGAAGGGGTATGAAGAGGAGGGGATTTTGCTAGGGCTGTAAACGAGCCGAGCCGAGCCGAGCTTTGAGGTGTCGAGCTCGAGCTCGACTAAAAATTAACGAGCCGAGCTTTTTTCGAGCTCGAGCCTGAAAAATTCGTTCGAGCTCGGCTCGAAACGAGCTTCGAGTTGTTCGCGATCTTTTTTGCGAGCTTCTCGAACTCGAGCTTTAACGAGCCGAGCCCGAGCTTAACTCGAACTTTTAAAAAAATCAGAACTCAAACGATATTTAGTTCGAGCTTTTTTTTCGAATTCTTGAGCCTAAACGAGCCGAGCCGAGCTCGAGCTTTGTCTTTGTCTCTACATATTTTTTTTTCAATTTTGATTTTTCATAATTCTTTATATTCTTACAAAAAACATAAAAATTAAAAATTAAAAATAACTAAGAAAAATATTTATTATTTATTTTATACTTTTCGAATGACATTTAAAATGTCATATATTTTGAGACAGATTTTCAAATTTATTTTGAAACGAATAGAGTAATAATTTTAAAATGTTCAATTTATGTTAGGGATTGATGGAGTCATGAAATATAACTTTCCTAATTTTTACAAAACTAAAGCCCAGCTACTTTAAATCAAATTGTAATGACAAAAAAATTAATTAGTAGACAAAAAGCACATGGTCCAAAAATGTTCAATTTATTCGAGCTTTTAACGAGCCGATCCCGATCCGAGCTTAATTGAGTCGATCCCGATCAAAGCTCGCCGAACAAACGAGCCGAGCTCGAGCCAGCTCAAAAAAAATTCGAGCCTGAAAATTGGGTCGAGCTCGAGCTCGAGTTAGACTCGAGCCTTCTCGAGCTTGAGCTTTTACGAGTCGAGCCCGAATCGAGCCCGAGCCTGTTCGGTTCGCGTAACAGCCCTAAATTTTTCCTTGCCTGACTAAGTCTTGCTCTCAAGTCAGCAGAATTAACCTCCTGGTCCCTCTGATGGTTCATATGATTTCTTAAATCCTCATTGTTTCGTGTGTTTCCATGTCCAGTAGCCTTATGACGAGGAGGGACATCTTGGGAGTTTTGCTTGTATCTACCGGCAATGCCGTGATAAGGGGGATGTTGACCAGGAGGAAGTTTTTTTCTATTCCCTCGACTACCATGCCTGTCAACATGACTTTCCCCTCAAAGGGAATTTTCAGTCATTATAGGCCTCATCAATTCAGCCAGGGAGTGCTCAGGATCCAATTGTAGTAAGGCATTTTGTGTTTCATAAATGCGTTATAGAGTTTCCATATGTTGATGCAAGAGAGTTCTGTGGTCAACTTGGGGGGGGGGGAGCCCAGTGCCCCCTTGGGCGGCATTCCTCCCCGTCTGGCTGCTAGCAGGCCTTCCTCGGCTCCGACAACGAGGAGGGTTGGCAGCACGACTTCGGTTACTGGATGACCCATAAAGCGCATATTCATTCCTCGGGGTGGCAGCCCATCTATCAACGGTGGAGGAGGGGGTAATTCTCCATTGGCAAGAGAAAAAGCAATACTAGTGTTAACATGAGTCTCTTCCACAAGAATATTATCTGGATCATGAGTAATACTTGCGGCATGTCCGTCTTCCATAAGGATTAGGAAAGTGAAGCAGAAATTTTCAAGCTATTCAACGGATAATACGAATTGTTTCCCGACAATGAAACCAAACTGATGATGATAAAAACGTTCGAATCAGTCCAAATCCAGTGGCAGGTTGTATCCTGTATGTTTGAATAGCCTGAAAAAGATGAACAAACACGTAAACTAAGCCGGGCTTCACCGGCGAAGGCCCTACGTCGTAAGAGTAAGTATTTGTGTGATATAGAGAGAAATTAATTGACAAAAGTTGAGAGTCAAAAGACGAGTTACCAAAAGATGTGAATTATGACTTGTATTTATAGGTGTAGAGTCCATCTTTAATTAGAAAGTTGTGTGGGAGTAGGTTATAATCCTAGTATAACTTCTCACAATCCTTGTTTGAATATGATTAGCATTGCCTTATGTTCGTATGCCTAGTAGGCCCGCTCCTCGACTTGTTATGCTTGATCGGCCTGAATAAGCGTGCAAATCCTTGATGTGAATCTTACTTCAGAACAGGTAGCAGAATTTATTTTGTTTAAATAAAAATAAATAGTACTCAGTAATAAATTTTGGATAATTATTTGACTTTGCCCAAAAAAAAAAAAAAAAAAAAAAAAAACCAACAATTACTTGGTAAAAGGTGTTATGGCTTTAACCACCAAATGTCTACATTTCGAGCCTTTACATACTTATGCGTTAAAGTTGGCTCAGACCAAAAGGTAAGACAGCTTTATCTATCAAAATGCTTCTACGAATTTGAAAGGCACATACATACATCTCCCGCGCATTTTCGATTCGATTCGAGAGATGGCTTCATCGGAAGAACAGCAGCAAAGCAAGATGGATTCGGATCAATCGCTGAAGCTCGCCGTAGCCATGGCTCTTTTACGATCAAAGCTTCTCCAGAAACCTCCTCCTCCTCCCTCGTCTTCCCTTCCTCCCAACTCCGACGCTCAAAAATGGAAACGCAAGGTATTTCTATCCTTATCCACCTTCAATTCAATCTATATATCAATTATTTTCTAATTCGTTTATATCTGTTAACGTTTCGGACAGGCGAAAGAGCGGAAAATGGAGATTCTCAGACTTAAGGAAGATCTCAAGGAAGCTGAAGGTTAATCCGTTATTTGTTTCGCTTATTGGTATCCTGATACATTATCTGTCATTTGTTTGTGTTTTGAATTTCAAAATTTTGGGGTATTTTGTGTTTGTGATCGTAGATGGTTTACAGCATGATTTATTCCCGGAAAGTGCGTCGTGCAAGTGCTATTTCTTTGATCATTTGGGGAAATTGAGCCCTAAGCAGTCTGGAGACGGATTGGACAGGAGATTTAATGATGTTCTGCGACGGAGATTTCTTAGACAAGGTTTTGGGTTTTGAAGTGCCAACTTTATTTGGGGGTTGGAACTCCTTTCTCTCGTTACGTAGATACTTGTTTGTCTGAAATTGTGATGTTTATGATGTTGTAGTGCGTTTGAAGGAACGAAGAAGGAAACGAAGTAACAGTTCGTCACAGGGACTGCATTTTTCTGGTATCTACTACATGGTTATTGTTTTAGTCATACTTGCAAGTGCCGTAATTTTTTTCCTTTTTCTTCTTGGTGAGGATGTGCAACTGCTCTCATTTAGAATTTTGGTGACTTTAATAGGAGTAGTTCTTATAATTAATACGTCATTCTTTTAGAACTTTTATGGAGTATTAAGTAGTGGTGGAGCCAGGATTTTAGAATAATGGGGGCAGATAACATGGTTCTATATAAATTGGCACAAATGGGGGCAAAAATATTATGTATTGCAATTTTTTTCCCAATCGAAATGAGGTAAAAAAATGATAAAATTCATGAATTTAGTGGTAAAATATCACATTTTCCAAAATTACAAGGAATAAATTTGACTATTTGAAAACTAAAGGAGAGCAACTACCCCCTTATAATGCATGTGCCTCTGCCCTTGGTATTAACTAAAGGCAATATTGTATATGAGATAATGAAAGAAATTAATTCATAACAAGCATTGTGTAGTGCGCATGGAAACTGAAACAACTTCTCGGTAAGTTAAATAGTGTAGCATGGTAACATTAGACCAGTTTCAGTTTCATGCATCATTGAAATCTAGTTTTGTCTGTTTTTGAGAAGTAAAGTGGCTTTGATTAGCAAAGGAATTCTGGGATTTTTTTAGATAAGATTTTATTGTTCTTAATGGATTTCAAAAATTGTGTTAACATATTGATGTGATGTGCACGGTTAGTTATGTTATGGTGGAAGTTTGACATGTTTGACAATTTAGTAATCTAAGAAGTCATCAGTTATGTATATATCAAGTATGATATAGTCTCTATTCTGGTTGCAGTGTTGGGCGACAACATTGAAGAGCAGACAGAGCATCTTAAGGCATCGGTTGATTTTCTTGTTGATCTTTGCGAGACTGTTCAATCTGTAAGAACGAGTCACCCTTCTTGTTGAAGTTTTCGATACTGTTTAATATGTAAGAATGAGTCACTCCTGTGTTCATTTGTATTTATTTAATCACTTGCATTCTGTGTTATTGTTATTTCCTTTTCTTATTGGGGCTATGCATAATATTTGTGACATTGTTGCAGCAAGAGGATACTAAGTTTGCAAACTGGTCGCACCAAGCTGTAGACTTCATTCTAGGTATGCTCTATTCTTCAATGAAAAATGTAGAATTACAGAAATATATCTCGTCAATTATCTTGACTGTACCATTTACTTGGGCTTGCTCTTGGTGGTGACAGCTGTTGACTTCATTTATGCTGTAACAGATGCATTTGTCTTGATTTGAGGAGTGATTGTCAAACATCATCAGAAAATTAGAAACCTGAAAACTGGAACGTGTGCATATTGTTCCAGTGATTTTCCACTGTGACATATGTTTCATCTGAAGTAGTACACTTGCTATTGATGACTAGAAATATAAATTGAACTAAAAAAGTCTGTTATTAGAGATGTCACAACATAATGGTCAAATGATTGTTTTTGGTGTAATTATGGAGAAAAAGTGTTCACATTTTAGATTAACGGAGGGTCAGTTTCCATTTCTTAAGTGTCTTAATAAATATTCACCTCTCAAAATGTGAATGTTTGCTGTGTTTGCACAGGTTACCCCTAGAACTATAGCGACATGGACCCATGAACAAACAACAACTTCTACCCTCAAGTTGGTCAACAAAGACTGTTATATTTTCTGTAGGAACTATTTATATATATATTTTTACTTTTTTGTTTTGAGTATCTAAATTAGATTATAATTGTTTAAAAGAGTATCCCAGTGATGCTGTGGTTCATTAGTGGTGCTCCCGCAACCTCCGTGCTATAGACCTGTGAAATCTGCACATCCCCTTTTGTCACTCGCATTGGCTGCACCGGTAAACTCACTCATGCTTCTAGTACTCATTGACCCAAGTGATCCAACTCGCAAACTGAATATCAGAAAGGAATGGCTCAGCGTTTTTGTCATGAGTTCCTTAGTGGTTATTAGGGCCTCTAGAGACTTTTGAACTAGCTTAAAAGAATCGACATATCACCTCATTTGGAATATCAAATTGTTGCAGCCGCATGTGAGGGGTATATGTTAGTATTTTCCTAAAAAGTTTCTCTTATTGCATCAGTATTTTTATAGATAATTTTTGAAATGCAGCATGGCTCACTCCTCAAACTTGATCAACCCATATCTCTAACTTCATTGTTCATGCCTTATTCTTCTGTTTTTCTATTATTTTTCCTGTTGAAAGCTGCATTAAAGAATCTGTTGTCGTCGGGAAAGCTTATGGAACATGTTGAAGGAGTTGTCAGCAGTTTGATAACGCGTCTGTGCAGAAGAATGTGTCCTGAATTACAAGGAGATGGTAAAATTTGGATGCATTATTCACTACTACTGTTTTAGATTTTATTTGTTCTAAGCTAGGATGAAAACGAGTATTATCTTTTTGGATGTTTTTGCTACTCTAATGTGTGTGTGTGTAGTGGGTTGGGGTTGGGGTTGGGAGGGGTAGGGATAGGGATAGGGGATATTCCTACATTTCATCTTGAGTTTACTAGTACAGAATTTTATCGACCTAGTGTTGCTGCTCTTTCTTAGATCTCCATGTTTTGATCATCATGTAGGGTGGCACGTTTTAGAAGAGCTTTAACTTTTTATGGAATCATGTCGACAATCTCTAATGTTAGATGCATCGTGTGGTTTGAAGTGGGTATTTATTTATATAATCCTTTTCCTTTTTTTGGTTCACTATTCAAAACCACACCATCAATTTATCGGGTTCTATCTTGGATCTAGCTTTTCTAGTGACATCTTTTAGATTTTGAATGGCATTGTGTTAGAATTATTCTTTTTGCTGAATGTTTAGTTACTAGCATATTACCCATGAATTGTTGGGTTATGGAGCCTAAACCAACATGGGAACGATGGTGTAAAAGGAGTATAAACCAAGGAGGAGTTTGAGTTGGGGTCCAAGTACTCAAGGAGGAGGAAAAAGGGGACCAAATTCGCGGAGGAGAAATCTGGCATTTATGAGGTCTCGCAGTGAGGTAGCATAGAAGGCAGAAGAAAAGAAATTCTGGTGCTGGAAACTATGAGGCCTCATGGTGAGGTCGCATAGGTCCGATTTCAACAATTATTCTGTTTCCTTTTTCGGCCGGGATTCCTACTCAGAATAGGTTTAGGGCTTCTTATTCACCTATATAAACATAGTTTCGACAATAAAATGCTGTGCTTGACGGAGAGAGCTTGGATACACAAGGGAGAGCCACCAATAGTGTCAAGTAGAGGGCAAAGGGGCCTAGGAGATGCCATGAGGGGCACTCCTACAACCCTAGCCATGACCGACGTATGCGTGTTCATCTTTTTCATCTTAGAGAGGAGATATATACGAGAGGGTTGTTCATGGATAGTAGTCATGCTTAGACCTTAGTGATTGCATGTGCAAAGTTGTAACCACCATCATATATTGATTATACTGTATATCCTGGTCTGGCATCGCCCCCAGATGTGGACATGTGTTGACGAACTGTGTTACCAAACTTGTGTGTTATTTTCTTTCATATTATTCTCCCATGTTAAAACTGCTAATATGAACTAGGCGGATGTGTGATCCCCAAATCCCCAACATGAATATTATTGTGATCATTTCTTCATGTTGGAATGTGTCTGTTGTTCCAAATATTCATGGTTGAAACATAACTGTAGTTAATTCAATTTAGATGCATATTTTTTTCTCTCTTCCTGGGTTGTGACTTGTGAGTTTTAATGAAATGTACTTATTCAGTTATTCTAATCCCTTTCCTAATGTTTTGAATATTCTCTTTCAGATATACATCAGTTTGACGCTGATGCTCAGTTATATGTTCAGCACTTGCTACGTAAGCTTGGAAGTGAGTCCTGTATTGGACAGCGTGTAGTCCTTGCTGTTTCCGAAAGAATTTCTGTACTTGCGGAAAAATTGCTTTCCATTGATCCATTTGATGAAGCGTTTCCCGATATGCACTACTGTATGTATATCTTGTAAGTTGCCAACTATAATTACCACAGTATTTCCTTTGAAATAACACCCCCAAATTAAATGTGCATGCAGGATGGTCTCTGTTCTTCCATTTGCTCACATTTTTATATGCTCCACTGGTAGAGCAAATGACACTTCTTCCACTTTAAGACGTAAATGTGAATGCCCATTCTGGAAAATTATGCCACCACACAAATGCCAGAGGTTCCCACCAAAGCCAAGATTGGTCCTTGAATTTATTTTTTTATTCCTTAGTTTCTTTGTTTTCCTCATCATGCCCTGACGTCAGAAATATATGTTTCCTGGACTCGATTACTGTTTGATAGATGAATTTGTATCATATACTAGTATACTTCACTTATAAATACTTACCAAGAGTTTTGCTCTCAGGATTGCCTATTCACCTTCGTTATGTGGATGACAGGATCCAGCTCGTCGAGTTTTTAGTATCAGACTACTTGCTGACTTGGTCGAACACTGAAGGATTTGAAACAAGTGAGCACAATATATCTTGTCATTCACATTTTGTACTTGTGAGTTCGTTTGGTATAAAGTTGGATGCATAAAACATGAAACGCATCTCATGCGGCCTTTCTTTTCACAACTGGAACTGTGAACCTTCATTTTTTTAAAGGTCTATAGAGAAGGGGTAAATCTGCAAGTATTACTGTGACCATCTGGAAACTTTGTTTTAAAGAGGGTTATCAACATTCTGAACCATCATCATACTTTATTTAAATTCGGTTTAAATCACCCATATAATTTTTTAGTAGTTTTAACCATTGTACTTTAGATACGTACTCACTATCCCAAAAAAACTAAAGCAGGATGGTTAAAATTGCTAAAAATATGCACTAAATATCCCTACTTTTGGAGATAGTGATTGCGTATCTAAAGAACAAAGGTTAAAAGAGCTTAAAAAGTACATAAATGGTTAAAACCAAAGTTTGAGCGAAGTATGATGGTTCAGAATGTCGATATCCCTTTTAAAAAAAGACAAAAGACTCGAGTGAAATATATAATTGTAAATGTAATCAATGGTGATTGTAGGCTTGTTTGAAGAATGGCTGACATCAATGCTTCATGCACGAAAAAGACTAGACCTCTTTGAAAGCAGGGATACTCTTTACACACTATATATTGATCGAGTGATGGGGCTAGTGGCCAAGCAAGTGAATCAGATTCCGTTACTTCAGAAGCTCAACCCAAATATTCTCGAAAGCCTATTCCACTAACTGCACATTCTAAATTGTAAGTCTCACGACTTTTACTTCTTAATTTACTTGGACTTTTCTATCCTTAGCAATACAAACGTTTCTGTTTTAGGAGAAAGCGTACTACTTTCAGTCAAACAAATATGCCTAAATTAACATACTTAGCAATTCACTTAACCTTTTCAGTGTGGGAAGGGATTGGGGACCGGTAGTTCAAAGTCCCACAAGTCACGCAAGAATTTGAGTTTTAAGTTTAAATCTTATCACTTTGCCAGTGGATGTTCACATGTTTCTTGCCCTTTTCGTTACATCCATAAGAAATATGATCTTTAATGCTACCATTTCTAGTTTGTTGTCCCCACCAGTTTTATCTTTCTATAGACTAACCTAACACGTCTATTAGTCCTTTTTAACGCATCCCACAAGCCTTGTTCTTAGATTATTAATATTATCATTATTTCTGATTTGATTAGAGTCTGATTAGAGTCTAATTAGTCGTCTATATCCTCTATTAATTGCTACCCCACCCCCACTAACCCCATTAATATTCTTTCTCTAATTGCAATATCCTGCACATTTTCCACTCTGACTCTGCAATTAGCTTTTCTTCTTTGTTCAGCAGCCATGAACAAAGAAAGATGCTCACTTTCTGTTCTACTCATAGCTTTTCTATTTCTCTCTCAATCTATTAGGGTCTCTGCTCAAACTGATGGGAGTCCTTTGACTTATATCAATAGGATCTTCAGCCAGCCATCTAAGAATGGGACGGATACTAGTCAACCCTGCTGTTTTTACTCACGGAAGTTGGAGATAGGATCAGTTCAAATTAAAAGGAAGACAAAGTTTGTACCGGGCACGCGACCAAGAAAGGTTTCACTTGCGAGTAGGAAACAAGTTAGCTTACTTCAAGCGTGTTCTGTACTCTGTTACTTTGTTTTCTTTGGTTTTTTCTTGATCTAGTCTCATGAAAGCTTGTAATATTCTCGATTCCGCGTTATTTGTTCAAACTGTTTTTAGTTCCTTTGTTATGTCCATAACCTGTAATTGAGTATAAGGAGGAAAAAATCAATCTATATATAGATGTTCACCCAGGTTTCTTAGTTTGGGAAGGTGTTCATCCATGTTTGTGCTGTGGACTTAACACCTTTTCTTTTCTGATTGAAGTTTATGACTCCCTCCCTCCCTCCCTTATATAATACTCCCTCCATCTCATTACAAAAGACATAAAAGCCCCATTTTGGTGTCTCATTACAAAGACACAAGCCCAAAACGAAAAGTATTTAATAATTGTTTATTCATGAGATTCACTTATTATACTCACATTATTTATTCACTTACTATTTTCTACTCCACTTTCTCTCTTATGCCTCACTTTTCATATTCACAACACTTTCTGCACTATACACTTTCTTTAATTTTTATGCAAAACCCATTTTGTTTATTTTGTAATGGGATTGAGGGAATAAATATTACAATTACTGGTCAAATATTTTAAGAATTGTGCTTTTCTTGTGTGTGTATGATTGTATCATGATAAAGTTGTAATAAAATCATATTGTAAATGTTTATATCATGATAAAAAAATATTAATAAAATTATTTTATTTGCAATACTAAATTTAGGACGGACCAAAACAAAACAATACACGGCCCCTCAAAAATACACGGCCAACCATGGCCAACGCAATTTACCAAATTACCCATTTATATATAATTTTTTTTTTTCATTTCAAATTCAATCAAACACAGCTCTTCCTCTCCCTCGCTCTCTCTCTCTCTCTCTCTCAGTACACACCACGACGACGAAGAATGGCTCGAGTAAAAATTCCGGCCGTCCCTGCTGGAGCTTCCGCCGCCGCTACCACCACTGCCATCGCCGCCGCCTCCACTTCTACCACCTTGCCCGTGAAGAAGGTAATGCAATTTGAACGTAATTTAAACCTAATTTTACATTCCCAATGTCTAATTTTTGCTTGATTGCTTCAATTGATTTGGACGTCTTTCATGAACTGGTTTCTTCAATTGATTTCGACGTCTTTTTCTTTACATCGTTCATTTTTCTTTCTTTTTATGCATCTCGTGTAATTTTTCTTTCTTTGATATTAACCAAACTGGAGAATGCATCTCGTGTGAGTTCACACGAGATGCATCTCGTGAGTTCACACGAGATAAATCTCGTGTAAACTCACACGAGATGCATCTCGTGTGATTTTACACGAGTTGTGCCCGATGTCCTCTCTTTTTCTTTACATCGTTCGTATTCAGTTATAAATGCTAAATAGCTAATTTATTGTCTCTTATTTGTTTTTTTGTAGGCACGTGAACGTATGACCGCGTCCAATAGAAAGAGGAAGGCCGAGACGGCACCTAAGGTAGATAAACGCAGCAAAAGGATACATGATAGGACTATCGTGCGTGGGTGCGAGCTTGGGATTGAGCGGGATGTAGGAGATGATCATGATAGGACTTTGCACTGAGCGGCTGAGCGGGCGAGCACTCGATACTAGGTTTGAGCATGCGATTGAGGAGGATGTAGGAGATGATGAGGCATCTTCGATTGATGATAGTAGTGAGGAGGATGTAGGAGATGATGATGGATCTTCGATTCTCGATGATAGTGGTGAGGGGATGAGGAGGCGGAGCGGGAGGGTGGGGATGATGATGATGATGATGATGATGATGAGGAGGAGGAGGAGGAGGAGGAGGAGGAGGAGGAGGTACGGGATGTTAGACCTTTGAGGCATGGGAGGGGAGGGGAGGGATGTGGCTAGAGGGCGGGGACGAGAGGAGGCGGGGTGCGGGTGGGGAGGAGCCACCATCATGGCGGATTCGAGTGACCCGGGTGGCGGCCCTAGAGAATGTTTCACTTATATACGGCTTTGGTGATCACGAGCTCGAGAGATTTGGAGGGATGCCACTAGTGAGTCGGTGGTGACTTTTCATACGAGGCTGCTACATCTGCAAAAGTAAGATAATCATTTATATGAATTTATTAAAATCTTGAAGTTGTTTGGCACACACTCTAAATATTCCATTAATTATACATCTCGTACTTTTCTCGATCTCGAGTGTTGATTATATTTTTTGTTTGGAATAAACGGGTTCAGCGTGATGATCGGAGGCTGCGATAGAGCACTGGGCGACCCTCGTTGATGCATCGGGCATCCGGCGGCTGCACGATGCCACCATTCGGAGGCCTAATCATGCGGCGATGACGGCATTTTTGGAACGGTGGTCTCCCGAGACTAACTCGTTCCACATGCCGTGGGGAGATGACCATTACGTTACACGACGTATTTCATATCCAGGGTATGTTGTTATATATTATCAATTTCAAGACTATACTATCTACATTCATCTCTTGTACTAAAATGTGTTATTTCATCTTCAATTTACAGGTATCATTGTGTAGGTGCACCTATTCGATATCCGGATCCAGAGTGCGACCTATCCAGGCATCACTAGACACCTCGTTTTGGGAGGCACCGGGTACTTATTGAAGGATGTCCGGCGTCTCTTTTCTTCCCGTATACGCCACATGGCGATGCCCGGCTTGCTTCTGCGTATATCCTGCACCTCTTGGGTTCCACGATGTTCGTGGACAAGAGTCGAGATAAGGTGCCCTCGGCCTACCTTTCTCTGCGTGGATCTTGAGAGACTCCCCACTCTCTCACTGGGATCGGCTACATTGGCATATTTATACCGAGAGTTGGGGAAGGCGTCCGAGATCCGGATGCAGCGAGATGGGTGGTTGTGCGACACTGCTAGAGGTACATCTTACTATACTCATTTTCTTTTTACTGTCGACTCCCCTCTGTAATTACATGTTGCATTTGATTAGTATTTAATACTTTTTTACATACATCTCGGGGTGGATATACGAGTACTTCCGGATTTCCGGCGACTTTACGACCGCGCTGGCGGCGGCGCCGAGAGCCCGTAGATGGTCACGTGCGTCTGGTGGGAGGGGATTAGATCATCTAGTGCGGTATCGCCGCACTCTTGACGGGATGCATGTTGATAGGGTGAGTTATTCATATTAAAGCTGTTTCAAATTGTTACAATCACTCCAGTTATTATGTAGACTATGCCTAACAAAGTCTACTCGCGAGGTTGTTTGGACTCCTTATGGTATCGGAGCGGACTCGGTTGCCGAGGTTTCACACTTCGGGGGGTTATACGCTTTTGTGACATCGGAGGCGTATATGCACGATCGTGTTACCGGGCGGTTCGGGTACAGCGAGAGGATCCCAGACGGCCCCGTGACTCCACGAGATGTATTTTGTCAAAGGGTCGAAGGGATACCAAAAGGAGTATGGTGACGGAGATGATTTTGGGACGGAGTGGGTGGAGTTCGACATGCATGATTTCGGGCCCGTTCCCGATGGGGGCCACCACTAGATACTACATCTTCTCCCGTGGCCCGATGATTATATGGAGTGGTTTCGGCTAGGAGTCATGTTCGGATATCTAATCCGATACACGATCCTCCCGTTGACATTCCACCTCCCGCCTCCCAGTTGATGTTCCACCGCGGCTGGGGTTGCGGCGATCGCAGATCTCATACTTCCATTAGTGACGAGATGCGAGTCTCCCGAGTACGCCGAGATATACTTAGACGGGCACACGAGGGTTTAGGTCGTCTCATGTAGGAGGTCGCATTTATGTATTGTTGATTATGGAGTTTTGGTATATTTGTAGTGCGATTATGGAGTTGGATTTATTTTACGTAGGAAATGGATAGTTGTTGTTGTAATGGTATGCGATTGTATTGTTGTTGTTTATGGAGTTATGGATTTGTAGTGCGAATATGGAGTTATGGATTTGTTCTTTGTTGTTTATTTGGTGTTGTTTATTTGGTATTGACGGATGCGAGTATGAAATGGATAGTTCTTTGTTGTGTACGATTGTGTTGTTCTTTGTTGTTTATTTGGTGTTGTTGTTTACTTGGTCTTTAGTCTTTGTTCTTGATGTGTCTCGTATGGATCCACACGAAACACATCTCGTGTAGATCCACACGAGACACATCTCGTGTAAATCCACACGAGATGTGTCTCGTGTGGATATACACGAGACACATCGACAACAACGACACAAATCATCTTGATGAAAAATTGTATACGAAATAAAAGTGTTAACAAGGATAAGCATATAATTCAAACATCCAAACATTCATACTAACTTTATAATTCAAAAACCATTACACATATACTCTCCCCTACGTAATCTTTCTCTTCTCGCATGGGTATCCACGATCATAGAGTTTATTAAATGCTTTGCTATCCTATCTCGGTATTGGAGGATCGGTTGACTTGCGCTTGGATCACGGTGTTCCCTCCAAGTGTTCGGTGGTGGTGGAATTGGGTAATCATTGCACGACATGTGCAGTGCAAAAGTAATAACGGTTAAATACAACGAATTTAAGTAAGACAGCTTAAATATTACAAATATAGATGAGACAGGTTAAGTATCATACCAATATAAAATGGTTTCTCACTTGTCCCACCACAAGCTGTGTTTATCGGTGGTCCTACTCCTGTTGAGTACGAGTCCTTTGGAAGACATAAGCTGCCGCCGCTAGCCGAGTACGAAATGAATGCCACATTATACCTCGTGGCAATGATGTGCCCAAGATCTGGAAGGTCCATCCAATAAGTATCGTCCGGCGTCGGCCAGACATAGCAAGCAATCCTACGTAAGAGTTCATCTACATTTATCCAAGTTAGAACTCTTTGATAAAGGTCTTGGCGAGCATGCGCCTCATGGTAACGGTGCGAGCGCACTTGAGCCCACATCTCCTCATCTCCGAATATCGTGTCTGCTACGGCTCTATAGCCACAATGTCCATCGGATGCCACATCTGTGATGCCTCCAATATATGGGATAATGAAAGGTGGAAAAGACGTCAAATACTTAGAGTTGTATATACTAGTGTGATTGGGGCGTCCATTTCCCTCTCCACGACCACGACCACGATCCCGTCCTCGTCCTCGACCTCGCCCTCGACCTCGCCCTCGACCCCGTCCTCTCCCACGACCGGAAGCGGCTAGTGGTGGATGAGACGTAGGAGTACTAGCGAGGGTAGATGGTGTGGGTTACGAAGGCGATTTCCATTTGTGCGTGGACTCGAACTCGCTTGGGTTGATGCGATGAATGCAGATCTAGACCTGAAATAGGGCAAAGAAAAGAGTGAGAAGCATTCATACTATCAACATGCAAATCAAATACATCAAGAACTTAATTGAAATGTGAGCCACAAATGAATGAAGATCTATACCCTTTGCTAGTCGAGGATGGTGTAACGGGGACTCGAAAAACGCTGTTAGTATGCTCCCAATCGACGGTTCTCTGGAACTTCCGGTCAGGGGTTTATTCGCCTTTGAAATATGATCTGGCTCGTAAGCATCTCTTGTTTGGTGATTTAGCCCTTCTTCCATCGTTTTGAATAACTTTCTCCTTACCGGTTCAGGTGCTTTCTCAAATTTATTCAACATAGCTTGAAAATTGTCTTTATTTATTGAAGGCTCAGATGGAGGGTTGTCTACTTCAATATCCAACTTCTTCCAAAAATCATGAATCGAGGCCAGCTCAATCCGTCCCCCACAGTCCTCTATCCTTGCAATCTCGTGACTACATGGAAGTCCATGTGTTCGCCTGTAGTAACACCCGCAGGCATCCTCAGTGATGACATTACCCCCATTACGACCCCGCTTGATTTTCTGAAGTCGACCCCGCTCTTGTCTGATAATGCGCAAGGCTTCCGTTGACACTTTAGTCAATATGTTGTGATACATATTACGGGTCCTCAAATCAATTGGAGTTACGGTCTTTGATCTATTCATACCTGTTTGATATTTTTTAGTTGGATATCGAAGATCTTATGAGCCTTTTTGAAGATTGTGTCAAAAGTAGAAGAAGCACTCCCAAATGCCTTCTTCAACCTGTTATGCTCACCCTCGATCCTGTTTGTGGTATGGGTCCCAAAGTGTGGTAACACATCCGTGTGCATGGACGAGAATATTACGAGAGTATGGAGTAATCCATGTATCGCGGAGGTAATCCAATAATACGGGATAAGATATGAAACGGTCACAAAGCCCTTGCCAACGTTCGTCCCATTCGCCGGAGGTAGGGGCAGAGATTGCATAATTGAAACTCCTCATGAATGATTACGCAAATCCTCGCTACCTGTAATTTAAGTAATTATATATATTATAAACAAAGAAAATCAATAAATAAGTAAATAAGTAAATAAATAAATACCTGTATGACTCAACCCATTGCCTTCTAACATTGACTTCGATATGCCTCAGACACAAGAAGTGTGCGGTGTCGGGAAAAAGCGTACGGAGCGGCTGATAAAACCCAATTCACGATCGGTGACAAAAGCTGTTGGCAAGCGGGGAGGTGTAAACAGCTGTGCAAATTGTCCAATGCCCATTTGTAATCATCCGCACTCGATACTTGAGGAACGCATACGCTATTGTGAAATTATGCCGGTGGAAGTAAATCCTACAAAGCTGCAAGAAGTCTGATCCATAGCAGTTGGTGTTGTAAGTGCGATCACCTTGTACAACATATGGAAAACAGTTTAGCATCTTCATTGCTAATGGGTGAGAGAAGAATATATCGCCGATCATGCCACTCTCAGCGTCTTCCCTCGTGTAGTATGTATATTCATGATCTACGAGTAATTTAAGGAATTGTTGTAGCGGGGTCCTTCCTTGTCGTTCTTTTTCTCTATATTTTGTGATGGCATTGCGGACGTGCATCGGAGTGCTCACATTCTTCTCATCGTTCATCTTTAACATTGCAACTATGTCATTTGGACGCAATGAACATTCACTTGCCCTACACACAACGTCATATTCGGCACCTGTCAATTTCCCGAGAGGAAAACCTTCCGGATACAAAGGAAAGTCATGATTATGTATACCATTCCTTACAACATAACCCCATAACCCATCATCCCTCCTTTCTTTGGCATATAGTTTAAAACTACACTCTCTCTTCTTGCTACTACTCTTCTTTATATTCTTAGATCTTAGGGCTGTGATATCCACCAAAATGACATATTATCATCGCATAAGCTAGTTTATTTCCAATTCTATTCTTCGAGTTACGTATAACAAGGTGTATATTTCGACGCCTCGCGATTTCCCGTACATGTGCAAGAAGCGCATCCACTGTTTGGAAATAATTCGATGTCGTGAATTCATCACCGATATCCGGAAATGGACCACTTGCAAAATACGGTACCGGTCGGTTTCAAAGCTCCAGTAAGTATATATTTCGTGTATAAATACACGACATAGATCAGTACATCTCGTGTTAGTGTACACGATATGTAAGCAACTATGCCGTGTATTTTTACACGAAATTATCTCCGTCCAAGATGGAATTTTGATTTCGATTTTGATCACAATACAAAACAAAAGATTAAGAACTTACTTCATAGAAGCTTGGATCATTAAGACTTGGAGAATGTTGATGTGGAGGAGAATTTGGTGAGATTCCTTCTTCTTCATCAAGGACAAATTCTATATCATCAATGTTAATATTCTCATAAGAATCCATGCTATGATCATAGAAGCTTGGATCATTGAAACTTGGAGAATGTTCATGTGGAGGATAATTTGGTGAGATTCCTTCTTCTTCATCAAGGACAAATTCTATATCATCAAGGTTAATATACTCATAAGAATCCATGCTATGATCATTGAAACTTGGAGAATGTTGGGGAGAATTTTGTGAGGAATCCATGCTATGAACTGAGAGATTGATTTTTTGAATAATAATGGGGTTTATGGTTTTACATTCGGAATAGGTGTGTTTTAAGGAATTATAAACGGCGAATTCAACGCAGCTCGTTTTGAAGGGTTACGGGATTTTAAACCTCTCGTGTACATCAACACGAGATAGAAGCATATATTTCGTGTGTTTTTACACGAGATGTATAAATTATAAATGGCTGCCTATTTATTTTTTTAATTTTTTCTACATTCTAAATGTCATTTAAAGTGTTTTTCATCTCTATGAAAATACTCAAAATCCAAATGGAAATTGAGTTACAAATATGTGCCATTATTTAGGGTTTTTAGGGTTTCATGGGTCCCGATCCTGCCAAAAATGGTATACGGATACCTCGTTTATTTTTTTTTAATTTTTTTCTAGATTCTAGGTGACATTTAAAGTGTTTTTCATCTACACAAGTTTCCTCAAAATCCAAATGGAGATTGAGTTACAAATATTTGCCATTATTTAGGGTTTTTAGGGTTTTATGTGTCCCGATCTTGCCAAAAATGGTATAAGGCTAGCTCGTTTATATTTTTTTTTATTTTTTTATAGATTCTAAATGACATTTAAAATGTTTTTCATCTACATAAGTTTCCTCAAAATCCAAATGGAGATTGAGTTACAAATTTTTGCCATTATTTAGGGTTTTTAGGGTTTTCTGTGTCCCAATCTTGCCAAAAATGGTATACGCCTACCTCGTTTAATTTTTTTTTAATTTTTTTCTAGATTCTAAATGACATTTAAAATGTTTTTCATCTATATGAGTTTCCTCAAAATCCAAATGGATATTGAGTTACAAATTTTTGCCATTATTTAGGGTGTTTAGGGTTTTCTGTGTCCCGATCTTGCCAAAAATGGTATAAGGCTAGCTCGTTTATTTTTTTTTAATTTTTTTCTAGATTCTAAATGACATTTAAAATGTTTTTCATCTACATGAGTTTCCTCAAAATCCAAATGGATATTGAGTTACAAATTTTTGCCATTATGTAGGGTGTTTAGGGTTTTACGTGTCCCGATCTTGCCAAAAATGGTATAAGGCTAGCTCGTTTATTTTTTTTTATTTTTTTTCTAGATTCTAAATGACATTTAAAATGTTTTTCATCTACATGAGTTTCCTCAAAATACAAATGGAGATTGAGTTACAAAGTTTTGCCATTATTTAGGGTTTTTAGGGTTTTCTGTGTCCCGATCTTGCCAAAAATGGTATACGCCTACCTCGTTTAATTTTTTTTAATTTTTTTCTAGATTCTAAATGACATTTAAAGTGTTTTTCATCTACATGAGTTTCCTCAAAATCTAAATGGAGATTGAGTTACAAATATATGCCATTATTTAGGGTATTTAGGGTTTTATGTGTCCCGATCTTGCCAAAAATGGTATAAGGCTAGCTCGTTTATTTTTTTTTTAATTTTTTTCTAGATTCTAAATGACATTTAAAATGTTTTTCATCTACATGAGTTTCCTCAAAATACAAATGGAGATTGAGTTACAAATTTTGCCATTATTTAGGGTTTTTAGGGTTTTACGTGTCCCGATCTTGCCAAAAATGGTATACGCCTACCTCGTTTAATTTTTTTAATTTTTTTCTAGATTCTAAATGACATTTAAAGTGTTTTCATCTACATGAGTTTCCTCAAAATCCAAATGGAGATTGAGTTACAAATATGTGCCATTATTTAGGGTGTTTAGGGTTTTATGTGTCCGATCTTGCCAAAAATGGTATAAGGCTACCTCGTTTAATTTTTTTAATTTTTTTCTAGATTCTAAATGACATTTAAAATGTTTTTCATCTACATGAGTTTCCTCAAAATCCAAATGGATATTGAGTTACAAATTTTTGCCATTATTTAGGGTTTTTAGGGTTTTACGTGTCCCGATCTTGCCAAAAATGGTATACGCCTACCTCGTTTAATTTTTTTTAATTTTTTTCTAGATTCTAAATGACATTTAAAGTGTTTTTCATCTACATGAGTTTCCTCAAAATCCAAATGGAGATTGAGTTACAAATATGTGCCATTATTTAGGGTATTTAGGGTTTTATGTGTCCCGATCTTGCCAAAAATGGTATAAGGCTACCTCGTTTAATTTTTTTAAATTTTTTTCTAGATTGTAAATGACATTTAAAATGTTTTTCATCTACATGAGTTTCCTCAAAATCCAAATGGATATTGAGTTACAAATTTTTGCCATTATTTAGGGTGTTTAGGGTTTTCTGTGTCCCGATCTTGCCAAAAATGGTATAAGGCTAGCTCGTTTATTTTTTTTTAATTTTTTTCTAGATTCTAAATGACATTTAAAATGTTTTTCATCTACATGAGTTTCCTCAAAATCCAAATGGATATTGAGTTACAAACTTTTGCCATTATTTAGGGTGTTTAGGGTTTTCTGTGTCGATCTTGCCAAAAATGGTATAAGGCTAGCTCGTTTATTTTTTTTTAATTTTTTTCTAGATTCTAAATGACATTTAAAATGTTTTTCATCTACATGAGTTTCCTCAAAATACAAATGGAGATTGAGTTACAAATTTTTGCCATTATTTAGGGTTTTTAGGGTTTTCTGTTTCCCTATCTTGCCAAAAATGGTATACGCCTACCTCGTTTAATTTTTTTTAATTTTTTTCTAGATTCTAAATGACATTTAAAGTGTTTTTCATCTACATGAGTTTCCTCAAAATCCAAATGGAGATTGAGTTACAAATATTTGCCATTATTTAGGGTATTTAGGGTTTTATGTGTCCCGATCTTGCCAAAAATGGTATAAGGCTACCTCGTTTAATTTTTTTTTATTTTTTTCTAGATTGTAAATGACATTTAAAATGTTTTTCATCTACATGAGTTTCCTCAAAATCCAAATGGATATTGAGTTACAAATTTTGCCATTATTTAGGGTTTTTAGGGTTTTACGTGTCCCGATCTTGCCAAAAATGGTATACGGCTACCTCGTTTATTTTTTTTTAATTTTTTTCTAGATTCTAAATGACATTTAAAGTGTTTTTCATCTACATGAGTTTCCTCAAAATCCAAATGGATATTGAGTTACAAATTTTGCCATTATTTAGGGTTTTAGGGTTTTATGTGTCCCGATCTTGCCAAAAATGGTATACGGCTACCTCGTTTAATTTTTTAATTTTTTCTAGATTCTAAATGACATTTAAAATGTTTTTCATCTACATGAGTTTCCTCAAAATCCAAATGGAGATTGAGTTACAAATTTTTGCCATTATTTAGGGTTTTTAGGGTTTTACGTGTCCCGATCTTGCCAAAAATGGTATACGGCTACCTCGTTTATTTTTTTAATTTTTTTCTAGATTCTAAATGACATTTAAAGTGTTTTTGTTCTACATGAGTTTCCTCAAAATCCAAATGGAGATTGAGTTACAAATATTTGCCATTATTTAGGGTGTTTAGGGTTTTACGTGTCCCGATCTTGCCAAAAATGGTATACGGCTACCTCGTTTATTTTTTTTAATTTTTTCTAGATTCTAAATGACATTTAAAATGTTTTTCATCTACATGAGTTTCCTCAAAATCCAAATGGAGATTGAGTTACAAATTTTTGCCATTATTTAGGGTTTTTAGGGTTTTACGTGTCCCGATCTTGCCAAAAATGGTATACGCCTACCTCGTTTATTTTTTTTTATTTTTTTTCTAGATTCTAAATGACATTTAAAATGTTTTTCATCTACATGAGTTTCCTCAAAATCCAAATGGATATTGAGTTACAAATTTTGCCATTATTTAGGGTATTTAGGGTTTTATGTGTCCCGATCTTGCTAAAAATGGTATAAGGCTACCTCGTTTAATTTTTTTTAATTTTTTTCTAGATTCTAAATGACATTTAAAATGTTTTCATCTACATGAGTTTCCTCAAAATCCAAATGGATATTGAGTTACAAATTTTGCCATTATTTCGGGTTTTTAGGGTTTTACGTGTCCCGATCTTGTCAAAAATGGTATACGCCTACCTCGTTTATTTTTTTAATTTTTTCTAGATTCTAAATGACATTTAAAGTGTTGTTCATCTACATGAGTTTCCTCAAAATCCAAATGGAGATTGAGTTACAAATTTTTGCCATTATTTAGGGTTTTTAGGGTTTTCTGTGTCCCGATCTTGCAAAAAATGGTATAAGGCAACCTCGTTTAATTTTTTTAATTTTTTTTCTAGATTTTAAATGACATTTAAAATGTTTTTCATCTACATGAGTTTCCTCAAAATCCAAATGGATATTGAGTTACAAATTTTTGCCATTATTTAGGGTTTTTAGGGTTTTACGTGTCCCGATCTTGCCAAAAATGGTATACGGCTACCTCGTTTATTTTTTTCTAGATTCTAAATGACATTTAAAGTGTTTTTCATCTACATGAGTTTCCTCAAAATCCAAATGGATATTGAGTTACAAATTTTTGCCATTATTTAGGGTTTTTAGGGTTTTACGTGTCCCGATCTTGCCAAAAATGGTATAAGGCTACCTCGTTTAATTTTTTTTAATTTTTTTCTAGATTCTAAATGACATTTAAAATGTTTTCATCTACATGAGTTTCCTCAAAATCCAAATGGAGATTGAGTTACAAATTTTTGCCATTATTTAGGGTTTTTAGGGTTTTACGTGTCCCGATCTTGCCAAAAATGGTATACTGGCTACCTCGTTTATTTTTTTTTTAATTTTTTTCTAGATTCTAAATGACATTTAAAGTGTTTTTCATCTACATGAGTTTTCTCAAAATCCAAATGGATATTGAGTTACAAATTTTTGCCATTATTTAGGGTTTTTAGGGTTTTACGTGTCCCGATCTTGCCAAAAATGGTATAAGGCTACCTCGTTTAATTTTTTTTAATTTTTTTCTAGATTCTAAATGACATTTAAAATGTTTTTCATCTACATGAGTTTCCTCAAAATCCAAATGGAGATTGAGTTACAAATTTTTGCCATTATTTAGGGTTTTTAGGGTTTTACGTGTCCCGATCTTGCCAAAAATGGTATACGGCTACCTCGTTTATTTTTTTTAATTTTTTTCTAGATTCTAAATGACATTTAAAGTGTTTTTCATCTACATGAGTTTTCTCAAAATCCAAATGGAGATTGAGTTACAAATTTTTGCCATTATTTAGGGTTTTTAGGGTTTTACGTGTCCCGATCTTGCCAAAAATGGTATACGGCTACCTCGTTTATTTTTTTTAATTTTTTTCTAGATTCTAAATGACATTTAAAATGTTTTTCATCTACATGAGTTTCCTCAAAATCCAAATGGAGATTGAGTTACAAATTTTTGCCATTATTTAGGGTTTTTAGGGTTTTCTGTGTCCCGATCTTGCCAAAAATGGTATACGCCTACCTCGTTTAAGTTTTTTTAATTTTTTTCTAGATTCTAAATGACATTTAAAGTGTTTTTCATCTACATGAGTTTCCTCAAAATCCAAATGGAGATTGAGTTACAAATATTTGCCATTATTTAGGGTTTTTAGGGTTTTACGTGTCCCGATCTTGCCAAAAATGGTATAAGGCTACCTCGTTTAATTTTTTTTAATTTTTTTCTAGATTCTAAATGACATTTAAAATGTTTTTCATCTACATGAGTTTCCTAAAAATCCAAATGGATATTGAGTTACAAATTTTTGCCATTATTTAGGGTTTTTAGGGTTTTACGTGTCCCGATCTTGCCAAAAATGGTATACGGCTACCTCGTTTATTTTTTTTATTTTTTTTCTAGATTCTAAATGATATTTAAAATGTTTTTCATCTACATGAGTTTCCTCAAAATCCAAATGGATATTGAGTTACAAATTTTGCCATTATTTAGGGTGTTTAGGGTTTCGTGTCCCGATCTTGCCAAAAATGGTATAAGGCTAGCTCGTTTTTTTTTTTTAATTTTTTTCTAGATTCTAAATGACATTTAAAATGTTTTTCATCTACATGAGTTTCCTCAAAATACAAATGGAGATTGAGTTACAAATTTTTGCCATTATTTAGGGTTTTTAGGGTTTTCTGTGTCCCGATCTTGCCAAAAATGGTATACGCCTACCTCGTTTAATTTTTTTCTAGATTCTAAATGACATTTAAAGTGTTTTTCATCTACATGAGTTTCCTCAAAATCCAAATGGAGATTGAGTTACAAATATGTGCCATTATTTAGGGTATTTAGGGTTTTATGTGTCCCGATCTTGCCAAAAATGGTATAAGGCTACCTCGTTTAATTTTTTTTAATTTTTTTCTAGATTGTAAATGACATTTAAAATGTTTTTCATCTACATGAGTTTCCTCAAAATCCAAATGGATATTGAGTTACAAATTTTTGCCATTATTTAGGGTTTTTAGGGTTTTACGTGTCCCGATCTTGCCAAAAATGGTATACGGCTACCTCGTTTATTTTTTTTTAATTTTTTTCTAGATTCTAAATGACATTTAAAGTGTTTTTCATCTACATGAGTTTCCTCAAAATCCAAATGGATATTGAGTTACAAATTTTTGCCATTATTTAGGGTGTTTAGGGTTTTCTGTGTCCCGATCTTGCCAAAAATGGTATAAGGCTAGCTCGTTTATTTTTTTTTTATTTTTTTCTAGATTCTAAATGACATTTAAAATGTTTTTCATCTACATGAGTTTCCTCAAAATCCAAATGGATATTGAGTTACAAATTTTTGCCATTATTTAGGGTTTTTAGGGTTTTACGTGTCCCGATCTTGCCAAAAATGGTATAAGGCTAGCTCGTTTATTTTTTTTAATTTTTTTTCTAGATTCTAAATGACATTTAAAATGTTTTTCATCTACATGAGTTTCCTCAAAATACAAATGGAGATTGAGTTACAAATTTTTGCCATTATTTAGGGTTTTTAGGGTTTTCTGTGTCCCGATCTTGCCAAAAATGGTATACGCCTACCTCGTTTAATTTTTTTTTAATTTTTTTCTAGATTCTAAATGACATTTAAAGTGTTTTTCATCTACATGAGTTTTCTCAAAATCCAAATGGAGATTGAGTTACAAATATTTGCCATTATTTAGGGTTTTTAGGGTTTTACGTGTCCCGATCTTGCCAAAAATGGTATACGGCTACCTCGTTTATTTTTTTTTAATTTTTTTCTAGATTCTAAATGACATTTAAAGTGTTTTTCATCTACATGAGTTTTCTCAAAATCCAAATGGAGATTGAGTTACAAATATTTGCCATTATTTAGGGTTTTTAGGGTTTTACGTGTCCCGATCTTGCCAAAAATGGTATACGGCTACCTCGTTTATTTTTTTTTAAATTTTTTTCTACATTCTAAATGACATTTAAAATGTTTTTCATCTACATGAGTTTCCTCAAAATCCAAATGGAGATTGAGTTACAAATATTTGTCATTATTTACGGTTTTTAGGGTTTTCTGTGTCCCGATCTTGCCAAAAATGGTATACGCCTACCTCGTTTAATTTTTTTTAATTTTTTTATAGATTCTAAATGATATTTAAAATGTTTTTCATCTACATGAGTTTCCTCAAAATCCAAATGGATATTGAGTTACAAATTTTTGCCATTATTTAGGGTGTTTAGGGTTTTCTGTGTCCCGATCTTGCCAAAAATGGTATAAGGCTAGCTCGTTTATTTTTTTTTAATTTTTTTCTAGATTCTAAATGACATTTAAAATGTTTTTCATCTACATGAGTTTCCTCAAAATACAAATGGAGATTGAGTTACAAATTTTTGCCATTATTTAGGGTTTTTAGGGTTTTCTGTGTCCCGATCTTGCCAAAAATGGTATACGCCTACCTCGTTTAATTTTTTTTAATTTTTTTCTAGATTCTAAATGACATTTAAAGTGTTTTTCATCTACATGAGTTTCCTCAAAATCCAAATGGAGATTGAGTTACAAATATGTGCCATTATTTAGGGTATTTAGGGTTTTTATGTCCCGATCTTGCCAAAAATGGTATAAGGCTACCTCGTTTAATTTTTTTTAATTTTTTTCTAGATTGTAAATGACATTTAAAATGTTTTTCATCTACATGAGTTTCCTCAAAATCCAAATGGATATTGAGTTACAAATTTTTGCCATTATTTAGGTTTTTTAGGGTTTTACGTGTCCCGATCTTGCCAAAAATGGTATACGGCTACCTCGTTTATTTTTTTTTAATTTTTTTCTAGATTCTAAATGACATTTAAAGTGTTTTTCATCTACATGAGTTTTCTCAAAATCCAAATGGAGATGGAGTTACAAATATTTGCCATTATTTAGGGTTTTTAGGGTTTTACGTGTCCCGATCTTGCCAAAAATGGTATACGGCTACCTCGTTTATTTTTTTTTAATTTTTTTCTACATTCTAGATGCCATTTAAAGTGTTTTTTATCTACATGAGATTCCTCAAAATCCAAATGGAGATTGAGTCACAAATATTTGCCAATTAAAGGGTTTTATGTGTCTCGTATGTATCCACACGAGACACATCTCGTGTTGATACACACGATATACATCTTGTAACGACCCCAACCCTAGGCACTAATTTTAAATATTATATTATAGGCTTTTAATATTTATGTTAGCTTTATGTGTTCAATCATGTCTTTAAATTCTTAAATTAAGATAAATTGGGTGAGTAGTAAGATTAGGATCTTTTGAGAATTTATTGGATATTAAATAAAGAAATTTGGGGAAATAATAAAAATGGAAAAATGATAAATAGTACAAGAAGGTTAATTGAGTAGGATGAATTATTTGAGTAAAGGTTAGTTAAATTTAAAATGAAAGCCTTTATTTATTAAAGGAGTTAATTAAGTGGAAGCCTTAGATGATTTTTCCCTTGGAGGGGGGGGGCCAAAGTCTTACTCCCTCTAGACACTCCAAGTGTCCCCTCCCCATTCATCCTCCACTCTACCCCCCCTTAACCTCTTACTTCCTCCTCCCTTCTCCCTCATTTTCTCATATTCTTTTCCTAGAGAAAAACCTAGAGAAACTCCATGGAAGCCCCTTCCTCCAAGCTTTGAAGCCAAGCTACTTCTCCTCCAAATTCAAGTCTAAGGGCATTTTTGAAGTGGAATCACCTAGGAGAATTCATCAAGCTAGAAAGATCAACCTTCCCTTTTCAAAACCCTAAGGTGAGTTATTATGACTTTCCCTTCTTTAATGTTCATGAACTATGTTGTTGTTGTTGTTGTTATAATGGTTTTTGATGATTGGAAACCTTCTTGGAGCTTGAGAAAATTGGTTAATGTTAGAGAATGATGTTTTGGTTCATAGTAGTTGATCAAGAGTATAAGAAAATGTGTTTGGTTGGATTAAGAGAGCTTAACTTGAAATAAGGTAAGGAAATGGGTGGAGTTAGTTTAGAAAATCAAACTTGAAAAATGTTAATGAAATGGGTTGGAATTCTTGTGGTGAGTTGTTATGACCTTTCTTTCTTTGAATGATCATGAAGATAAATGTTATTGTGTTTGTTCTCTTGAATGTGTGGATTGAGAACTTTGTTGGGTTATAGAAATATTATGAGTTTTGGAAGTTGAATTAATCTAGGTTTAAGGCATGGTTTCATGGATTAAATGGAGTAGATTGAAGTTACCAAAGTTGGAAATGCCCCTTAGGTTCATAACTTAGAATACCCTTGGTTGGAATTTTGGTATTTTGGGAGATTGTTGTTGTTGCTGCTGTTTTTACCTTTCTGGGCCGAGGGCACGAGTCGTGACCTCAGGCACGAGTCGTGCCATGTAAAGGTCACGAGTCGTCCCTTGGATAAAGGGAAGTCGTGACCAGTAAGGGGACGCCAGGTTCTGAGGGGGTAATTTGGGCACGAGTCGTGCCCTGGGGCACGAGTCGTGCCCAACTTGGTAGATTCAACTTAGACCTTTCAAGAGGCTATGTATTATTGTATAATGACATTGTAGGATGGATTGATGCTACTTCCTTGCCTTACTTGAGTTCATATACATTGTTTATATTGTGCATAGTGTGTTAATTAAATGTTGTACTATGATATTGGTTGAACATGAGTACATTTTACCATGTGGCTATATTGTTTATCTCCTTTGTGGATTATTTGGTATTGTATATTGTATCCCGGCGTGGATTATATGGTTATATGGATACCTTACTTGAATGTATACTCGTTAAGGGTATTATGCATAGTATATTACTTAAATGTTACATTATGGTATTGATTAGCATGAGTATACATTACCATGTTGTTATATTATTATCCCGTTTTGTGGATTTATCTCAAGTATCTATCATGTGCTTGAGCGTGTTATGTTCGGGTGGGTATGATGGATGCCAATCAATTATTGATTTGTTCAATAAGTGATTGAAGGTACATCATACCGGTGACCCTTCCCCACTCTGTGGCCACGGGGTGGGGGCTGTGCTAACGACTGTATTGACCCAAAAAGCTTTACAGATCTGTTGCGATCGTTGTAAGGAGGGACGATATTATTTTTGGATATTCTAATATAGATATCCTTTCTTATATGGATCTCTGGGGCATGAGACCTATAAGAGGTGAATGTGCTGGAGGCAATTCACCAAAGAGTGGAGTTTTACTCCCACGTTGTACGACTTATTGTTCAGACGGGAAAAAGGTAAAATGAGGTAACGTAAGGTGTTTACCGCTTTTATAATGTGTTATGTGTTACCATGCTATGTGTTGCACTTTGTTTGGCATCTTGCTGCATATCATAATAGCTCATTGAGATTTATTCTCACCCCTCTCCCTTTACTGTTTTAGATTCCGAGACAGGTGACCCGAACCAGTGAGGCCGGGGATATCATTGTGGACTTTTGCTTTTGGGGCTTGACAAGTTAAGTATAGGAGTGGGTTATTAGGAGTATTGGTTAAGTATTCCTCTTTTATAATTTGTATGGAAAACCCTTTTGTTAAACAAATGTTAATTAAGGTTTCCAATGTAATTGATCATATTACGGTTTAGTAAAGTTGTGGTTGGATTTCCTCTAAGTAGAGATATTATCAATTGATTTTTATTTGGAAGTTTGAAAGGTGGTTTTCTTTTAAAGGCAAACAAATGTTTAAAAATTTAAATGGATTTTCTTAGTTTGAGCTCCCTTAGCTCGGGACACGTGTTAGGTCCCAGGTTGGGGTGCTCACGGTTAATATCAGAGCTTAGTTTAGAGGTCAAGGGTAGATGTCTAGACTAAGTGGGAATGTGTGGAAATTGACGCCGAGTGTTTTATGCAGGAGTCCGTTCTAATGGCCGGAAGCAAGGATGATCAGCGGAAAGTTCTGGGAATTGAAGAAGATTTGGGTATAGGTGGAATTCAGGATGAAGAGATGATGAAATTATTCAGAAAGTTTGTACAGGATATGGAGACTAGAGGATCAGTTCCGAATCAGCCTGAGGAGTGTCAAAGTGATGGATGGGAAAGGTTTGTGAAGATGAATCCATCGAGTTTTAATGGATATCCGAATCCGTTAAAGGCAGAAAATTGGTTAGCGAAATGAATAAGATTTTCGAGGTTATAGAAAGTCGCAACGAAGAGAAAGTTAGGTATGCCGTTTTCAAGCTTGAAGGTTCGGTGATCGAGTGGTGGCAGAAGTTGAAGGAAAGTTGGGAGCGGGATCATACGCCCCAGATTTGGGATAAGTTCACTCAGCAGTTCGAGGACTATTTTATTTCAATGGTTACAAGGGATAAGAAGGAGATTGAATTCTTAAGACTAAAACAAGGGAACATGACGGTGAATCAGTATTCGGTCCGGTTTGAGGAATTAGCTAAGTGTTGCCCTCATTTGGCATCGCATGAAGTGAAAAGGGTTCAGAAGTTTGTAACAGGGTTGAGGAGTGAGTTTAGGAAAGAATTATGGATTGATAGTTTCATCAATTATCAGACAGCCTTAGATAGAGCATATAAGGTCGAGAAGGACATTGAGGAAAATAGTGGAAGGTCCGGAAGTGGGATTAGAAACAAGCCAAAGTATCTAGGACAAGGATCCAAAGTCATTAGAGGACAGCCAAGTGCTTTAACTTCAGGAAGTTTGAGAGAGGAACTTATGGTAGCTTCTTCGTCTAGGCCAAAACCCAAACAGTATGGGATGATTTGTAAGTTTTGCAAGAAGGTTGGACATACCGAAGATCGGTGTTGGAGTAAGCAAGGGAAATGCTTGAAGTGTGGAGAGATGGGGCATTTTAGGAGGAATTGCCCAAGGTTTCGACAGGAGCGAGCTTCAGGCAGCAGTCAGCAAGGTGGACGGCAAAGAGGTGGTACCAAAAGAGATAGCGAAGGAGAACCGAAAGAGAAGATCCTTGGTCGAGTATGCGTTTCGGGTTCAGGAGAGATAGATCCCTTAGAGGTTACTAAAGGTATATTCCCTGTCTCAGAATTAGGGGTCATATTTTATGGATCCTGTTGCATATCATTTATGCTTGGCATCACATTTTGCTTATATGTGACATATATTGTGTGAGATGTTATTTTATTGTTAGAGGATTCTGCTCTTATGAGAGGATACCTCGAACCTTCCTTGATTTACCACGATAGTGATGTGGTCATGACTGAGTATGTATTGCCAGTTGATTTGGTATGATTACCAATTTGTAAAAAGGAGATATACTTGACCTGGAGGGTTAAGTAGTTGTTATGCATTGGTAGACTATCATAAGAAATGAGTCTTCTTTTCTATACCCAATTTGATTATATTGGTATTTGATATAGATAAACCTTTATATGGTATTCTTGTTATATATGCGCGTAAGCCAGAAAAATGTTGGTTAAAAAGTGTAAAAGGTATTTGGTTGGTGTTAGACTTGCATAAGAAGTCTTTCCGGAAAATTTTCGTGCTAGTTGTGAGTAGATGGTAATTGTATTTTCATCAAGGTATCGTATGTGTATTCTAAGTATGATAAGCAGAATTTTTAAGCCTTATTTTGATGGCTTTATGGTAATTAGAATTGAGGGTCTCTTGTTAATTAAAGTTCCGAGAGGATCATGAAAATCATTGGAGGATAAGGTTAATAGTCCTTGGTGAGAAGTACTTGTATGCAAAGTTTAGCTAGTGTGAGTTGGCTCGAGAAGTTTTCAAAATTTTGGGTTCTATAGTCTTAAACGTGGATGTTACCATGGATCTTGTGAGGATTAAGTCAGTGATCTTTAAGATGGCAAGTGTTACCTAAGAAATTTAAGGAATTCTTAAGAATTGTAGAGTCGTTGCTTTAGTTGACTCTAAAGGACGTATAAATGGTGTAGGATGTAATAAGGATGAATCATGTGGTTAGTAATGGAGAATAGGTTAGCTTTGAACCCGATCCTTACTTTACCTAGTGGATGTGAGGATCTTGTGAAGTTTTACGTATGTATTACCGGAAGATCAGGGTGTTGTGTTATACAAAATGGGAAGGTGATAGCGTATGTTCCGGGGAAGCTAACTTAGGTAAAGCGGAAATTTCTTATCATTTATCGAGAGTGGTTACAATTGTTTGTGTGGTTTAAGTGGAATCTTATCTTTTGAAACTTCCTTCCGGGGTTAGTTACCGACCCTAAGAGTTGAAAGATTTAGTTAGTCGAAAGGAAGAGATTTGAAGACTACCCAAATTCTGGAAGAATAGGTTATGTTTGTGTGACAGATTTCCCTTCAACTTGAGAAGTTTAATTAACCTTAGCGAGTTTGCGTAAATAGCAGGTATCATTCTAGCCTTGAGATAAAATCATATGAGGCGTGGTTCAGGAAGATATTTCGATCTCCAATTTGTTGGGGTGAAATTAGGGAAGCTAGGCCTAAGGTAATTTAGCGCCAAAGTTTGTTAATCCATTTGAAGTTTTAGAAAATGTTGGTGATTTGACTTATAGACCGACTTGGGGCAGCTTGCAGAGTATTTGAAGTTTTAAATGAAATATCGTAATGTATTTGGTGACCTAAGTTGTAATACTTTTACTTAATTGTACTTCTTGAGGTCGTAAAAATTCGGGTTAGTGATAATTGTATGTTATTCTCGAAATGTTAAGTTGTAATATCATATTATTAATGAAATTGGAAATCTTGGAAAGAATCATAGAATTGATGAGACTAATTGGGAATTGAAGTCTTAGAGTAATTGAGTTGTGAAAATGTATAGTAGAATCATGCCATTGAGAAATCGAATTAAAAATATTAAGTTAGAATGTGTGAAAGGTAACCTTCGCTATTTGATCATTAGGGTAAGCGACAGTAAAATTCGGGACGAATTTTCTTTAAGGGGGAGTGAGTGTAACGACCCCAACCCTAGGCACTAATTTTAAATATTATATTATAGGCTTTTAATATTTATGTTAGCTTTATGTGTTCAATCATGTCTTTAAATTCTTAAATTAAGATAAATTGGGTGAGTAGTAAGATTAGGATCTTTTGAGAATTTATTGGATATTAAATAAAGAAATTTGGGGAAATAATAAAAATGGAAAAATGATAAATAGTACAAGAAGGTTAATTGAGTAGGATGAATTATTTGAGGAAAGGTTAGTTAAATTTAAAATGAAAGCCTTTATTTATTAAAGGAGTTAATTAAGTGGAAGCCTTAGATGATTTTTCCCTTGGAGGGGGGGGGCCAAAGTCTTACTCCCTCTAGACACTCCAAGTGTCCCCTCCCCATTCATCCTCCACTCTACCCCCCCTTAACCTCTTACTTCCTCCTCCCTTCTCCCTCATTTTCTCATATTCTTTTCCTAGAGAAAAACCTAGAGAAACTCCATGGAAGCCCCTTCCTCCAAGCTTTGAAGCCAAGCTACTTCTCCTCCAAATTCAAGTCTAAGGGCATTTTTGAAGTGGAATCACCTAGGAGAATTCATCAAGCTAGAAAGATCAACCTTCCCTTTTCAAAACCCTAAGGTGAGTTATTATGACTTTCCCTTCTTTAATGTTCATGAACTATGTTGTTGTTGTTGTTGTTATAATGGTTTTTGATGATTGGAAACCTTCTTGGAGCTTGAGAAAATTGGTTAATGTTAGAGAATGATGTTTTGGTTCATAGTAGTTGATCAAGAGTATAAGAAAATGTGTTTGGTTGGATTAAGAGAGCTTAACTTGAAATAAGGTAAGGAAATGGGTGGAGTTAGTTTAGAAAATCAAACTTGAAAAATGTTAATGAAATGGGTTGGAATTCTTGTGGTGAGTTGTTATGACCTTTCTTTCTTTGAATGATCATGAAGATAAATGTTATTGTGTTTGTTCTCTTGAATGTGTGGATTGAGAACTTTGTTGGGTTATAGAAATATTATGAGTTTTGGAAGTTGAATTAATCTAGGTTTAAGGCATGGTTTCATGGATTAAATGGAGTAGATTGAAGTTACCAAAGTTGGAAATGCCCCTTAGGTTCATAACTTAGAATACCCTTGGTTGGAATTTTGGTATTTTGGGAGATTGTTGTTGTTCTCGCTTTGTTTTTACCTTTACGGGCCGAGGGCACGAGTCGTGACCTCGTGCACGAGTCGTGCCATGTAAAGGTCACGAGTCGTCCCTTGGATAAAGGGAAGTCGTGACCAGTAAGGGGACGCCGGGGTTACGAGGGGGTAATTTGGGCACGAGTCGTGCCCCTGGGGCACGAGTCGTGCCACAGTCGATTTGTTCACCTCAACTTTAGGGCTGTTCAAACCTAATCAAACTCGAACCAAAATGAAATCTCTTTAACCTAAATTAAAGTAGAATACTTTGGCTTCACAATGATATTTTAAGTGATCAAAATGGAATAGTGGAAGTACTTTAAATGTGGCTTGGAAAACGTTAGATAACCTAGTTTGGTAACTATACACTGATGATCCCAACTTGGTAGATTCAACTTAGACCTTTCAAGAGGCTATGTATTATTGTATAATGACCTTGTAGGATGGATTGATGCTACTTCCTTGCCTTACTTGAGTTCATATACATTGTTTATATTGTGCATAGTGTGTTAATTAAATGTTGTACTATGATATTGGTTGAACATGAGTACATTTTACCATGTGGCTATATTGTTTATCTCCTTTGTGGATTATTTGGTATTGTATATTGTATCCCGGCGTGGATTATATGGTTATATGGATACCTTACTTGAATGTATACTCGTTAAGGGTATTATGCATAGTGTATTACTTAAATGTTACATTATGGTATTGATTAGCATGAGTATACATTACCATGTTGTTATATTATTATCCCGTTTTGTGGATTTATCTCAAGTATCTATCATGTGCTTGAGCGTGTTATGTTCGGGTGGGTATGATGGATGCCAATCAATTATTGATTTGTTCAATAAGTGATTGAAGGTACATCATACCGGCGACCCTTCCCACTCGCGGCCACTGGGGCGGGGGCTGTGCTAACGACTGTATTGACCCAAAAAGCTTTACAGATCTGTTGCGATCGTTGTAAGGAGGGACGATATTATTTTTGGATATTCTAATATAGATATCCTTTCTTATATGGATCTCTGGGGCATGAGACCTATAAGAGGTGAATGTGCTGGAGGCAATTCACCAAAGAGTGGAGTTTTACTCCCACGTTGTACGACTTATTGTTCAGACGGGAAAAAGGTAAAATGAGGTAACGTAAGGTGTTTACCGCTTTTATAATGTGTTATGTGTTACCATGCTATGTGTTGCACTTTGTTTGGCATCTTGCTGCATATCATAATAGCTCATTGAGATTTATTCTCACCCCTCTCCCTTTACTGTTTTAGATTCCGAGACAGGTGACCCGAACCAAATGAGGCCGGGATATCATTGTGGACTTTTGCTTTTGGGGCTTGACAAGTTAAGTATAGGAGTGGGTTATTAGGAGTATTGGTTAAGTATTCCTCTTTTATAATTTGTATGGAAAACCCTTTTGTTAAACAAATGTTAATTAAGGTTTCCAATGTAATTGATCATATTACGGTTTAGTAAAGTTGTGGTTGGATTTCCTCTAAGTAGAGATATTATCAATTGATTTTTATTTGGAAGTTTGAAAGGTGGTTTTCTTTTAAAGGCAAACAAATGTTTAAAAATTTAAATGGATTTTCTTAGTTTGAGCTCCCTTAGCTCGGGACACGTGTTAGGTCCCGGGTTGGGGTGCTCACACATCTCGTGTATATCCACACGATACACATCTCGTGTGGATCCATACGAGATGAGTGAAGAATTAGGCGAAACCCATTACCAAAACAGCAACAACCATCATCATCATCAACACTAAACAACCGATTACCAAAACCTGAATATTCAATCAAATGAAAGGGCCCTTTTAATGGTGGACGGAGATAAATCTCGTGTAAAATCACACGAGATTATTCTCGTGTGAGTTCACACGAGATAAACTGAAAAGAGAGTTCCTCTACTGGACGCATCAATGGCGTCACTAACAATTCCTTTAAAATCAGAACCTCCTTTTCCAACAATCAATGCTCCAATTACTTCAAACCCTTTCAACAAAAGTGTCCTCAAATCATCTGCACGGAAAAAATTCAACTAAATCAATCACAAACGCACAGGCAAACAAAGAATCAGATGATTGGGAGTTAGGGTTACCTGATTCTCTGACGAAATCGGGTGAAAAGGGGTCGGAGGGGTGGGTGTGAATGCACTTGAAGGTGGATATTAATGTGATGGGAGAGACGAAGGGAGAACCTATCAACCATTGGAGACCTGCTTCGTTGTTGATGATGATATCGTTCGCAGTGTCCATGGTGAACGATTGAAATTTTTCTGCGAGGTGTGTCGTGTGAATATACACGGGATAAAGGTATTGATATCGTGTAGAATCACACGAGACGGAAGGGCAAAATTGGAATATTTCGTTCTCTGTATTTTTCGTTCTCTGTATTTAGTATTTACCTACTTAATTATATCCTTTGCAACAGTTATTCTGAAATTATGCTATATACTTTTGGCTAATATCAAATAATGCAAAATACTACTCACTCTGTCAGAATTTTTTTTCAAATTTGTTACTCCATCAGTTCAGATCAATCAAGAGTTCTACTTTCTCTTTTAGTTCGTTCCAGACCAAGAGTCCCTTTTCTTAAATGACAAGTTTTTGAATATATTTATACCCTTATAATTTAATATATTTACAAAAAAATCATTCATTATACCCTTATAAAGTTAACATATTTACAAAAAAATCAATCATTAACTTATTATTCCTCCCATTCATTCTCTCTCCTATTAAAAAACCAATCATTAACTACTATTTCCTACCCCATATTATAAAAAAATCATTCATTATACCCTTATAAAGTTAACATATTTATAAAAAAAATAAATCATTAACTACTATTTTCTATCCCACATTTAACTTTTATTATTTTTTAAAAAATTTCTTAAGAAACGTGAAATCTTCCAGAGGACCCTTGGTCTGAAATGGAAGGAGTATTTATGAAGAGCAAATTTGAAAAAAAAATAGACATTTATTCGGATACATACATAGGAAGTACTCCCTCCGTCCCACCTCACTTGACACCCTTGAGGTGGGCACGAGAACTAAGAAAAAAAGAATAAAATAAAAAAAAATATGTGGTAAAAAATGAACAGAGAGAATGAGTGGGGTAAATAGTAATGTTGGTTGAATAAATTGAGTGATGAAAAATGAAGAGAGAGAATGAGTGGTGGGGTAGTGTGAATATAAAATTATAAAAAGTAGACTATTTTGAAAAGTGTCAAGTGAATTGGGACGGCCCAAAATGAAAATAAGTGTCAAGTGAGGTGGGACGAAGGGAGTATTTCTTTTCTTTTCTTATGGCATAAAAAACTAAAAGAACTGCTAGAGTAGCACTGACACCACGTCATTTCTGACTTTTAACTCTGATGATTTGTTGCTATCGTGGTAGTACCATATACTCCCTCCATCTCACCCAACTCAAATGTGCACCATTGATCAAGACACGTCGATTAAAAAATATTATTAAGATAATGAAAATGTGTGATAGAAAATAAAGAGAGAGAATGAGTGAAGTAAATAGTAGGTTGGTTGAATAAATTGTATGATGGAGAATGAGTGGAGTTAATGAGTGTGTGGGGTATGAAGAATATAAAATATTAAAACCTTTTCCATTTTTGATAGTTCACACTCGACTGAAACGGACCAAAAAGAAAATAAGTGTACACTCGACTGGAACGGAGAAAGTATAGGTTATTCTATTTCACAAAATCTGGGGAGAAACGCGTTTCTCCGTCGCTTATGGAGAAACGGGGCTTGTTATGTCGCGCGACATACATAGCCACAAAAACTGGATATCACTTCATCAGCTTCTGGATATCCAGAAGCTTTGGAAAGGATATCCAGAAGCTTTGAAAAGAATATCCAGAAGCTTTGTAAAGGATATCCAGAAACCAAATATTTTTTCTGGATATCCTTTACAAAGCTTCTGGATATCTATTTCAAAGCTTCTGGATATCCAGAAGCTTTGTAAAGGATATCCAGAAAAAATACTTGGTTTCTGGATATCCTTTACAAAGCTTCTGGATATCCAGAAGCTTTGTAAAGGATATCCAGAAACTGGCTACTTATGTCGCGCGACATAATAAGCCCCGTTTCTCCATATGCGACGGAGAAACGCGTTTCTCCCCAGACGCACTCATTCTATTTACACAATAATGCAAATTCTATTTGCACAAAAATCATTAATTAGTGTGTTTTGATATTTGAAAACTGTTTTGAATAGTTTGTCTTGGTTTTTAAGCCATTAATTAGTCTTTCTTGATATATGAGAACTAGCAAATTTCTATCCTGTCTTGATACTTGAGAACTAACAGCCACTTCAACCACTCCATCGTATTGTGCCTTTGAATTTGAATAGTCAGTGTCCTGATTTTTGACTTTTTGAACTATTATTTTGATTTATGTCAAAAACAATTTTTAAAGAAAAATGTCAATTTTCAACCTTTGCATAGTCTTGAAAAGTAAAAATTGTTTTGAACTATTAGTTTGTCTTTAAAAAAAATCTGTCAAAAACAATTTTCAAAGCAAAAATTAATTATGTAAAATTAAAGCAATTTTAAATCTCAATGCAACAAATTATTTAAGTACACACACACACACACACACACACACACACACACACACACATATATATATATATATATATATATATATATATATATATATATATATATATATATATATATATATATATATATATATATATATATATATATTGTACTCCATTGCTTTTCATCGATATGTAAGATTTTTCTCTCTATCTAGGCTTGTCAATTTTTACCCATTACCCAATAACCCGCTCAACTCAACTCGTTAATTACCCAACCCGACCCAACTCATTAACAATTTCGGGTTGAACGAGTTACCCGCTTTAATCCGTTAAATTTAGCGGGTTAAAGCGGGTCAATTCGCCAACCCGTCTCAACCCGCTATAACAAGATTGAAACATTTGCAACATTTATTTACGTCACAGTGGAGAGCCTCGCTAATCAAACATCCCTCCCCGCCCCCACCCACCCCACACCTACCCCCCACCCCCACCCCCCGTCGGGTCAAAAAAAATTAATCATTTTAATTTTTTTAACAACCCCCACCCCCGTTACCCGCTTTAACCCGACTCAACACAACCCAACCCGACCCGATTGCCAGGTCTATCTCTATCACAAAAATTTGTCAAAAATTAAAGCTTAAATTTCAAAATGGATGATTGGAGTGAAGATCAAATTAGAGTCAAGTGATAAGGTTTGCTTTTAACTTACTATACAATTTCCTAGTATTAATTTATATAGATATCGAATTTATTCTTATATTGTATACATTTATATGTGCTTATTTAGGAGGACGACATTTGCGAAAACGAAACTCAACGTGATAAAAATGAAAATGAATTCAACGTCAATGTCACATACAGATTTGCAACCGATGAGGTAATTATTACCATATTTTTGTTGATTAACTCTCAGATATGATTGTGCAGCTGCATGGGTTACTCCATACATGACTCGGATTAACAATTATGAGCAATATTTGCGCTTTAATCGTACTACTGAATTTGTTGTATTAGATTGACTCAAGAAATGAAATGAGATGACTTCTTTTGAATTAAATGAATTTTTAATTTCTTTAATTTTAAATATTAATGAATGTGAATTATTTAATTAGGACACATTTTGCATAATTTTTTTTTATTAAAATAAGAAAAAAACTTATTAAAATTACCTTGAAAAATTAAATTTCAATATAAATAAGAATTTTAAATCAATTAAAATCTTTTTAAACAAAAAAATTTATAAGTGTTATATTTACCTTTTCAGTAATAATAAGGTGATTACTTAAATTTTTTGAGTTAAAATCAATAATAATAAGGTGATTACTTAATTTTTTTGAGAAAATGAAAAAGAAAAGAAAAACTATAATCATTCACACCTTTTTTTTTGCAGTTTCCCATAAGAATATGACTAATTGACTACATCAATTAATGTGGTCAACCGCTCCTGGTAAATTCCTCCAACCTCCCTGACATACACATTTTTCTAGGTTGTTTACACATTTTTTTAATATAAAAATTGTGCAAATAGCAGCACCCCCACATATTACTGGCAATTCCGTTAGTTTTTTTGTGTGTGAGAGAGAGAGAGAGAGAGAGAGAGAGAGTTGCTGAATACTCCCTCCGTCCCATTAGAATCCACACAGTTACTGTTCATGCGTAGATTAAGAAAAAAAATATTGATATAAATGTTGTGAGTATAAAAATAAAATAGGAGAGAGAATGAGTGAAGTGAATAGTAAATTATAATGGTGTTGTGAGTATTAAAATAATGTAGGAGAGAGAATGAGTGGAGGGAATAGTGATAAAAACTTTCTTTTTTAGGAAGTGTGTGATTTGTAGTGGAACGCCAAAAAAGAAAAGCCAAAAAAGAAAAGTGTGTGATTTGTAATGGGACGGAGGGAGTACACATTTATCTACCATTGAAAATTGAAAGCAGAAAATATTTTACGGGTAATATAAGCTAACACTGAGAAAGAATATCATACATTAGCGTAAATGCCAAACCAAAGTAAAGAAAATGTATTTCCCGATTATAAGTATACAATGCTTCCAAGGCCAATACATGGTACAATCACCATATTACAAGAGTACAAATACCACTAGCACTTATTTATATAACAAGGGAAAGATTGGTAATTACGTACTTCTGCAATTTAACGCCCAGAGATCTTTAAAATAGACATAAAATTTCCATTTCCAATTGCAGCTGGTTAGGATTATATCCGGAAAACATCAGTTTGGAATCGTTCATCATACAACTGCCAATGACCGTATCTTTCAGTGTGAAAAACTGACCTGGGAATATAGAAATTAGGCTTCTTGATAGTCTTCAAACTCTTCATATTAGCTGTTGCATTCGTAATATCCCGACCTGTCACATTTGCACACCCTGAAAGATCCCAATACTCAAGGTTCTGACAACCTTCTGACACCAAACTAAGACCATTAGCTGATAACTTGGAGAAACGAAGTTCTAGGTGAAGCAGATTTGGCATGAACTTTCCGATTGCAGCAGCCTCGGAATCACCATCTTGAGGTAAAGCATCTAAATAGTTGTTAGGAACTATGCCTACGTGTTGGGAAGGATCTAACCAGTTCATCAAGTTCCGCTTCAGGATTTTAAGTTTTGGGCATTTGTTTCCTAATGTGGCTAGAGATATGTGAGATATCTCGTAGCAGTAGCTGATGTCTAGTTCCTTGAGGTTGGGGCAACTAGAGGCTATTTTAGCCATGGATTCGTCTGTAACGTTAGGACAGCTCTTGATGGAGAGAACTTGGAGGTTTGGGCACCTGCGGATAGATTCATGATTATACTTGGAAACTAACGTAAATAGGAGAATATAAAATTCAGGATATACAAGAAGAAAAAGAGAAGAAATTAATATGAAAATAAGCAAAATGCAAAAACAGTCATTGCTCAAGAAAATGCTATAGTGGAATTAGTTATGGCCCCACAGTTACATATATTAGTAATTAAAAAAGGACAAAGAACCCCAAAACGGTAAGAGCAAATAATCCCCAGAAAATTCTAAATCTGGAACAAACACCGTATATTATATCGTGTCTCTTGCAACTGATAAGAACATGATGCATGCATGGTACGTCTAATCACTGATAGGGACATGGATGTAGTTAAATTGATTTTATGGGATGGGAGAGGGAACAATGAGCAATATGGAGAAGCGAGAACAGCTTAAACCTACAGATTTGACAAGCCAAATAAATAATCAGGAAAAAGAAAAGGAACGGCTCCTGGCTCCTGGCTCCTCTGAATGCAATCTCAGATGAAAGATAGTCTATGAGAATTCATTACAGTGGATTAGACTTTGATGTATTCAACACTCCCAAACAGAGTTAATGGAGTATAGACTACAAAGATTCATATGTATTAAGGCCTGAAACGTGTTGATTTTGCATTCCATGACTTCTCAGAATATAAGAATTAGTCTCTATAACTTTTCACACACTTACAATTTTCATCTATAATACAATAGAGATCACATCTAACCGCCACACAATCGATGGCCAAGATTGAGTTTGAGAAAATATAACTGGTGGCTAGGATTGAATATGAAAAATAAATTTGTTTTTAACTCCCCATTCTGCTACAACGGTTACTACATCTCTAACCGCCACACAAAGAGTGATTCAGATTTAATCTCTCAAAAGACAAAGAGCGGCCTAGACTTTAAGTTGGAAAAAACAAAAAAAAAACTCCCCTACACCGGTTACTAACTAATATAAATAATTAATAATTTTTATTAACAAAATTGAATTTTACTATGTTGACAGTTAAAAAATAATTATTAATTTTAATTATTAAGCTAAATGGTGAATTTACTAACAAATATTTTTTGTACTATGCTATTGCTTGCTTGATAATGTCTTTGAGAGGGATAGCTGGCTTGGTATTCAATATAATACCTTTTTGCTGTCAAATAACTACTGTTAAATGTTTATGTGAATATGGCATTTGTACAGTTATGATGGTCTGTGGTTGGTTGTTTTGTTGTTTTTATTTTCTCCGTTTTCACTCACAATCTGTTTGTGAAAATGCCTCATTACCTCAGTATTTATTTGGCTATATTTGGATCGGGGCGATACAACTATTGTACAAAGAGGCTAAGATGAAAGTCTTAAGCTAGGTAGAAAGATGGTAGTGAGTAGAATGTGTTCTTTTAGGGGGTTGTGGGGGGGGGAGGGGGGCAAATTCATCTTTTCTTTAATTTTTATACAGTCATTTTCGTACTGTTACCGTGCGATTCGCACGGGTAGTAATACTAGTTAATACATACAATAGGCAACTCTATGAAGCTACCAGGTAGCTACATCTTAACAAATTGTTGACGAAATACTCAAGCTTCAAGACACTACGAGTGACACTGGCTTTACATCACAAACTCCCAAACTTTATTTTTAGCCAACTTATGTCCAAACAAGTACTAGCATCTTTACCACACACCCTTATCTCATCATGGAAATTCAAGTTGAAAGGAACATCTCCTTCAAAAAGTTCTAGGTACTAGAAGAAACATAGTGATTGACTCTCCTTCAGCCTGTATGGTCATACTCTCAGTTCCCCTTGCCCCCCCCCTCCCCAAAAATAAAATAAAAAACAATAATAATAAAAATTAAAAGCTAGCTTTCCTGGCTGGTTCTTCCAGCCAACGTCTTCATTCATTGGTATTTCAACTTTATATCTATGGTTTTATGATTTTGCTTCAGATATGACACGCGAGGTAGCACCATCAAGACATAAATTTCCCACCAATCATTGCTGCTATAGTCGAAAGTTACGCTTACCCATTTGATCAGCTTGTTGCTTATCCAATCTCCATTAGTTTTGACTTCTCGTTCAAACAGTGTCTGCTACTAATTACTGGATATCCAACTGATAGTTCAATCAGAATTCTGGTTAACCATCATTATTGTTAATTTAAGCTTATGTCTATTCTTGAGTTGAAAAATGCATTGTGATGGTTCACCACTAAGTCCAGCTAGAGAACATTAGCAAAGCTTTGGTTCATTTACCTAAATAGAATCAGAGTATATATGATTATGAATCAACCAACTGCTATTATAGACAAATGTGAAACGCCATTCTCCAGATGAATACTCAATCAAGTAAGCGAGCTCCGAGCACGCATAATTAGGTAAAATCCCTCTTTCTTAAAAGCATTTAGAACAGTCTGATATCTTGGGAGACAATGCTAAGGTCTCCTTGTAAGCTGCCCAGTACACGACCTAGCGTAGTGGTCCGACTATCAGCACTTCAACAGTCACTAAAAATGGTTGCTATATCTACTTATATTATGCCAGCCTCTATTAAGTAGGCGACTCATCCTTCTTAAAGTATAGGCTACTTACAAAATACAACATGCTATCGATCTTTAAAATAACTGAAAATGCATGCACTTTCGTATCAGATTCTCATTCTTAAGTTACCAAAATTAAGGGGAACATTGCTCTAATACTGATTTGATGCTCCTTTCTCCCCTAAAAGACAGACTTATTAAGACTTTCATAGTCAATAATTTTTTATGAAAATTTTGATGTAGATTTATGTATTTTATAATTCATGCTGCACTTTATTCAAGCCGTGAAATTGGAATTGAGAGAGCAATTCAAATTCAACACAAATCATTTTGTTCTTCAAATTTCAAATCCAAGGCTTGGGAATTGAACTGCCAAACATACCTAAAGAATGCAATTGTTTCACTCCTTGCAACCAAGTAAACTACCATAACCATCAAAATTCAGAAATGGTAAACTTAAAAAAATCAAAATGCGGTCTTCTCCGAGGGATCACAAAACAAAATTAACAAAACATCAAATAGCACAAAACTCAAAATTTCATAATCACGCATTGGCCATCAGAAAAATCACAAAAAAATCAAAGCAACTCCTAGAAATTACCTAAAGGCAGCGAATGACAGAGAGCGATCAGAACAGTGTCTGAGACGGATCTCAGTGAGACCACCGTCGCTCCAATTGACAACGGATCGGAGCATGGCGTCGATTTTCCTCTCGAATTCGGGAGTCCACCAGCGAGGTGACTCGGTGGTGGTCGAGTCGAAGTGAGTGTCGAGGTCGAAGATTGAGTGGAGAGAGGGATCGGTGGAGGCGTGAAGCCATGATTTGCAGACTAGCATGGTCCCTGTCCATCGGTCGTCGATGGTGAGTCGGGAGAGGATGTTGATGAGGCACTCGTGAGTCAAATCGGCCCACTCGGATCCGAGTTCTGGCTCTGTTGATGTTACTGTTCCTGTTCCTGTTCCTCCTTTGTCGCCCATTTCTTTTCTGGATGTTCGTTGCTTCAGTTACCTGTTCCGTTTTATCTTTGTGCGTGAGACTTTAGCTTAACTAACTGCCACGTGTATGTTAAAACATAACTCGCCTGTCCGCTACAATTACAATTTGCACACTTTTCTTATTTTTCTTATTGTATGTCCATTATAAATTGCAAATTTTTTAAAATGACAAATTTTTTTTACTATTTCATCCACTAATTCTCTTTCATACTTTACTTTTATACTCACAACATCAATCAAATTACTATTTCCTGCCCCACTTTCTCTTTTCAATCTCACTTTTCATACTCACAATATTTTTTTCACTAACTTTTTTCTTAGAGACCGTTTGGCAGGACGATTAAAGCACCGGATAAAATAATTAATACGAAAGATAGTGTTTGATACATTTTTAAGCTTTCGATTAAATTAGAAGGGTTGGAAGGACAAGGGACTTATCCCCTGCTTATTTATTCCTGTTGATGATGGCAGTGCTGAACGAGTGCTCAAGAGGTGCATAGTTTACACCTTCTCAGTTATTGCTCATATTATGCATTTTTACATTCTTACGGTTGAGTTTGAAAGTGGGTTTATAATAACTGGTTGGATTTTGAGAAAAGCCAGTAATTTGACTTAAGGGGGTCGATTAATCATATGGTAGTAATACTTAAAAGTAAAAATAGATGAAATCTAAAAATGTGTATAAGAAGGATATTTTCGAAAATAGAATATGTTATTCCAATATATCATTTAACTAACAAATAATATATTAGGATAAGAACGAGATTAAAACAATTTAATCCTTGTACTATCAAACATTATAAATATAATTATTAATCTGGAGGGATAATAATCAGTAGATTATTAATACGTGGATAAATAATCGGCCTTATCCCTAACTTACTACCAAACGAGCCCTTAATTCCCGTGCAAACAGTATGTGCAAGTTCTATCGGGACAGAGGGAGTACTCCGCTCTATCCAAAATAACCGTCATTTCTTACAAAAAAATTTGATTCAAATAATTGCCATTTTTTGGGTTGAATTTTTTTTTCCGCGTAAAGGGCTTCAAAGAGGCCCCCTAATTTTATTAAAATATGTGGATTTCATTCCGTTTAGGGCAGATTTTAGTGTCATGGTATGTTAGACTACACAATTTTCAAGCCTAAATCCTACCGGATTTGCTTAAGAGCAATTTGCAATTTAATAACCTATGTTTATACATTCTTCCTTAGAAATTTGATTTTCAACATTGAAAAATTATTAATATGATTTCTAAGTTTGACATTGTTTTGCAAATCGGTGTAAAAACTAATGGGGTGTTAGTTTTTGGATGAAAAGGGTGGCACATGCCATGCACATGATTTTTAAGAGGGGCATTTTGGTCAACTCACATGGCATGGTTTTCTATGCAACCTCACCACACTGCACCCACCATCCCCCACCAGACTCATTCACATTCAACATTGTCAACCAATTCAATCACCACCACAATATTCATCAGCATCAAGATAACCACCACCACAATATTCACAAACAACCAACACCACCGTCACTGCAGCCACCATCACCATAAAAACCACAATCGCAACCATCGCTACACCCACTGAAATTATCAATAAAACTCATATTTACCATGTCCAAAATTATCAATTCAAAATACTTAATCAGAAATTTAAGATCTGGGGTTGGGATTCCTTATATATATATATATATATATATATATATATATATATATATATATATATATATATATATATATATATATGGGTTTTGAAGGCGTGTTGGCGGCAATGGCCCCGATGGGTGGTGAAGATGGCAAAATCAGACGGTTCCGACATGGAATTTGGAGATGCGTGGACAAGCAGTCTTTGAGCTGACTTTACAAAGGCAGTAAGATGTTCGGGACAATATGGCTGTCGATTTTCGCCATTGATTCAACTTCAATAACAAATTGAGTTCAATCCATTCTATGATTTTGTGTATACTTTATTTTAAATGAATGATACTTAATTTGGTGGAGGAGGATAAAAGAGGCAAAGAAACAATCAACTCAATATTTGGTAACATTTTGAGTGAATTCTCCATTAGTGAGTATAGATGGGTTGTTGCCGTTATTAAGGGAGGAGATGGAATCACACACATGAATGGCACATGCGACAGCTAAATGATTAATATGCCCCTTAAAAAGTAATCTGTTAAAAAGTAATATGTATGACACATGACTTTGAGTTTGTCACAAAACCAACACTAAGTTAGTTTTATACCTCCTCTAGAGTATCTAGAGTATTGCATCCGAAAAATAAATAAAACAACTAAAATACTCTCAAATTACAATAACTCTCACTAACACCTCGCTTTAACATATTATCCAAAATTACATAAAATCTAAACTAAATACACCAAAATAAGGATAATACGTCTATAAAAATAGGAAAATTACATATAATTAAATCCACCACATTAGAAACCAAATTGTGAAGTATGTATAAGCATAGGTTACCAAATTGCAAATCGACCTTTACTTAATACTCCCTCCGTCCCAATAGAAGCTACCCAAATTTTGCCTTGCACGCAAATTAATAAAATGGGTGGGAAGAAAAAATGTTGTGAGTGTAATTTGAAAATAGGAGAAAGAATGAGTGGAGGGAATAGTAAATTATAATGGTGTTGTGAGTATTAAAATAATGTAGGAGAGAGAATGAGTGGAGGGAATAGTAAAGATTCCTTTGCCAAAAAAGAAAAGTGGAAGCTATTAATGGGACACCCAAAATGACAAAATGGGAAGCTTCTATTGGGACGGAGGGAGTATATAGTTAGAACTCAATTCCAATCCTGAATTTAGATATGATAAAAAAAACATGATAATTCAACTTTCCACTCTTGAAAAAAAACATGCGACCAGTTTAAGCTAATGCGTGCCCCCGATCAATTTTGTAAAAAAAAAAAAAAAAAAAAACAGCAACTAATTTCAAGCCAGAATTTGACCTATTTATCTCAACCATTCGTTTCACATAACTAAATTGACTCATGCATAGTGAGAGCTAATGTGACAGGTTTGCCTTTCTACTGCTGTACCTCTGATATAGGTGGATGGACGGACGGACAATGGTCTCATCTTGTATGCATACGGTGCTTAAATATGACGCATTCTCATGTTGTATGGCATTACTTCAATGACACACACACACACACACACACTGTATGGTATGCTCAAGATTAGCACCATGAGAAATCAAACAGAGTCGTACTTCCATATTTAGCTTTGGCTTTCAATCCCTGCCGGAGTTGCAGATGGCAAGGCAAGGCAGGCAAGTTGGAACTTACAGTATCAATATGTAAGGTTACACAATCTACGACAAACAAGCATAGTCGCACTTCGGTTAATGCTGATTAAATACATATTTTCATACGTCCATAAACCAATTCAAGGACGAAAAAGAGAGGGGACCCCAAACTTTCGAGTCAATTATTCATTCAAATAAGCAATAGTGCAAGTGTTTGCAAATATGATAATGATAGGGATCCAACATTTTCATTTAAATCTGTGAAAAGAGCCTACGAGGAATGACACAATTTTAACCAATCACGTGAGACCCTCTTTCTATGACTACCCTGCATTACATGTTTTGCAATATCAACTGGAATCAAACTCGTACACGTCAAAACATAATGAAAGGAGATTTTTTTCAAATAATTTGCTATTCCAAGTCCCAAAACTGAGAGATCGATCAGCTGATTAAATCCGGTAGCTACTCTCAAAGGAGATATGATGCTCATTTGGTACAAAAGAATAGAGATTTCTTTCTGGGATGCTTCCACTAACGCACTTTATCTGCAGGTCAACTACCAAGTTCCACGCACAAATACCCTTACAGAAGGAACAAAAACAAGTATTCAGATTTAGTAGGTCAGACTATCTATTGGTGTGAGAGAATTGGGGAGATTCATGGTTTAGCGATGTTAAAATTTTGATCCCTTTCACCATTTTCATCGGCCTGAAGGTTAATTTTGGTAGCGTCATGCAGCAAAAGATGAACTTCATTGTTGCCTACTCTAAACTATTGACTGCCACAACTTTATTAGGTAGTAACTTCCGATATTTGGATCGGAATATGAATCTAAGTCCTTCGTTAGAAAATAGTTCATCAACTTCAGATGACAGAAACTTAAGATGGCAAAGCGCTCATACTATTTTTAACCTTCCTCTGGAATTGATCAAAAACAGCCAAAACATAACCACATTTTGGCTGATGATCTGGTATCGTAAGTCCCAAAAAAGGGTAAATTCAAATAAGCAGGCTTTCAAAAGCTTATTATACTACACTCAACATGCAAATGTTCCCACTAACAATATAAGATCACTCAAAGTGAGAGCCGTAGTGCTGGTAAATATCATGGACTCTTATCATCTTAAATCAATTTGACCTTCCAGCAACCAACTTTAGGAGCTTCAGCATTCATGCCAAACTATTGACATCTAAGAAAGGAAGATTTAAACTATCAAAGGTCTAACTCCACTTCCATACGAGATGAAATTGAAGTAGCGGAGAGACAGAGATCTAACTCCCATACCATAGCTAGAGTTCCCCACTCCCACACCCACACTGACTTACAACATTACACATTCCTCATGACATGGAAGACACACACTAACACACATGAATATGCAAATCGTGAAATCGACAACATGAATCTACGATAACGAAATCTGATTTAAACAACTGATAAACCACAGGAATAGAATAAAAATGCCAAGATTCAACTCAATTCAAGGTGATACAATGACAACATCACATGATTACATAATTAAATTCATGGAAAGTTCAATATTGGATTGAAACGAGTGCAAAATGCAAACGCATACACGAAGAGAGAGAGAGAGAGATGCCTAGGCAAGCGTGCGGTAATCGTCACGGTGGTCACGGGGATCTTCAACGCAGAGGATGGAGTAGAGTGCGTAGATAATTCCAGGAACATAGCCTAGTATAGTCAAGATCAAGCATATGAGGAATTCAACCTGCAAAACACACAAAAAAACATTCAGATCTCGCTCAATTCCAAACACACAGAGTTAGGGTTAAGAGAAAGCTTACAGTGCAGCAGCCATGTCGGAGGCAAACACCGAGAGGAGGGAGGAGGATGGCGAGCAGAACTTCGCAGAAGATTGCCAATCTAGACGCCATTGGAGAGAAGCAATCGAGAGTTGCAGGATTTCTCGATTTGGAAATGTATAGTGAGATTTTTTTTTTTGTCAGAATAGTGAGATTTGTTGAGCAAGATATTTATTGGTTTTGGTCATGTCGGCACATTAATCGATCGTGTGACCCCACCTTTATTCATATGGCTCATAAACGACCACATGCCAGTGTGACACCTTTCATATACTCCCTCCGTTTCGCTCGAAAAGCCACAAATTTTCATTTTGGGCGTCTCATTTAAAAAGGTACTTTTTCAAAAAGAAAAGTTTTTTTTTACTATTTCACCTACTCATTCTCTCTCCTACTTTACTTTTACACTCACAACATTCTCTCTCCTAACTATTCATCCCACTCATTCTCTTTCCTATTTAATTTTTCATACTCATAACATTTAAACTTTTTCTCTTTCCTACATCACTTTCCTTAATTTGTGTGCGAGGTCCATTTTGTGACTTTTCAGACGGGACGGAAGGAGTATTTTTTATTTTTTTTGATATTGTCGCTTGCGTCACTCTTACGCCGATAAAGATAAGGAAAGGATCAAATCCTAAGGGGGCGTTTGGTTCGGTGGAAAAAAAGTGAAGGAATGGAATTGTCAATGGAATTGAATTACTTAAGGAATTGGAATGGAAAAAAATTGGTTAATCCCCTCCGTTTGGTTGACACGGAATGGAATGGAATTGTCATTCAATTCATTGGCAAATCATGTTTGGTTTGAAAATACAAATTATAGGAATGGAATGAAAGCATATAAAATGACCAATTTACCCTTTTTAAAAAAAAAAATTGGAGGGTGGGGGGTAGGTAGGGGGTATGCAAAATGAGTAAAAAATTCGTGGGGGGTGGGGTGGGGGTGGGGTGGGGGTGGGGGGTAGGGTGGGGTGGGGGGGGGGGTGGGGTGGCGAGAAAATAAAATAAAAATTTCGTGGGGGTGGGGGTGGGGGGTGGGGGCTGGGGGCGGGGTAGGCAGAAAAAAAATTAAAAATTTCGTGGGGGATGGGGGGGGGGTAGGGGGTAGGGTGGGGGGTAGGGGTGGGTGGGGGGTGGGGGGTAGGGGGTAGGGTGGGGGGTGGGGGGGGGCGGGGTAGGCAGAAAAAAAAATAAAAATTTCGTGGGGGTGGGGGGGTGGGGGGTAGGGGGGTAGGGTGGGGGTGGGGGGTGGGGGGTAGGGGGGAGGGTAGGCAGAAAAAAAAATTAAAATTTTTTTTTTGTGGGGGTGGGGGGGGGAGGGTGGGGGGGGGAGGGTAGGCAGAAAAAAAAAATAATAAAAAAAAATTTGTGGGGGGGGGGGGGGAGGGTGGGGGTAGGGTGGGGGGAGGGTAGGCAGAAAAAAAAAATTTCGTGGGGGTGGTACGTAGGGGTTGGGTGGGGGCTGGGTAGGGGTGGGTAGGGTTTGGGGGTATTTTGGTCAAAAAAAATTTTTTTTTCCATTGCCCCAAGGAATTGAACTTTCCATCACTTTTGTGAAGGAAAGTTGAATTCCTTCATTTGAAGGAATTCAACTTTCCTTCGGAATTTTTTTTTTAAATTCTATGAACCAAACAGGGGAAAGGAATGGAAAAGTGGGAGTTTTTCATTCCTTTCCCCCACTTTCCTTCCAACCAAACGCCACCTAAGGGGGCGTTTGGTTCGTGTCATTTGGTCATTTCACCATGAAATTGAAATGGTCAATTCCATTGACCATTTTCTTTGGTGTGTTTGGTTTACATTTTTCATGGCAATGGAATGGCCAATTCCATCCCTTGAAGGAATTTGTCATTCCTTCTATATATGGGAGGAATGGCCAATTCCTTAAGGAATGAAAAAAAAAATTTTTTTTTTTGACCAAAATACCCCCAAACTCAGATCACCCATACCCCTTGCCTACCCACCCCCCACCCAGCCCCTGCCCTACACCCCCATTCCGCCCCTGCCCTACCCCCCCCCCCACCCCCCACCCCCACAAATTTTTTTTTTTTTAAAAAGACCCCTGCCTACCCCCCATCCGGCCCTACCCCCCACCCCCACGAAAAAAAAATTTTTTTTACTCATTTTGCATACCCCCTACCTACCTCACCCCCCACGAAAATTTTTTTACTCATTTTGCATACCCCCTACCTACCCCACCCACCCCTCCCCCAAAAAAAATATTTTTAAAAAAAAAAAAGGTAAATTGATCATTTTATATGTTTTCATTCCATTCCTATAATTTGCATTTTCAAACCAAACATGATTTGCCAATGAATTGAATGACAATTTCATTCCATTCCGTGCCAACCAAACGGGGGGTTTGACCAGTTTTTTTTCATTCCAATTCCTTCATGAATTCCATTCAATTGACCATTTTATTCCTTCACTTTTTTTCCATCGAACCAAACGGCCCTAACATTCATCAAGATTGATTTTACCATTGAATCAATTCTTTGAAGATAAGTTAAATTAATTTATTGAGTAGGAATGTTTATGAATTACTATTATGTCTCATTTTAATTGACATATATAAATTTTGATAGTCACAAGTAATTTTTTGTTAAATATTAATATTAATTAAATTATTTTAATAAAATTTTAAAAATTATTGTGATTCATTGATAATAGTTTTTAGAATTTCAATAAATGGTTAAAGTAATACTACTGTTTTATTAAATTTGACTCGTGTTAATCATTAAAATTCAAATATAATCAAACAAAATGATAGGAGAAAAATATCTTCCTATAAAAAGGGTGATGTACTGATGTACAATGTACAAATTAAATATGAATTGTTTGTACAGCGGACTAGCAGTTAATTGCATTTATCCAAATTTTCTTGTTTAGATTTCAAGCTTTAGCTTTTATAATTAGTTTGGAGTTTATATTGACTCTGACAAAAAAAAAAATTATTATTGCATTTTTTTCCACATTACGATAATTATTTTTTATTTTTATTAAAAAAAATTGATTTACAATACATGAATTTGCATTGGCCTTTCCATCCTGTAGAATTTGTATACAAAAAAGTGTATATATATGTATATATTTTATAAATATATAATTCGACAATGATAAATTTCTTTATAGCCATTTAGCACTGAGAAATCCTTCATTAATCGTTGTGTCGCAGATCAAACTGAATTTGTTGAGGTGTTTTTTTATTTTTTTTGTGTCATTTATTGATTCATGGTATAAGAATAAGAGGGGGGGGGGATTGAAGGTTTCATGAAAGATGGGACGGACGAAGTAATTCGTATGAAGTGCTTATAGTTTTTTTTTTTTTTTTTTTTTTTTTTTTTATATATATCATTGTTGAAGGTGATAACATAGGAATCATCTTCTTGGCTGGCAATTGTTTCATGTTTTCAAGGTTATGATTACTGGGGTTATAAGAAAGAAGGTAGAAGGTGGCACTACAAGAAAAACGGCAGTTACTGACGGAAAAATTCGTCACTAAATGCCAAAAATTCGTCACTAAATCAATTTAGTGATGAATTTTAGACGTAAAAAATTCGATGTTAAAACGCGCGTCACTAAATTTTTCGACGAATTACTGACGGTTCTCAATCAGATTTAGTGACGGAAATTTCCGTCACTAACGTTTTAAAATCCGTCGGTAATTTGGTGAAATAAACGACCAATTTAAAGCATTATGCCGACAGATTAGTGACGGAAAATTCCGTCGCTATTTAAACGGTCGTTTTATTTTTTGGATCATTTTCGTGACGGATTATCGACGGATTATTCCGTCGTTATTTAAATGGTCATTTTATTTTTTGGACCATTTTAGTGACGGATTATCAACAGATCATTCCGTCGCTATTTAAATGGTCGTTTTATTTTTTGGACCAATTTAGTGACGGATTATCGACGAATCATTCCGTCGCTAAAATTTATTCCAAATTTTCCCAATTTTATTAATTTTTTTAAATTTTCTTTTTTCAATATTTTTTATTTTTGATATATCAAATTACCAACGGATATTTCCATCGCTAATTTGATATTTTTTATTATATATATATATATATATATATATATGTATATATGTATATATATATATATATGTATATATATATATATATATATATATATATATGTATATATATATATAAATACTCCCTCCGTCCCACGTGAATACAAACTTATTTCCTTTTTGGTCCGTCCCACGTGAATACAAACTGCCCAAAATGGAAATAAATTTATTATTTTATATTCACCCTACCCCACCCACTCATTCTCTCTCTTCATTTCCTACCACACAATTTATTCAACCAACTCCACTCATTCTCTCTCTTCATTTTCTACCACACAATTTATTCAACCAACTCCACTCATTCTCTCTCTTCATTTCCTACCACACATTTTCATTATCTTAATAATATTTCTTAATTATTGTGCCCGGAAAAATGGTTTGTAATAAGGTGGGACGGAGGGAGTATATTTTAAAAAATATATGTATATATTTATTCTCAAATCAAACCCTCAACTTTTTTTATTCTCAAAGTAGTCCCTTAACGTTTTTTATTCTCAAAACAGTCACTAAAATCTATCTACAGAGACATGCATAAAAATTACAGAACAGTGTAAAATCAACGTAGTATAATATTTAGCTCATTAATTTAGTCTGACAAACCATAAAAGGAAAAATACCAAAAAAAATCCCTAATAATAAATTTCCAAACAAGAAGATGAAGAGAAGAATAAGGAAACCCACAAAGAACTTCAAGTACTGATTTGAAACCACTGGGAAAACTATCGAATCCAGCTTTTTCTACAAGATTAACTGCCTTGATGCTTCAAAACAAGAAAAACCTAAGCAACCATCCTCCTACTAACATTGTTGATTATCGTGACCGTGCGAGCATGGTGTCCTTTCAGGCTTTCACAATGAAAAGAAATCTTGTCCTCTTCAATGTTCTGCATTCCCAACCAATTCCAAAACCTAATTTCCCAAATTGAACACCACAAAATTAAAATTAAAATTAAAATTAAAATCAAAATTAAAATCAAAATTAAAATCAGATCTAATCTAATAGATAAAAGATAAAAGATCAATGGATAGAGAAGTACCTCAGCGGCAATGTATTCACGAACGGCGGCGAGATAGACGGGCGCTCCGGCGCCAACACGCTTGACATACTTGTCGGCTTTGAGGAAACGAGCGATACGGCCGACGGGGAACTGGAGGCCGGCCTTGCTACTCTGGGAGATGGCCTTCTTTGGGACGGCGGAGCCCAGTGATTTTACTCTTCCAGCCATTTTGTGAAAATTTACGGAGGGAGGTTGTTTGTTTTGAGAAAGCAGAGAAATAGAGAGAGAAATAGAGAAATACGTAGGTTTAAAAAAATGAGAGAAAGAGAGGAAAGGAAATGGTTTTGTTTGAAAGTATTATGGCCATTGGATTGAATCTAATGAACGGTTAGATGTTGCTTTTTTCATGATTCGCGTGAAATTTTGATATCCAATCAAATAATGCCACATCACATATTTATATTTGTTTCACACTATACTATATGCTAACTAAAATATTTATGTCTAATATCAAGAATAATAATATTTATTATCAATAATTTTTATTAATGAATTATTAATTATATAATAGATTAATTAATTAATATTAGTATTAATTATATAAACAGTATAATATTAATGATACTACTAATAATAACTAATAATTTTTATTTTTTTTATTGAATAGGAAAAAATATTTTAGACTTTTTTTATTATCGAAATTTACAAAAAGTTATCTAAAATATTTACATGCTTTTATTTAATTTATCCCAAATTTTAGTTAAAAGAGGGACGGACTACCCTATATTAATTTTTTATTTTTTAAAAAAATATGTATTCACTAAAAAATAATATTTTAGAATTTATTAATTAGTGATTTTTCTTAGAAAAAGTTATATAAAAAAATATAGAAAAAAACTAAACAAATGAAAGTATATAGAAGAAAAGTCAAAAGAGGAATGTGTCCCGATCTTGTGAAAATGGTATACGGCTACCTCGTTTATTTTTTTTATTTTTTTCTACATTCTAAATGACATTTAAAGTATTTTTCATCTTTATGACTTTCCTCAAAATCCAAATGAAAATTGAGTTACAAATATGTGCCATTATTTAGGGTTTTAAGGAATGTGTCCCGATCTTGTGAAAATGGTAGACGGCTACCTCGTTTTTTTTTTTTTTTTCTCTCTACATTCTAAATGACATTTAAAGTGTGTTTCAACTCTATGGATTTCCTCAAAATACAAATGGAAATTGAGTTACAAATATGTGCCATTATTTAGGGTTTTTAGGGTTTTATGTGTCCCGATCTTGTGAAAATGGTATACGGCTACCTCGTTTATTTTTTTTTATTTTTTTCTACATTATAAATGACATTTAAAGTGTTTTTCATCTTAATAACTTTCCTCAAAATCCAAATGGAAATTGAGTATAGGGTATAAGGTATACCCTATAGAGTATAGGGTATAGGGTATACCCTATAGAGTATAGGGTATAGGGTATAAAGTATAGGGTATAGGGTATACCCTATAGAGTATAGGGTATAGGGTATACCCTATACCCTATCGGGTATATGGTATACCCTATATGATATAGGGTATAGGGTATAGAGTATAGGGTATACCCTATACCCTATCGGGTATATAGTATACCCTATAGGATATAGGGTATAGGGTATAGAGTATAGGGTATACGGTATATGGTATAGGGTATAGAGTATAGAGTATAGGGTATACCATATAGGGTATACCCTATAGAGTATAGGGTATAGGGTATACCCTATAGGATATAGGGTATAGGGTATACCCTATCGGGTATAGGGTATACCCTATAGGATATAGGGTACATGGTATAGAGTATAGGGTATACCCTATAGGGTATAGGGTATACCCTATAGGGTATACCCTATAGAGTATAGGGTATAAGGTATACTCCCTCCGTCCCATTACAAACCACAAATATTCCTTTTTTCCGTCCCATTACAAACCACAAATTCACTATTTCCTCCACTCATTCTCTCTCCTATCATTATTTTAATACTCACAACACCATTATAATTTACTATTCCCTCCACTCATTCTCTCTCCTATTTTACTTTTACACTCACAACATTTATATCATTATTTTTTTCCTTAATCTCCGCGCAAACAGTAATTTTCCTCTTTCTAGCGGGACGGAGGGAGTATAGTATAGGGTATAGGGTATACCCTATAGAGTATATGGTATAGGGTATAGGGTATACCCTATAGAGTATAGGGTATAGAGTATAGGGTATAGGGTGTACCCTATAGAGTATAGGGTATAAGGTATACCCTATACCCTATCGGATATAGGGTATACCCTATAAGATATAGGGTATAGAGTATAGAGTATAGGGTATAGGGTATACCCTATAGGATATAGGGTATATGATATAGAGTATAGGGTATAGGGTATACGGTATAGGGTATACCCTATAGGATATAGGGTATATGGTATAGAGTATAGGGTATAGGATATACCCTATAGGGTATAGGATATAGGGTATACCCTATAGGTTATAGGGTATACCCTGTAGGGTATAGGGTATAGGGTATACCCTATAGAGTATAGGGTATAGAGTATAGGGTATAGGATATACCCTATAGGGTATAGGGTATACCCTATAGGGTATAGGATATAGGGTATACCCTATAGGTTATAGGGTATAGGGTATAGGATATAGGGTATACCCTATAGGTTATAGGGTATAGGGTATAGGATATACCCTATAGGGTATAGGATATAGGGCATACCCTATACTCTATACCCTATACCCTATACTCTATACTCTATACCCTATATCCTATACCATATACCCTATACCCTATATCCTATACCCTATACTATATACCATATACCCTATACCCTATACTCTATACCCTATACCTTATACCCTATACCCTATACCCTATACACTATACATTATACCCTATACCCTATACACTATATACTACCATATACACTATATACTATACCTATATCCTAAATGTATAGTTTTTTTATTTTTTATGAATATAAATAAATATTTTGGACGTTTTTTAGTATTGAAGTTTTTTTCAAAAAGTTATATAATAAAACTTAGAAAAAAATAAACAAATGAAAGTATAATAAAGAAATCAGGGACGGGTAAATTTTTTTAATTTTTATATATAATTGTATATTTTTTTTATTTTTTATGAATATAAATAAATATTTTGGACATATTTTAGTATTGAAGTGTTTTTCAAAAAGTTATATAAAAAAAGTTAGAAAATTAATAAACAAATGAAAGTATAATAAAGAAATCAGGAACGGGTAAAATTCTTTAATTTTTATTTATAAATGTATAGTTTTTTTTAATTTTTATGAATATAAATAAATATATTGGACGTTTTTTAGTATTAAAGTTTTTTTTAAAAAATTTATATAAAAAGTTAGATAAAAAATAAACAAATGAAAGTATAATAAAGAAATCAGAGACGGGTAAAATTCTTTAATTTTTTATTTATAATTTTATAGTTTTTTTATCTGTAAAAAAATCCACTATTAACCAACATCTCAAATAATTTTATTTATCAAAAAAAAATATAAAAAATTAAAAAAGTTTATATGTTATTGTCCGTCCCTCTTCTATTATATACTTTTATTTCTTTAAAAATTTAACTTTTTAATATAAAAAATCCGTCACTAATCCGTCGCTAACTTAAAATATAAATTTAATAATTAATAATTTAGTAACGATCGAAATTAAATCGGTAATAATATGTAATTAATTTACCGACGGATTATAATCCGTCGGTAATTAAATCCGTCACTAATCCGTCGCTAACCTAAAATATAAATTTAATAATTATTTTAAATAATTTAGCAACGACTCAAATCCGTCAGTAATAATATGTAATTGATTTACCGACGGATTTTAATCGGTCGGTAATCAAATCTGTCACTAATCCGTCGCTAACCTAAAATATAAATTTAATAATTATTTTAAATAATTTACCGACGGATTTTAATCCGTCGGTAATTAATTCCGTCACTAATCCGTCACTAACCTAAAATATAAATTTAATGTTTATTTTAAATAATTTAGCAACGACTCAAATCCGTCGGTAATAATATGTAATTAATTTACCGACGGATTTTAATCCGTCGGTAATTAAATCCGTCACTAACCTAAAATATAAATTTAATATTTGTTTTAAATAATTTAGCAACGACTCAAATCCGTCAGTAAAAATATCCGTCACCATTCCGTCACAAATTCGTAGCTAAAAAAGTGCGCAAATTTTTGGCGCCAAAATGGTGACGGATTAGAGACGAAATGGAATCCGTCGGCATATCCGTCACTAAATCCGTCGGTAATCTCGTCCTAATTTCGTTTTTGTTTTTCACCCCAGGTCGTTGCTATTTCGTCGCTAATCCGTCGGTATTAGTGACGGATTTATTTTCGTCACTAATTTTCGTCACTAATTTCCTTCAGTATCTGTCAGTTTTCTTGTAGTGTGGTGTTAGAACATGGATTAATAATATGTGTTATTTAATTTCATATGTTATAATCATTTAATAATGTTAAAGTATGGACCAAATATGTAGAATTTCATTAGGTGTAAGTATCATTAAATGATGGGCATAATGGTAACTTCTCACCGCCTTCTTTACGAAAGGGTGTAGTCCCTAAATGAAGTGCCCCTTCTCTATCTATATAAAGGCTATCCATCAGTCATTAGAGACACTATTTACATACATAAATTCAGTCATAAGAATTCTCTTCATTCATTAAGAATATTATAGTGTGGGCACTATCATTTAGAAGATCTACTCTTCCCTACTTTCTGATTTATTCAAGAACAAGATCAAGAACATAATCATGGATTCTTCAGGTACACGCTTCCGTCTTCATCTTCTTTTCATTCTTAGTCTAGTTGTGAGTCGGTTCATGGTTTGATGGATCATTTTGTTCCAACAATTGGTATCAGAGCCTTCTCATATACTAGATTGAGTTTGAGTTCTAGTAAAGCCTTGTGCTTTAATTTATTTCATATTTGTAATCCTTGTGTGATTTCATTTGGTTTTGTTCTTGTTCATGATACTCATCTTGTCTAAGAGAATCATATTCATAACTTCATTCTATTTCTGATTTTTTGGTTTTACTCAAAAGGCTTTCAACCCTTAATGTAAGATTATCCCAATTTTGAACATAACCACCATCCTTGGATGCGTTGTGAGTTTGTTCATATGCATAGCCACGCATTTTTAAAATGTGTTGTGAGTATGCGGATCTACTTACTTTGGTTGAAAATTGAGTCACCATTAAATTAAGAACTTCATTCAATTTCTGGAAATAATGGTAAAATCAAGAGGCACAATGGTTCATACAAGATTACCCCAAGATTCATACTCGATGTCCTGGCAAAGGGTGTTAAAAATGGTGACTTTTCGTCAAATCTGGGCACTGGGTACATGGGCGGTCGCCCATCTTGATATGGGCGGTCGCCCATGTGTACAACAACTTCAATGTCTGTGGAAATGCAGCTTGGGCGGTCGCCCATCTTGACCTTGGCGGTCGCCCATGTGTACAGCGACTTGAATATTTGTGGAATTGAAGCTTGGGCGGTCGCCCACCTTGACCTGAGCGACCGCCCATGTATGCAGAAGCTTAAATGTTTTTAGAATTACACCCTTTTGGTCATTCGTGCCCTTTTGGTCATTTGTGATAATTTGTTAGTAAATTATAGTATCTGGACACCAGTCGCGCTTCGGTGATTCTTGGAGTTATCAAACTTTAATAATGGACGGGTAGAATAAAAGGATATTGTCTGTTATTAATAAATTTCGTTTGTTTCTTTACCATTTAAATTTTCAGAAATTACATTAAGGCACTATGTTTTCGATTAATTATATCCTTAACATTTTGGACAAAGTTAACATGCTTGTTTCCCAAAGGAGACCTTGTTGATTAAATTCAAACTTGTTAAAAGATGAATGTAAGTATTGATATGTGATAACATGCTTGTTTCCCAAATGAGGCCTTGTTATTGACTAAGTGTTTACATTCATGGGGTAATAATTGAACTAAACTTTTGGTCAATTTAAATGCTGTGAACCATCACAAAGGAGGGCGGGTGTTTAAAGTGAATTGTTTATATTCTTTATTACCAGGGAACAAGTACCTTAAACTTTAGGACACTTTTTGTACTTGATCCGGCCCAAAGGAAGGCAAGTATTTAAAGTGTGTTGTTTAAGCTATTTGTTTACCTTAAGATAAATCAAATTGTGAGTCAATTCGCAATCCAAAGATTAGTCTTGATGTTATGTTGATTATCTTTTATTTTGATGGAATTCATTTGATATAATTAATCATTGTGTAGTTTCTTATATATGTTTTGTTTCATTCTTGTTCTTCTCCTTCAGATTTGATTAATGCTTCATCCATAACTACTGCCATTAACAATGTACCTTTGCTTACTGGGACTAAACTTAAAACTTGGAAAAATAATATAACGATGATCTTAGGCAATATGGACATCGATCACGCATTAGGGGAATCAAGTCCCGCTCTCACTAAAGGAAATACCGTTATAGAACGGAAAAATGTTGAGCAATGGGAACGGTCCAATCGCGTGAGTCTAATGATCATGGAAAATGCGGTTCAAAGACATTTTTGGACAATGTCTACGAAATCGAAAATGCTGAGTTTTTCTTGAATTCTTGTGGAAACTTGTTTCCATACGCATAAGGGTGAGGAAAATCTTCGGGAGTACATTATTGAATTATTTCAACTTTCGATCAAACTAAAGGCACTTAAGTTAGAAATTTCGGAAGATTTGCTCGTGCACTTAGTTTTGGTCTATCTTCCTCCTCAATTTGGTCCTTTTGAAGTGACCTATAAATGTCAAAAGAAAAAGTGGAATATTAATGGATTACTTTCACATATGACATTAGAGGAAGATAAGATGAAATATCTCAAATTAGAAAATACTCACTCAGCATTTACTTCTTCTCGTGGGATTAAGAGAAGAGGGAAGAAAATTGCGGTTGCAAGTAAGAAGCATAAGGGATCATTTAAGGATCATAAAGTCAAGAAATGCTTCTTTTGCAAGGACCTTACTCGCATGAAGAACGACTACCATAGTATCGCAAATGGCGAATTCAGGATGGTATGTCATTTGGTCTTGTTTGTACTAAGGCAAATTTGGTTTCAATTCCTTAATATACATAGTGGTTGTATTTGGTGCAACAACTCACATTAGTTCATGTATGCAGGGTTGCCTGAATTACCGAATCCCCAGTGAAGATGAGAAATACATCTATATGGAAGCTGGAAATCCGGTTGAAGTTATAGGCATAGGGACTTTTAGATTAATGATAAGTACTGGCTATTATTTTGTATTAAATAATACATTCATTGTACCATCTTTTGATGGAATTTAATATTTATCACAATTTTGAACAAGGAAGGTTACTCTTGTTCTTTTGGGAATAATAAATGTGATCTTTATTTTAAAATTCCAAATTTGTCGGTACTAGTACTTTGTCATATATCGATAATCTTAATTTACTAGACATAGTCAAGAAAATGAATGAGTCCCATAATAATGAAACCAAAACTAAAGGCACTAAGCAAAATTTATCAAGTGAAAAATTCTTGTATTCTATGGCATAGGCGTGTGGGTCATATCTCCAAAGGGAGAATTGATAAAGCTTATGTCGGAGGGAATCCTAAAAACAACTTGATACTCCGGATAAAACTTTTGCATTAAGTGTTTTAAAGAATAAATTTACAAACATTAAAGGAAATAGAACTTTGAGAGTATCAAACGTCTTGGAACTAATTCATATGGATATTTGTGGACCATTCATTAACCCTTCATGGAATGGTCATCAATATTTCATTACGTTCATGGATAATTACTCTCGTTGTGGATACATTATTTTCTTCATGTAAAGTTTCAATCATTGGACGTTTTCAAGTCTTTTAAGGCATAAGAAAGACAATTAAGAACGTTAAATCCGATCATGGTAGTGAAAACTACGGACGGTATAACGTATTGGGTGAATAACGTCCGGGTCCTTTATATTCGCTATTTTGAAGAGTGTAGGATTGTCCCTCACTACACCATGTCGGGTAAACCTAGCATAGTATATTGGAGAGACATAAATCCTTAAGGATATGGTAAGAAGTATGTTTTCTTGTACTTCTTTACCTCACTCATTATGGGCGAAGCATTAAAAAATGCAGCTTATATTCTCAATAGAGCACCTTCAAAAGCTACCGAAAAAATCCCTTATGAGTTATGAACGAATAAGAAACCGTCCTTAAATCATCTTCATGTATGGGGGTGTCCAGCAGATGCTAGACCTTATAGGCCTAATGAGGGCAAACTGGACCTTAATACTGTTAGTAGCTATTTTGTAGGGTATGCCGAGAAATCTAGGGGATATAAATTTTATGACCCGAAAACTAGAACATTTTTTTCGAGACTGACAATGTTAGGTTCCTTGAGGATGTTGAATTTAGTGGGAAAAATAGTAATGATTTTGAATTTGAAGAGTTAGAGGAACCACTCTTTATTCCTCTAATTTTAGTTCCTGTTGGAAATCAAGTAATTGTACCTGAAATTCAACAAAGAACATATAATTCAAAATAGAGACTCCCGTAAATAACGGACAACATGAAAATGTTGGACATAATGAAATTCAACAACCTCAAAATGAGGATGAACCGGTGCCCTTAAGGAGATCTACTAGAGAAAGAAGAAGTGCTATTTCGAGATATTTATGATATGTATATCATGGAGAATGAGGACACCTTAGGTTTAGTGGGAGATGATCTAATCACCTTCCATGAAGCCATTAATGGTTCTAATTCTCATAAGTGGATCAATGCCATTAATGAAGAGTTAAAATCAATAAAAGACAATGACATTTGAAATCTTGTCCCATTACTCCGAAGGTGTAAAACCTATTGGTTATAAATTGATATTTAAAACCAAAAGGGATTAGTAAGGTAATATAGAAAGATATAAGACACGTCTTGTTGCTAATGGATTTACTCAAAAGGAAGGCATTGATTATAAAGAAACATTTTTTTTTCGGTATCTTCTAAAAACCTCTTTTATGATCATTATGGCATTAATGGCACATTATGATCTTGAGCTTCATCAAATGGATGTTAAGACAGTTTTTCTCAATGGCAACATTGAGGAAACTATCTATATGAAGAAACCAGAAATGGTGACTGATTCGGATCAAACTAGTCAACTAGTTTGTAAACTTAAGAAATCCATTTATGGGTTTAAGCAAGCATCTCGTCAATGGTACTTAAAATTTAATCAAGTTATTCTTTCATTTTATTTTGAAACGAATCTTGGTGAAGATTATGTATACCATAAGTTCAGTGGGAGTAGATTTATAATTTTGGTCTTATATGTGGATGACATTTTACTTGCTAGTAATAATAAGAACCTTCTAAAGGAAAACTAAGAAATTTTTCTCAAACAAATTTGAGATGAAAGATCTTGGTAAAGCATCTTTTGTATTGGGAATCCAAATTCATCGTGATCATTCACGAGGTATTTTGGAATTATCACAAAAAGAGCTATATAGAGAAGGTATTACAAATGTTTAGCATTGAAAATTGTAAACCACATGACACCCCTATCTCTAAGGGAGATAAATTCAGTCTAAAGCAATGTCCTAGAATTAATTTTGAATCCAAGTATACGGAAAATATTCCTTGTGCACCGGCAGTAGGAAGCTTAATCTATGCGCAAGTCTGTACTCGTACAAACCTTGCATTTATTATTGGGATGCTTTGTCAATACCAAAGCAATTAGGAAAAGAAGAACATTAAGTCGCATCCAAAAGAATGATGAAGTACCTATAAAACATTAAACTACATGCTTATGTATATAAAATCGGAACATTTTAAGATCATTAAGTATTCCGATTATGTTTTAGTGGATGCAAAGATGTCGAAAGACATCATATGGTTATGTCTCTTGTTGAAGAGAAATAAGTATAAAATGAACAAATAGATATACAACTTATAGGATCAAACTCCATGTTATTGGATCCATTTTGTAAAGCGTAATTTCTTTTGATGTTTCACGAGCATACTGCTCATATGGGTGAAACGACTTTTGATAATGCTTAAATCAGTGGGAGTTTGTGTTGTTTTCTATTTCTTTGTGTTGTTTTTATTTATATTGATCTCATTTGGTTAAGTAGGACTGGTTGGAGAATATATATATGCGTTCTTCATATGTATTCATTAATATTCCATGCTACATATCTATACTTAATCTATGTCGTTTAGTTGGATATATATATGTGATTAATGTGGGTTTAGTTGCGAATCAATTACAACGACTGCCCCTTTAGTCCCTATACTTATAATACTAATGGACGGGATTGTGTTGGATGACAATAAATGTGCACATAAGGGTTGTCATTCATGTTATAAATGATTAAGGAATTTATTTAGTAAAAGATACATATTAATATTAATCCAAGTGGGAGATTGTTAGAACATGGATTAATAATATGTGTTATTTAATTCCATATGTTATAATCATTTAATAATGTTAAAGTATAGACCAAATATGTAGAATTCCATTAGGTGTAAGTACCATTAAATGATGGGCATAATGGTAACTTCTCACCGCCTTCTTTACGAAAGGGTGTAGTCCCTAAATGAAGTGCCCCTTCTCTATCTATATAAAGGCTATCCATCAGCCATTAGAGACACTAGTTACATACATAAATTCAGTCATAAGAATTCTCTTCATTCATTAAGAATATTATAGTGTGGGCACTATCATTTAGAAGATCTACTCTTCCCTACTTTCTGATTTATTCAAGAACAAGATCAAGAACATAATCATGGATTCTTCAGGTACACGCTTTCGTCTTCATCTTCTTTTCATTCTTAGTCTAGTTGTGAGTCGGTTCATGGTTTGATGGATCATTTTGTTCCAACAGGTGGCAGGTAGTGAGTACTGGATTGAGTTGGGCTATGAGAAAAAGAGTAGTTGATGCAAGAGTTAAGAACAAACTAGGGACGATATCCATTTTTAGAACTGGACACATGATTGTCCTGTACAGATGTATGTATGTGATTTAGATGGTAAGTCATATGATACCTATGTGTAATCCAGATGGCATAACATTGATTGCTCTTTGTTGTGGATTGTCTTTTGGTGTTTAGGTACTTAGGCAACTAAGTGCACAAACTTTTGGTAGGCCATATTCATTTTTGCAATTGTAGGTTACTCAAGATATGAAGCTATAACTTAAGAACATAAGTAGCTTTAGTAAATGAAGCTGGTAGCTTGAAGACAAATTTGCAAGTTAGAAAGTAAGAGGTAGTTAACTGTTAGTAATGGAGGGTTTGGAATTATGAGAAAGAGAATATTTGATGGGGTGGGGGTATGAGGTGGGAGTACTGACCCATGCGATCCGCACGGGGGGTTAGTACTAGTCTATATTACAATACACATTAAGAATAACTGCCACATAATGAATGGTTGAGATTCAATTTCACAAAAGATAAATAGTTGCTATAATTGAGTTTCAAGTGGTGTCTGAGATCTATTTTATAAATAACAAAAAAGGGCCAGGATTGACTTTCAAGCGATTAGCAGTTTCATCAACCGTGTGATAACTCCCCACCTTCACTCTCAAATCCGTTCCTACTCTCTGCAGACTGTATCTCGCGCTCAGTCTGCCTGGGTATCTATCTCGCCATTGCCGCCATAGCTGGTTTCGGCGAATTCAATCATCAGTTCAGCAAGTTATTTGGATTTTTTTGCACATTCAGTTCGTGTATGATTTCTGTTCATGTAGGGTTTGTGACGGATTGGTGCTTTCAAAACTCTCAATCTGGAATGAAGAAAGGTAATTGTTTGATTTGAATTTATTTGATTTCGCAACAGAGAATGAAGAAAGGTAATTGTTTTATTTGAATTTCGTTGATTTCGCAACAGAGAGGAAAGCTATTTATCAATGGGAGTGAGTTTTTTTTTTTTTTTTTAGTTTCTAGGGCTTTTAATTGTCAGAAATTGTTTTTTTTATATAGCATTATAATTTTTAAGTTAGGGATTGGCTTTTAATTGATGAAATTTTCAGATCTGCGTTCGGGGTTTTATGGACATTTTTTAGTGTACAAAGAATTCATTGCCTTAATAATATTGGTCATTATTGAATTGATAATTTTTCAAAGGTTTATCAATGTATGTTCTAACTATTTTTTGTTTCTTAAATGTAGGCTATCACTTCATTTGGTACAAAGAAAGGTGATTTGTTTCTGGCTGATATGTTAACACTCAATTGAAGAACAAAAACATCACCACTGATATTAAAGTGGAGACACTCTCCAATGTAAGATCATAACTTACTGTTTAATTTTTCAACTTCATTCCAATTTGTCAAATGTTGTACAAGGATCGAAAGTTAGGGCTAACAGTAGAGATTCGTATTTATTTGTTTTATAGGGAGTAGTAAATTACTTAGTTGAAAACATTAAACTTTGATATAATGGAGGTTTGTGAATTCTAAATTGCCCTATTTTTGTAATTTTTTTGTTAGCCTTAGTGTATGGGTGGTGGGCCTGTAATATGTTTAGAAATTCAGTTTTTGTGGGTTATTTGGGGTAGGTCTTTTTTATGTATATTTATTTGTTGTTGTAAAAAATATAGAGAAATATAAATGGTTGAAGTTGACAAGTCTCAGGTCTAGAAACGGAGTTGAAATTTATGGAGGTTCATATGATTGGCAAGAGGAGAGGAGGATGCTAGGATTTGGCAAAACGGAGTTGAAATTTATGGAGGTCAAATTGTGCTTCATCGACATCCATATATAATTTTGGGTTGATGATTGCTATCATAAAGCAGACGTTTGGGTGACGGCTAATTTTCTTACCCTCCCCAACCGTCTTTTAACTCCCCCACCCCTCTCCTCCCATAATCGCAAGACAAGTTTTTTCTCTCTCCTAAAACCTCAACCTTTCACCCGTTCATAGATCACAAAACAATTCTAAAATTCATATGTTTTCTCTTTTCCCCCTTCCATCTTCTTTCAGTCCCATATGTTTTACTTCCTCACTGCAGGTTTTTTCTATTGATTAGGGCAATATTGAAAAGAAGCATGAGATCGAGCAATAAAGTGCAATAGGGAAAATGGGGTACTACTATCAGATGATATTATACACATCGTTGTAGAATAAATTGAGTATGGATACCTTCTATTTTTTTGTTATATTTTAATTTTTGATTAGATTTGGTCCTTTAGATTCAAGTAGGATTGTTTTAATTTTTCTTCAATTAATCTCTGCTTTTTTTTCAACTTTGGAATCGCATTTCTGTTTACTAATGCAGGCTTTTCTTTTATTAATTTTCAAAACATTGTCTTGGAATCGTGATCATAGTCAAAAGCCCTCAAATAAGCAGTCACGCAAAGGAGAAGAAGAAAGTAGATATATATTACTTTATCTTGCTGCTCAAGAGGAAGTGTAAATATAAATTATTTGATGAACATGTGATGGAAGTAGTTTCTGTAGGTATCTGTCTTCCTTCTTTGTTTCCTCTCTTGCTGGCATAATTCTTTTTTAAAGATTGTACCTGTTGTATGGGTTTCTATTTACTAATGGCAATTTTTATGATGTTCCAAGGCATACACAACTTTCAAGGCATATACAACTTGCAGTGAGGGAAGGATGCTTAGGGCTACATCCCAAGAATTCTATTTTTTTTTTTTTGCAAATTGGAATGAGTTTTGAATTATTATTGTAAAGCCCAGTTTTGGGATTGATTTTTATGCATTGGATATATAATAATATTGCAAATTTTTTGGTTCAAGTTGTTTAGAATTATTATTATTTAAAGGAATGTCAATCATTTTTATGCTAAAATATTGTTTTATTTATTTGTACTTCAAATTGTTAATATCTGAATATACAATGTATAGATTTCACTAGCTTCCTTATTTGTTTAATTTAAAAGTGTTTTTATTTTCCATCTTTTTTGTTTGACATACTTTGTAATTTAAATCTATCTCTATAACATACATATATTAGTCTGTCATTTGTAGTAAAAAAATAAAGATGTTGATTATAGAAAGAGAGATAAATTGGGGTTAGGGGTTGAAGCTAGTAGGAATGGTCTGTTGTAGCAGGGGTAAGGAGAGAACTGGGGGGTGAAATTTAGGGGAACTGACCCGTACCTCTCACGGGGGTTAAATACTAGTCTATATTACAATAGAGCTCAGGAATAACCGCTACATAAAGAGTGGCTGAGATTTAATATGAGAAAAGACAAAGAACTGTTAGGATTGAGTATAAGAAAATAACTTCTTCGTTTCACAAGCAACCCTCTTCTCCCTAAACTGCCCGCTCAGTTTTCTTCTCTCCGTTGGACAACCAAAAATTGATGCTCTTCCATCAACGGGCATATCATATCTCTGCCCTGGTTCGATGCATTGGTGTGACGAGAATGATACTTCCAGTAAATGTAGAGGCATGTGTGGGCTCGAATTTATTCTAATTAAATGGTATGATTTGTTGGGGTTCAATCTTGGAAATATGGAACGAATTTGGTGGTTGTTGTGGCTCTCTCAACGACACCCCACATTCACAAAAATAGACGTCCCTGCTTGCCTGCCGCCAAACTTCCCCACCATTAATTCTGGCGAGTATGTGTACTGATGTGTGTGTGTGTGTTTTTCTAGATCTGGTTTGTGTGCGTGTGTACTGATGTGTGTGTGTATGTGTGTCTGTTTTTCTGGTAGTGGTTGACGGTGGGGGAAGGTGGTTGACGATGGTTGACGGTGGTTAACGGTGGTTGAAGGTGGTTGAAGGTGGTGGTGGTGGTGGTATTTTAAAAATAATCTATTAATAATTATAAATACATATTTCTTTAATTATGTTTAATATTTTTTTAATTACTAATTTAAATGATTTTTGAATAAATATTTATTTAATTATACAAATATATTTAATATATTAATCATATAAATAATATTTTATTTATACCAAGGAAATTATTCGTCAGTAATTTCGTAGGCAAAATTTTCCAAGGAAAACCATCTATTTTTTTTTGAATAATAAATTAGTAATTATCAAGGAAAAACTCCTTGACAATTTTCTTGGTAAATTACAAAGGACATATTCCTTGACAATTTTCTTGGTAAATTGCCTAGGAATTCCATTCCTCAGCGAAATTACCGACGCCTCGTTTGCCAAGGAAATTTCCTAAGTTTGCCAAGGAAACTTTTTCCTCACTAAAATATGTTTATCAAGAAATTTGTATCTATTGCCGAGGAAATTTGTCCATGACAATAACGATTTTTTTCGTAGTGAAGGCTTCATAAAGCACTACAAGGAAAATCGGTTTTAGACACGGAAAATTCCGTAGCTAAAATGAAGATTCTGTCTCTAAATCGTGTTTAGAGAGGGATTTGTTCCGTATCTATTCCGTGGGTGCAGGTTGATCACTAAATTGGACGTCGCTGTTTTTTAGCTATTTTAGAGACAGATATGTCCGTCTCTAATTTAGAGGCAGATATATACGTCTCTAATTTAGAGACAGACATGTCCGTCTCTAATTTAGAGACAGACATATATCTCTCTAATTTAGAGACGTACATATCTGTCTCTAAATTGGTGACGTACATATCTGTCTCTAAAACAGCTACAAAATAGCGACGCCCAATTTAGCGACCAACCTGCACCCACGGATTAGCTACGGAACAAATCTGTCCCTAAACACGATTTAGAGACAGAATCTTCATTTTGGCTACAGAATTTGCCGTCTCTAAAACACATTTTTTTTAAAAAAATGTGCCTCTAATTTGATACAAGATTGCTAATCTTCGGTTAGAGACAGCAAATGATAACAAACCTTCCACTGCACTCTTTGGCTCAGTGTGCACCACATCAGTATGAGCAACCGCTGGCTGCAAGTCTCTCTTGAAGTTTTTCTTTGGCATAATCAAAAGTGCTCAATTCAATTGTTAATCGTAATTGCTCGCATCTTTCTCCAATGGCTTTCTTGTCACCAGCTCCATCAAGAACAACTGTGTCATCCTTTGATATAGTAACCTACAAAAGATTGTAGAGCCCGAAGTACAAATCAGACGATAGAAATAGATTGTTTAGTCATATTGGTCTAGGGGAAGGAGAAATGAGATTTACCTTTTTACAAGAGCTGAGCAATTCTGGTTCAACCTTTTCAAGGTTCGGGTTAATCTCTTCAGTTATTACCTACAAACAATTTGAAAAAGATAAAATAAAAATCAAGGGATGTCAATTATAGCATACCAAAAAAACAATGGAAGTCGTTAAAGAATGAAAAGGGAGAACTTCATAGAGTAAATAACTGGTGCCACCATATTTTCTTCTATTATTGTGGAATTATTTTGTTTCTCTTTGTATCAACCTAATGTGAACTTGGCTTGAACAATTTTTCCATCAATTTGAGCCTGCAATAAAACAGTTACGAACATGAAGTCAACATGGAAAATGGCCTTAAAGGAAATTGTAGAAGATGATTTGATTTTTCTGTTCAGAGAGGGAAAACTGTTAGTATAAGATTTGAGATTATATGAATGCTGATAGAAGGTTTTTTATTATTGCTGATTAAGATGATGTTTTCTTAATTTCTTTTTATTGACTTGAAACTATGCTGATTTGGCATTATTATATGGGTAACTCATACCACTGTTAGTTTAATGCAACATAAAGCAAGTATAAATTCAGGTTTGGTTGGTTAATGATCCCATCAAATAAACCTGCAACCCCCTTTGTTCTAAAAGGAAAGTTTATTTTCTGAAATACCTTGAAGCTTCATTTTTAGTGTGATTTAACTCTATTTTATGAGATACACATGTTCGTTCATTCTACTGCTGATAATAATAACAATCACCCCCGAGGATCTGATATTAAGATAGTTTACTTCAGAAATGACCTATTCAAATGGAACAGGTAGAGCATAAATCAGTATGGCGGGTTATGAAGATTTTGTATCATGGCAGAGAGCATAGTAACAAATAAAAGAAACATTGAAGCGAGATCAAGAAAAGTAGAATCTGAAGTAATTAAAGAAAATGGCAGAGAGCATAATAATTTTTCTTTTTATTTTCTTAACTCAGTCTTTGACTTGAGGACGAAATGCAGCTGCTATAGCATCTTTGGCTGTTCCTAAGTCACTAATGATCGAGGAGGATTTGGAGTATTCGAATGATAGGTTTAGAAATTTGGCTCAGCTGCGAGATACGAAGGAGGTAATTTCTTTAAAATGCTTTCTATTATGCATTCTTTTTGCCTACATTAATTAGGAATATAGTTATTTATTTTAACTCTATTAGTAAAGTGTTATAAAAGCTTAACACATTAGTTTCACTTTCCAGATTGGATACTTTTGGACTTATTGTAAAATTGGGGCAATTGAATCTAAGTTTGACTGGTGGTATATCTCATGCCAAAAATGCCCTAAAAAGATGACCATGGTTGGTGGTGCTTTGTTTTGTGAAAAAGTATTTGGACTTTTGACTCTACCGAAAAGCTAAGGTACATTTTTTTTTTGGAAAAAATAAAAAACATTGAATGTTCATTTCAGAAGTAGAGAGTAACTGAATAGTACCTTATGTTTGTAGGTACAAGGTGCAAGTTCAAATTGTTATTAAGATAATCATAGTAAAAAACATTCATGTTATATGATAATAAATATAATGTCATCTGAAATTAGGCTGTACCGGGGGAGATACTTAACTTGGCTAACGTGGAGGCCATGTTTAAGGTGCAATTGATGGCTGACGTCGGAGGTGTTCATGAGGGTGCATTTCCAGTTGCAAAGATATCCATAGATAAGCAGCTTAGTGGTCAATATTACTCAAGTGAAAGTTGTTCAGATGTGTTTAACAAGGTAACTGGTTGGGTGGAAAGTAGCTTTGCTGATGGACAGAGATCAGTGAAGAGTGAATTCATGAACCCTATCAATATCCAGAAAGCCAAGGCTGTCGATACTTCCCAAAAATCAGTTCAAGTCGGACAACTCTAATTAATAAGTATACGTATCTGCAAGAATGTATTCATTATTGAATACAAGTGAAATTTTCCACTAAAAATTTATTCTCACTTTGCAGGGACTTGGTAATATTCTCACCGAAAATATCCCACCTGCTCATGTGTTGATTCTTAACAATGTTTCCAATTTCAATTCAGTGGACTCACAGAAATCTAATCAGGTAGCATGAATGTGCATAAAATTTGATTGCTATAGTGGTGGAGAGCAGAATAAAGCTAGTACATAAAAAGAGCATACTAGAAGCACACACCAGAGTAACATGAAATTAATCACTAAAGAACCCATTTGCTAGTTACATTCCATAGTAACTTCAACTTGCGCCGTTGATTTGACTTGGTTATATTATCATCACCAACTCGTGGGCATTAAAGAATGTTTAAAGAAAATGTAACCTCCTCTTTTGGGACAAACTAAAAAGGTAAGTATAAAAGTCATGCATATCATAATCAACTTCACCTAATTAAACCAATCCCGCAGACCTGCTCCATTTCTTGATCAGAGTATACAACAAAACCGATCTAAATTCTCCTCAAGATTTTGCTTGACATAATTGTGAATGTGTGCCCAAATTTTGTGTGTTGGATTCACGCGAGTTTGAAGACATCCGGTTTAATTTGAAAAACGGAGTCGCCACACCATTTTGATTTCCTCAAAACTTTGAAAAAAAGGATTTTATGGGTTCGGAGGTTAAGTTACCCCTTGGGAAGAACGGATCGTCGTTCACCCAAGGTGCCTTGCCGTAGCAAGTCTCCCTAGATTCCGTTTATTTTGCTTGCTTGCGTGCTTTCTTGTGTGCATGTGTTTGAATGAAAGGGGAGGGAATGTCCCAAGTTGTCTTCCGGACGTACAAACCATTTATTGGTTGTCGCTCGGGATTTCTTGGATTTTATGTATTCGGGATTTTGATCCCGTCCTCATCTTGGACTTGTGATCATCGCATTTTGACCTCGGGACTTGCGTGATCGAGAGAGGGACTCCCTTTTATAGTCCAAAAATGAGGTTCTTTAGGAAGGAATGTCCTTAGCCCATCAATCCTACACTTTAAGACGATCGAGTTCATATAGTTGCTTCATACTCGTCTTGAGTGATAATCGGAGATATTGGGTTAAAGGTTATCCCTTTCTAAAGAGATTGTGGAACCTTTAATGGAAGAAACGATGTAAAGATAGGATCTTTACACCGGTCCAAGGTTGCTAATGGGGACATGTATGTAAAAATGACATTTTTAGTGAAAAGATGACATTTTTGGTTTGCAAAGGATGATTTTGATTGCAAATGGTGCTTTTTGATGTAAAGAAAGGATTTTAATGCAAAGGAAGCACTTTTATGGGAAAAATAGCATTTTAGGTGCAAATGATGCATAAAGATGTTATTTTGGAGACAAAAGGATGTTACTTTGATGTGTAGAAATGACTTTTAATGCAAATGATGCACCTTTAATATAAAAAAAGAGATTTTGATGCAAAGGATGCTAATTTGAGTGCAAAAGAATAATTTTTAATGCATGAAAATGGGCTTTAGGTGCAAAAGGATGCACCTTTATGTATGAAAATGGCATTTCAATGAAAAGATGGCATTTTATGTACATAGATACTATCTAAATTGCAGATAGACATCAGATTGTAGCATGATGAGGGTTAAAATCAGATTACCAACTGGACAGATGAAGATTCTGCAAACTGGCTTAAGTTGTCGCGTGACATAGGCTGCCTATGTCGCGTGACATACTTGGCCACTTGCAGAGTCTTCAACAGCTGGGATCTACAGAGGTAACAAGGCATTAATATAACCAAGTTACTTCACAAATAGATCTCAGAGAGCAAGTATTTCAATAATGAACACTTCAAGAGGGTGTGGATATGAGGGATCCATACTCATCTCGAGTGTTCATGCAAAAACAATGCCAAACCGGGGCTTTTACATGAAATGATGTGCAAATGGATATGGATCTAAGCGATATAACACTAAAGCATGCAACTTTAATCAGAATACAACATTATTAACGCATTTAGCATAGAGATTTCACATATAATGAAGATAGGGGAAGGAAAAGGGTAGAAAATCGTTACCCTTGAAGACCACGACTTCCTATATCAAGTTAGATATAGGAGCCTTCAAACAGCAACCTCCGGGGACTGAGATCAAGCCTTGGTTTAATGAGAACCTTTGGTTCTTGATGTGTGTGGGAAGTGTGTGTGTGATTGGTTGTATGGTGGGTGATTTGGGAGGATTAGTGTGTGTTTTTGGGGATATGTGAGGAGGGAGTAGACTTCTGGGCATATTCTCTTGTAGAGGGGTACTGAGGAGTGAAGGAGAGGTGCCCAAAATGAGAGGTGAAGGCCTCTATTTATAGGCTGCATGCATGGGCTTATTATGTCACACGACATAAGTAGCCACTTCCAGTTCCTTCTAGAAACATGCAAGGTGGCAGTCTTCTAGAAGGTTTCTTGGCATGTTATGTCGCACGACATAACAAGCCCCTTCCAGTTCCTTCTAGAAACATGCAAGGTGGCAAGCTTCTAGAAGTCTTCATGGCCTAGTATGTCGCACGACATAAGTAGCCACTTCCAGTTCCTTCTAGAAACATGCAAGGTGGCAGTCTTCTAGAAGGGAATTCCTCACAAAAGAAAAACGTGTTTCTTTAGCTCCAAGCAGTCCTTTCACCCCTTAGGTGGTTTGGAACATTTTCGGAATTGCTCCGGAACTCTAGGAAAGTCTGGGGAATTGCCGGGAAACTTGCCGGAATTGCCGGGAAAATTAACCGAAAGGCATGAGCCAGATTTGGGTACTTACAGAAGCCCCTCGGCAACGTCACTTGCAGGGCGAGTGGGGTTGTCGATAGAAAAGGATCCAATCTGGCGAATGCCGAGACGGATTGGGTGACCAAGTTGGTCGAGTGGCTGGACCTTTTATGAAAGGCTACCTACGTATCCCGGGTGGGAATCAAGCCATAATCGTAGTTCGGAATCCAATGGGGCAAGGGGGCGTCATATATGACAAATTGGCTGAACCTAAAGTAGGCTACCTACGTATCCCGGAGGAATCAAGCCAGGCCGTAGTTCGAACTTTGACTGGATCGAAATGTTATTCCTTCGTTTGGGAATAACGGAGATCGAAAGAGAGAGCGAAATGTCATTCCTTCATCTTGGAATAACGGAGATCGCGAAAAAGGTCGAAATGTTATTCCTTCAACTTGGAATAACGGAGATCGAAAGAGAGAGCGAAATGTTATTCCTTCATCTTGGAATAACGGAGATCGCGAAAAAGGTCGAAATGTTATTCCTTCACCTTGGAATAACGGAGATCGAAAGAGAGCGAAATGTTATTCCTTTAATCTGGAATAACGGAGATCGCGAGAGAGGTCGAAATGTTATTCCTTCACCTTGGAATAACGGAGATAGAAAGAGAGAGCGAAATGTTATTCCTTCACCTTGGAATAACGGAGATCGCGAGAAAGGTCGAAATGTTATTCCTTCAACTTGGAATAACGGAGATCGAAAGAGATATCGAAATGTTATTCCTTCAACTTGGAATAACGGAGATCGAAAGAGAAAGCGAAATGTTATTCCTTCATCCTGGAATAAAGGAGATCGCAAGAGAGGTCGAAATGTTATTCCTTCAACTTGGAATAACGAAGATCGAAAGGGAGAGCGAAATGTTATTCCTTCATCTTGGAATAACGGAGATCGCGAGAGAGGATAGATTTTGTAAAGAAGTAGGAAGGACTCAATAATTTTTGTAAAGAAAGTGGGACGTACCCGGATAATTTTTGTAAAGAAAAGTGGGACGTACCCTTTTTGCAAAGAAAAGTGGGACGTACCCTAATAATTTTGTAAAGAAATGGGACGTACCCGATAATTTTTGTAAAGAAAGTGGGACGTACCCGATGATTTTATTATTTGAAAATTGAAAATGTTAAGGGCAAATAAAATGAGCCACATGGATAAATTTGAAAAATAGGTCACGGGGGCACTGGAGGAAAAATTGGATTGGAAATGATTGGAAATGCCAGGGGCACAAAAGGGTAAAACAGGCCTATGGGGGACAAAATTGTAAAATGGAGCCTTCAGGGGCAAAATTGTAAAAACAAGCCACAGGGGCTTAGTATGTCGCACGCAATAATAGGCCCTATGGACAGATTCATTAAAAATTCGCACAGTCGCCATTCGAAACTCAATTGAAATTGAAATTGAGAGGGAGGCGACAACGAGAAGAGAGAAAGAGCAAACATCCGAGGGAGATTTGAGAGAAATTGAGAGAAATCAAACACATTTAGTTCGATTCGATTGGAAAAATGCCTCCTAGGTTCTATCCGACCAAAAGGGCTCCTCAACACGCCGAGTTAGCTAATTGACGGAAGGGGGTGCAAAGGAACCAAAGGCCATTTCTTCCGGAAGCCCAAAGAGGGGATTTCTATCCGCAACTTGATGAACATACCTCAGATGTTGGGAAGAAAGATGTGGTAAGTGACCTAGGTTTTTTGAAAATTTTTTGATTTGGGTGAAATTGATTCGGACTGAATTTTCCAGATTGTGCTATGAATTGTCAAAAATTTGCATGAAATCATGGATTGAAATAGGAAGTGTGATGCTAAAATGCATGCTTTTTATTGATAGGATTTGACCCATTTTCATTTGAGATGATTTCGAGAAATAGCACGAAATATTCATACTTGTGCCATGTTTTCTTGCAGGGATTGCGCACCCGTGGTTCTCCAGAGGTGATTGGCAGGCTATGGTAGAGCTTGCCGGGTAGCCAGGAGCAGATACACTCGCCTAAGGGCATGATTTACGCCGTTGGGCTAGGGCGATTCTTTGAGATGGCGAAGGCCATTGGAGACACTCAGAGGAGCGTAGACTTGGTGAGGGCGTTTAGAGAGTTTTGGTGGGAGACCACTCACTCATTCCACTTCTCTTGGGGTGAGATGACAGTCACACCGTTGGATTTTGCGGTCATCACGGGATTGCCCTTTACGGATGAGCCACTCTACATAGAGGAGCCTGCACAGGGAGTTGAGCCCCAGCCTATTGCTGATGCCGATTTTATGGGTTTGCTTGGTTTCGTTCCCCAGATCAAGAAGGGGAATGGATATGAGTTGGGTGAGCTACACGGCTTGATCGAAGAGCAGAGTAGGGACTACATTGTGGTTGACGATCCTGTTGAGAGCCGGCTGAGAGCCGAGAGATTGGCGAGAGCCTTTATATGGGTAGGCTTTTCTGACATGCTGTTTATCAACAGCGCATCTACTGCCCTGATCTCACTGCTGGAGCTTCTGAGAGCCTGGGATACTGTGGGGAATTGATGGAGGAAAACTCCCTCTTGTAATAAAAACCGAGCAAGTGTACTCACTACCGGTGTAGCAGTATGCAAATGCAGGGGTCGAATCCACAGAGACTCGTTGGTAAACAAATAAGGCGGAAGCAGTGAATAAGTAACCACAGTTTATGTTGATTTGATTTAAGTCTAAAAGTATAAAATAAATAACTAAAACTAAATAAACGAGAAAACAAATTATGAGCAGAGATTCGTAAATTGGATTTCACTTTACCATCATTCTATGTAAAATTTTACTTATAAAACATCAACTCAACTTCTAGGGTTCATTCACTTTGGCTAGGATCGACACGGTTAGGTGGCCGGATTACAATCCTAATTATTCTCTTACTATTGTAGATTCTATTACGGTTCCACAATATGCCAAGAATACGTTAAGCACACAAGAATTAAAGAACCTAACTTTAATCAATTTCTATTACGGCCTCAATTAAAGTTATTCAATCAATAATGGTCTATGTATCAAAATCCCAAATTAATGGCGAATTCAATACCCAATTATTCAAAGACGAGTTCGTATCTTAACATACGTCTCAAATCTAAGAACATGGAATTAAAATCTATTATTGAACTAGAAGGAATTAAATAGAAAGAATTAAAATATTATTGCATAGAAATCCGGTAAAGGTTTGACCAATCTACAAATCTAATAAATTAGCTACTCATAATTTACAAAGATAAAAACCTGAAATTCGGAGCAATTCTTCTCTTCTAAATTGATCCACGAAAAGAATAAAAATCTAACTAATAATAATATGTGATATCCTCCCTTCTGCCGTGGCTGCTGATAAATAAATAGGGAGAATAGGGCAAAAGACTAGGGACCCAGGTGTGGAAAAGACAGGTTTGCCCTTCAATTGATACGTAACACTATTGCTGCTGAATGACGTCGGAAACAGCGCGGTCGCTCTTGGTTTCGGCGCGCCCGTCCTACTTGGCCGAGAGTTTGGCCGTGTGATTTTCTTATGTGCGCGGCCGCCCTTGTTGGCGGTTCTTGCATTTGGCCTTTGCTAGCTTCAATTTCCTCCTGGCCTTGCCTTGGCCCCAAAATGCCTTGGCCCATGCAGCCTTCCTCGGCCCAGTCCCTGATGAAGTGGCCGGCCACCCTTGGCAAAGCAATGGCCTTGATTAGTATTAGTTATTATTCGTTTCGTCTCCACAATTTCCAAGTCCACTTTGACCACTTTAATGACTTCTTTTGCACTTCGCTCTTTGGGATTTTATTTTTAACTTTAACCCACGAATTTTTATAAATCAAATTTCCTCCCAAATTCCATATTTCCAGTTCAGTCCCGGAATTTTCCACTATTTCCCATTTAGTCCTTGAACTTCAAAATGTCAGTTTTGTCCCAGATTTCAGCATTGTTGCGCTTCAGCCCCTGAACTATCAAAACACTAACAAACCATATCAAATATACATAAAACTCGGGAATCAAACGCAAAGAAAGCCTAAAAGTGCATCATTTGGATGGGTAAATACACATCCATCAAACACCCACAAACTAACCTTTTGCTCGTCCCGAGTAAAACTAAACTAAAAGAAGTAAAATAAAACTACTCTAAATAAAATATTAAAACAAAATAATTATTTTTGGGATGTTCTATCACAGATGATTCATTGGCCACACAAGTCTCAGATTCTTACCAACACACATAATCAACAAGTGCCACCACAGTAATGGGATTACAATCACATTGAAGCATAAAACTCACAATTTTCCACCGCGGCCTGAATGATGAATGAATTATTGGAGGTCACTGCCAACAACCTAAGATTGTTTATGGATTCACTAAGTAATGCTCTAAATCAATATGTCATAGATAGTACAACCCAAAAAGGACACTCATATGCATATTTACACGATTGTCAACCCGGTTACTCGATATTGAAAGAATAAATGGCTTAAAAGTTAAGTGCGACAATTCGCAGGGCTAGGTTCATGGTTACAAATGAAGGTAAAGACATACGAAAATACGAAAGTGAAACTAGAAAATCTTCTTGTAACAGTACATCCTCACTTTGATTATAATTCCTCCGCTCACCCTTATTACTTCCCAATGTGCCAACCCACAAACTAAAACTTTTTCATACATTGACATGGGATTGAGCACATTCCATTACTTTCTTTGGTCACCTTGAAACATACTTTCCACTTTAACATTAGAGAGGGCTCGATTTTTTCATTTTTTTTTTGCTTTGCACAATTACATCACGAAGAATGTGCATTCAATATTTTTTTTTATCAAGCCCCTCTTTTCATTACATAACATGACCCTTTTCTTTATTTTCGTGACCACTTTCCACTCGATCATTTGATTATCAAAACATCCCCCAAAATATTCCCATTCTTTCCCTAGTTTCACTTTCTTGAAAAGGTGAGAAAATAGTGTATAAGCTAAAAGGGTGGGATAATGAGGGTACAAACGAAGGCGAATGGTGGTCTAAAATAACCTCCCACTTTGTGAGAGATTCCATTCTTTTTCAAGCTCAAAAGGGGTTCTAGCGGAAAATTTTATATAAGTGACTAGAAAGTTTAAGGCTCACAAAAAGGAATTCAAAGAATAGCCATATATATCAAGTAACCTATTGACGTGTTATTGACAATCATGAAAACATGTTCTAGGGACCCCGAGAATACACAAAGTGATCCCATAAAGGGCACCTAAGTTGATGACAATGACCAAGAACATGATACGGAAGTGAGAGGTGGTGCAATCATAATTTAAATGTTTCAATGCAATCCCAATCACCACACTAACAATAACACATGTGATTTTAAAATTAAAGCACACTAATCATCACAGACTTTGGCCAACATCCCAACTATGAAAAGAACAAAATTTTTAAATTTTTCTATTTTTTTAGAGGGTGACACTATATACACTCCCCTATAAACCCACAAACTCAGAGAGTTGCCCACCCCCAAACTCAAAACATGCTATGTCCTCATAGCAAAGAGAACAAAAGCGTGCCTTGGGTTTGACAGATGGCAAGACACTACTAGACAGTAATAAACATAAAAATAAAACATACCTCATTGGGTTGCCTCCCAAGCAGCACATTTGGTTAAAGTCGTTAGCCCGACTATGGTCCCAAGCTTACTTGGCCTTAGCTTTGTGGCCTTTGGACCATCTCTTCTCCTCACGGGCACAGACGCCCTTCTCTTTCCAAATCAGCTCTCCATTGTTAACAAGTAGGGGTAAAGCCACATTTATTTTTGAAACTTTACGCTTGTGCTTACCCCTCTTTCTTTTCTTTTTATTGGGGTTTCCACCCACAAACTCAACCTTTTCTGCAACCTGCAGAACACCATTCTCACAACCAAGATCAAGAGAGTTATCATGCACAAACATATTTAAGAATATAGAATCAGATAAATCACTATAACTCTCCTCACTAACTCTCGATTTTGAAGGCTCTTGTGGTAAATGTGATGGAATCGACTCTTTATGGAAGTCGTGTGGGGAGTGATACGACCCGTTACTCCTAGAGTATTGGTCGGCTTTAGTGTTACTAGCCAAGGGACAAACGTCCGCATTATCCCCACTTTTCTCACATCCATTCACATCATATTTGACAATCGGTAAATCAGTTATGGCTCCTACAAAACCATCTTCGGGAAAGGGTTTCTTATCACTTTTAAGCATACAAAACTTACATTCCTCCCCCATAGCTCTCAATGACACCACCCCTTGACACACATCAATGGTGGCCTTAGTGTCAAACATAAATGGCCTCCCAAGTAGAATGGGAGTTTTCAGTTGTTCCTCACTTGATCCCTCCATACACATCACATAAAAGTCAATAGGGATAATGATTTTATCAATTTTAACCAACACCCCTTCAATAACCCCTAAGGGTCTTTTGATTGAGAGATCCGCCAATTGCAAGTCTCTCATGGGTGGTTTCAACTCACATACCCCCAAACTTCTAAAAATATGAAAGGGCATCACATTGACACTTGCCCCAAGATCCAACAAACCTTTAAAATTTTGACCCCCTAACGAAATTGGGATAGTGAAACATCCGGGGTCTTTTTGAACATGTTTGATTTTTTTAAACTCCACACCACTCGGGGATGTGGTTTTTACAACATTAGGGAGAGGGGTTTCTAAATTTAATGCAGAAAATACATGTTGAATCTCCCCACTCTCATCCTCATTAACCTCATCATTATTATCAAAACAATCAAAATTATCAAGAGAAGATAGAAATACCTCCTCAATTTCCTCACTTTCATCCCACACTGTCGTGATTGACTTTGCTTGCTCAGGTGGGTTTTTCTCTTTCATCAACTCTTGGGCAACCTTCACAAGTTGCTCTACTTGTGTGCCCATCTTTTCAATCGCAGCTTCTGAATTTCTATTACTTTGCTGCACCTCCATCCTTAACTGCTGGACTGCCAGCTCCCAAGGCTCTTTATCATGTTGTCCAGGTGGTGGCACATGAAGAGGTTTCACTTGCTGATTATGATGGCCACCCCATGGATTGTAGTTGCCATATGGGTTGCCTTGGGGTGGTGGCCTTGGTGCATATCCATTGAAAGCATGTGCCTGTTCATGATTATAAAAGAAATTTGCTGCACTTGGACACATATTAGTCACATGAGATGATAAACCACAATTTGCACAATAATCAGTAATAACATTGGCACCAGCAGAAGTGCACAGTGATCAATTTATCAAATTTACTACTTAAGACCGCAATTTGCTTGGAAAGATTATCGTAGCAGTCCAAATCTAATACCCCTTGTTTTAACCCTCGAACTCTTTTGTTGAGAATTAGCACTCAACATCTCGTATAACTCTTTAGTCTCATCCGGGGTCTTGGCTCCTATCGAGCCTCCAGCAGCATTGTCAACCATTGATTGACCATTGTCATTCAAGCCATCATAAAAGGCTTGGTTCAGTGAGGGTAGTGTGAAGTTGTGGTGGGGACACTGTATTAACATTGTATTAAATCTTTCCCATGCCTCATGAAAGGGCTCCCCCACATCTTGGGAAAATGTCATCAATTTCTGTCTAAAACTAGCCAACAGATGATGTGGGTAATATCTTTTAAGGAACACATCTTGCAATTCTACCCAAGTACTAATGCTGCTCGGTGCAAGCATCATCAACCATGTTTTAGCCACTCCCTTAAGAGTGTAAGGAAAACACTTAAGTCTAATTTGCTCCTCAGTTACTCCCTGTCTCAACAAAAATTGAGCAACAACAGTAATATACTCTTTCAGGAACATGAGTGCATCCTCGCCAGGCAATCCGTGAAAGCTTGGCAACATGGTAAAGTATTGTCCTTTGACCTCTAGATTTTTGGCTGCATCGGATAGCACTATGCAAGAGGTAGATGTGTCTACCCTAGGTCTCAGGAAATCATTCATAGTTTGTACCAGTGGTACTGCCATCTCGGCTTTCTCTTCCTCTACCTCGGTGGTGGAGGGTTCTGATTCGGTGTCAGAATCCGAGAAAAGGGGATTAAAGAGGGGATCGCCCTCAAATACTTCCTCAAGAAGCTTAGTATCTTTAGCTTTATTAAGTCTATTTATGTTGTCGTTCAATGGCACCAATGTAGGCTTCAAAGAACGACGACCTTGCATTCACTACCTAATCTACTTGTTTACTTGCAACAAGTCCCCGGCAACGGCGCCAAACACTTGATGGAGGAAAACTCCCTCTTGTAATAAAAACCGAGCAAGTGTACTCACTACCGGTGTAGTAGTATGCAAATGCAGGGGTCGAATCCACAGAGACTCGTTGGTAAACAAATAAGGCGGAAGCAGTGAATAAGTAACCACAGTTTATGTTGATTTGATTTAAGTCTAAAAGCATAAAATAAATAACTAAAACTAAATAAACGAGAAAACAAATTATGAGCAGAGATTCGTAAATTGGATTTCACTTTACCATCATTCTATGTAAAATTTTACTTATAAAACATCAACTCAACTTCTAGGGTTCATTCACTTTGGCTAGGATCGACACGGTTAGGTGGCCGGATTACAATCCTAATTATTCTCTTACTATTGTAGATTCTATTACGGTTCCACAATATGCCAAGAATACGTTAAGCACACAAGAATTAAAGAACCTAACTTTAATCGATTTCTATTACGGCCTCAATTAAAGTTATTCAATCAATAATGGTCTATGTATCAAAATCCCAAATTAATGGCGAATTCAATACCCAATTATTCAAAGACGAGTTCGTATCTTAACACACGTCTCAAATCTAAGAACATGGAATTAAAATCTATTATTGAACTAGAAGGAATTAAATAGAAAGAATTAAAATATTATTGCATAGAAATCCGGTAAAGGTTTGACCAATCTACAAATCTAATAAATTAACTACTCATAATTTACAAAGATAAAAACCTGGAATTCAGAGCAATTCTTCTCTTCTAAATTGATCCACGAAAAGAATAAAAATCTAACTAATAATAATATGTGATATCCTCCCTTCTGCCGTGGCTGCTGATAAATAAATAGGGAGAATAGGGCAAAAGACTAGGGACCCATGTGTGGAAAAGACAGGTTTGCCCTTCAATTGATACGTAACACTATTGCTGCTGAATGACGTCAGAAACAGCGCGGTCGCTCTTGGTTTCGGCGCGCCCGCCCTACTTGGCCGAGAGTTTGGCCGTGTGATTTTCTTATGTGCGCGGCCGCCCTTGTTGGCGGTTCTTGCATTTGGCCTTTGCTAGCTTCAATTTCCTCCTGGCCTTGCCTTGGCCCCAAAATGCCTTGGCCCATGCAGCCTTCCTCGGCCCAGTCCCTGAAGTGGCCGGCCACCCTTGGCAAAGCAATGGCCTTGATTAGTATTAGTTATTATTCGTTTCGTCTCCACAATTTCCAAGTCCACTTTGACCACTTTAATGACTTCTTTTGCACTTCGCTCTTTGGGATTTTATTTTTAACTTTAACCCACGAATTTTTATAAATCAAATTTCCTCCCAAATTCCATATTTCCAGTTCAGTCCCGGAATTTTCCACTATTTCCCATTTAGTCCTTGAACTTCAAAATGTCAGTTTTGTCCCAGATTTCAGCATTGTTGCGCTTCAGCCCCTGAACTATCAAAACACTAACAAACCATATCAAATATACATAAAACTCGGGAATCAAACGCAAAGAAAGCCTAAAAGTGCATCATTTGGATGGGTAAATACACATCCATCAGGAATCTGTCCTGGGGTGAGGCTGGTTTAGCCGAGATGTATTTGGCTCTAGATGATGTCAGCAGAGGGAAGGCGAAGTATTTCACTTGTTGTCACTTGGCTTTTGAGGTATTCTCTCGCCTTGACTTCTTTTCTTTTACACATTTCACTCTATCATTTTTTCCCGTTTCTGACTTCTTCTTCTTCTTTTCAGGCTTGGGCCTTCGAGTATTTTGGATGTTATGCCTGGCAGATCCGAGATGAGTTTCCTGCCACCACTTTTCCTGCTCTCAGACGGTGGACGAAGAATGCTAGGAGACAGACTAGGACACCGGAGGGGTCGAGGTGCAGGATTACGGCGTCGTATCATGATACGCTGTTGTGCTTGAGAGGGACTCCACAGAGGATGAGTTTATTCCCTTGGACTGGCCGTTATGGCGATTTGGACTTGGATCATGCTGCGCACTTGACAGAGTGTCGCAAGCTGCTGGTGGGTTTGTCTGGAGATGCCCTATATTTAGGAGAGAGAGTGTACAGACAGCATGGGCCCAATAGGCATGCTCGGATCCCTGATGATCCTCCGGCTAGGATGTGGCTGCCTCGCCAGTTGGCGAATGTAGATGCTTTGATCGTAGGCATGGCGGCACATCTCTTTACACGGGATGGGGATTACACATTGTACGTGGCTAGGCATCTTGATCCCTACGAGACCAGGGTTGGTTATGGTGCTCAGAGTGCGGGACCTTCGACTGGCCATGTGGCTAGACCTCCTTTGCCCCCGACTTTCATTGATTATCAGGGTGGTGGTCATATGCGGCGAGCTCCTATTGATATGTCACAGACTCATCCTCATCTGGTGCTTCCGCGAGGTTCTAGATCTGTAAGTACTGCTCCTTACGTCCTTTGGATTGCTTGCACCTCTTTACGTTATCGATCGCATTTTGACACTTATTATGTACGCTTAGCAGGTATCGGCCCAGGCTTACGGGCATTTGACCGGGGCTTACACCGGCGCGCGAGCATGATTGGCAAGCTCCGAGAAAGGCATGAGCTTTTGGAAGAATCGGTGCCGTCGCGGGGTTCGATTGATGTCTCTCCGCTGGCCCGAGAAAGAAGAGGACCCGCTCTGATGACGTGGGCACCAGCGGGGGTATTAGTGGACCGACGCCTCGGACGAAGAATCCCAATGTGCCTCTTCATGGACCCATTGAGATTGACGATGATGATGATGAGGATGGAGGAGCTGAGACACCCACAGACTACGAGCTTGACTCTACTGTCATCACTGAGCTTGATGACTATTACCGCACGGGGACCATAGCCTACGAGGCACCTTCGGATGATCCTGATGACGAGCCTGAGGAAGCTGAGGACGATGACGAGGATGAGGATGATGATGAAGATGATGGAGAGGATGATGGAGAGGATGATGGAGACGATTCAGAGTAGCCCCCTTCCCCCCTAGATTTTTATGACTTTTTAGTTATTGTATCCTTTTTGGGAAAACACATCATGTTATTTTTACTATGCACACCTTTTTAGACTTGGTCTATTTTGGCATGTACATTGTTATCCTTTTTTATTGCACACATTTATGAAATGGTGGTATGGTAACTAGCTTGAATTGGATGAATTGAATGGATTTTTGGCTTGAATGGATTTCTGGCTTGAATATGTACCAGGTAGATGAATGCATGGGTGTACACGGGGTAAATGAACCCTCCCTCATGCATTTGAGAAGTGAATGCCTGATGTTTGCAGCTAATGACAAATCGGGAGTGCCACAGGGAATGCAAAAGCTATGGCTAGCGATGTACGATGTTGGCTTGTTATGTCGCGCGACTTAAGTAGCAGTGGCTAGTTTTGTCGCGTGACATAAGTAGCTGAAGCGTGCTTCTTACACCCTTTGGCATTGGACTGGAATTGCCGACACAGGTTGGAATTGGGTGACCAAAGGGGTCACCTACCTGGTCTCTTTGGGGCAATGTCAAAGATATATTGGTCCCTTCCTATAAGGATGGGAACGGGGTAACCTAGGAGGTCAAACAACCAATCCTACTAGGAATGTGCCAAATCAAAAGAGGTGACCAATATGGTCAGATAGCTATACCTTTGTGGAGAGCTTACGCAACAATGAAGAATGAAAAAAGGAAAAGGTGACCAAAGTGGTCGGATGGCTATACCTTCGCGAAAAGCTTACGCCCAATTAAGGAATGGGGAAATAAAAAGGTGACCAAAGTGGTCGGATGACTGAACCTTTATAAAAGGCTACCTACGTATCCCGGAGGAATCAAGCCTTGGTCGTAGTTCAAGCATCACTAGATAGTTAGGAACGATGTCTACGATTCTTGAGGTTTTGACAATTCATGGAGGAGTTACCTAATTGACAATTAATGGAGGTTGTCACCTGGGGAGGCTAAAGCTTACGTCACTATCGAGTAGATAGAGGCAGCTATAGCTGGAAAACTTGAGCATACTTCTCAATCTGTGATAGAGGTAGCCAAAGTTAAATTTTTGACAATTAGGAAACTGTCGCCTGGCGTTATCTCGTTATAACGGAAGTAACGAAGGCACTTTTGGGAGAAAATGTTATCATTAGCAATTGGCACGTTACTTGAGCCTGGGGGTGATTTTTTCTTGGAAACATGGTAGGAACTGGGTCTGGATGTACATATGGAATGTGTTTGGAAATTGTTTAAGACGGGTTTCAAGCAGGTGGGGTCGTATCCCCTGGGTGCGGACTGTTGTTGCTGAGATGTTGTCAACGTGGACTAGGATTCCCTCTTGGGCTGAGACTGGGTTTAAACCTCGGGTCTCGATGAATGTTCCTTTCTCACACTCTGGCATTTGAAGCTGATGCTGACAGGCTTTTACAACCAAAGACTAAAGCAGATGTCGAAGTGACCAAACCTCTCTTCTAGAGATGGATGCGACTTATCGAAGCCCTGGTCTGAGGAACAATTTCTGCAAAGCCCCATGTCTTACTAAAGCAAGGAAAGATCCTTTCATTGGCAAAGCCCCGGTTGGATGAACTGAGTAGGCAAAGTTTTAGGCTACGAACAAGTGACTTGGTGAAGCCCCAATCTGATGACCTAACAAAAATCCCAATATGATTGGTACTGCGGAAGTGATCCTGAGGTTGATCTGAACAAAACTGAATCCATCTAGGGACCTAGTGAAGAACCCGATGCGAACCCCAAAAATGACTAAAGAAGCCCCAGTCTAAAGAAATGGCTTGGCAAAGCCCCAGACTTGAAGAGTTTCAAGGCAGCCCTAATGCGAATTGTAGCAGAAGAGGGAAGACCTATCCTTTCGTACTTACTTTCTTATTTCCTTTAGTCGCTCAGTCAACCTTAAGGATATGTGGACGAAGAGAAGAATTTATACATGCAGGGGCATATTTTTTGAAAGGTGGGAATAGATCCCGATTTTGTGTTATTTTGATAGCCTTATTCGATGTAGGCACAAAAACTCGCTTTGGGTTTGACTCTTTTGAGAGAGTATAAGCGTAGAAAGGTTTGTAAATGTGTATGGAAGCCCCTGCTGACAGAAAATTAGTGTTTAGCTCTATCTTTCCTAAGATGTAGAAAAGGAAGACTTGTCAAGACATCTGAAAACTTGTTTTATTTACAATGATCACAAGATTGCTTAAAACCCTTTATTAATGTTCGGGTTACTCAACCACTAATCTCGATATGAAGAAAAACATTCTTATTAATCATGAGGAGAAAGTCAATAAATGTCGCGGATCAAGGTTGGCTGGGTGTGAAAGAAAGCTTTGTGTACAGGGAGGTCATTGATGAGACCGGGTTTTCTGGGATTTGACTGTGTCTATGAGAGAGGTCATTGATGAGACCGAATTTTATGGAATTTGGATATGCTATTGACCGGACTATTTCTGGTTGCCTACGTTCCCCTCATTGTGAGGAGCTCAGGTCGCCGTAGTTCAGCTTCGCCGGACTGTGTTTGGCTTTTGGAAAATGGGATTTGTTGTTCCCTTAATGAAAAGGCTCGGATGAGAAGGTTGGATCATGAGGCGTGGGCCTCGGGATGGCTCCTTGACCAAGTCATTTTTGGACGGCTGCTTCAATTGCTTCCTGATTTTCATCTTTCATTGTGGGAGAAAGGATTTGCATATGCCTAAAGGCTTATGAAATATTTCTGCCTTCGCTTTGACCGCTTCATCGTTGTCGACAACATCTGTTCTTCGAGCTTTTGATTTTGCCCATCCGTCAAGATTTTGATTGGCGATGCTAGATCCTTGGCCTAAATTTTTTTTCTTTTTTTTTTTTTTTTTCGTGCAACCCTGTTTTTTGCCTAGACCGTCCCTTTCAGGGTTTTTAGCGTAGCTGGGTATTACTCTTTTTGCACTATGATTTTTTTTTTGAAGCACCTGAGGCCAAGGCGAGCCCCTGCTTGAACTTTCTTGATACCCTTAAGGTCTAAGGCAAGGTCCTAGGTTGTTGTCGACATAGGGTCAATCTTTCGAAGATGAGTGGCCTTTTGTTGTCCCTTGATATTGCCGCCGCCGTTGACTTGGTCAAGATGAAGGTGGGGACATGATTGGGAAAGTGTATGGCTTGATGGAGGCCTTTTGTGGGGTAAGGAAAGTGTATGGGGAAGGCATTAGTTGACTTTCTCACACTGATTAATCAAAACGTTAATTATTTCGAGAGATTAATTGTTGAGTAATGCAAGTGATCATATAAAATAAAACCATTTCATTAAATGTAATGTAGGTGTGCAAATAATGTCTTAAGTCTAGCAAGAAAAGAAGAAGACTCTTTTATAGAAAATTAAAGATTAATTACAATGTTCGTGGAGGACTTGATTGAAAGAGGAAAACACTAGAACCTACGAAGGTTAACTGAGAGACTATATTCTTTTAATCTTTCTTAAGGATAGGTAATCCCTGGACTAGCTACTCTTCGCTGGTTGGACTGCCTGGGAACTTGAGCTTTCCTTCGTAGATCAGCCACTGAATTTCTTTCTTCAGAGAACTTGGTCCTGTCAACTCTACCTGGGTTTCTCGGCTTATAATTCTCGAGAGGTGTGAGAAGGCCTCGTTTCACCAAATCGCCAAAAATTTTGCTCATAGGCATCCCAAAATCATGCTGACGTTTCTGACCTTGCACCCCCTGAATCGACCTCTTACCATAACTTTCTATTTTTGGCCCATGGAGGTTCTCGAGCTTCCCGTCTTCTATCAACTTCTGGATCTCATGCCTCAAATAGCAGCAATCATCAGTGTCGTGCCCGGGGTATTGATGGAAAAGACAATGCTTAGACTCATCCAACTGAACGTTGGGGTTCTTGGGCTTCCAATTCTCCAGTGGCTTTATCAGCTTTTCCTTCATCATCTCTTCCAGCATCTTGCTTAAAGGCATATCCGTATTGCGGAGTTTTCGGGAGACATTGTTGTTCTCAAGACTCGGATTTCCATTGTCCAATTGGTTCCATTGTTGGATTTGGCTGAAGGAGGCTACGACACTCTTTCCTTTGTGAGGAACTGGTGCTGATATGGGTACGGTTGTTGTTTGGTGCTGGTGGCATTGGGTTATGCTTGGTGGAGTCATTTCCTTGCCTGGTTCGACGTCTTGGGTCAAGGGAGTATTGATACTCATCATGAGGTCAAGCTTCTCCTGCATTTGTTTCACTTGCTCCATCAATATTGCCACATGGGGGTCAACGGGGCCTCTCGAGTTACTGGAACTTGCAACAAAACTTTTATCAGTAGAGGAAACCATAGTAGCAAACTGGTGAGACTGACGGTTGAATTCATTAAGTCCGGTAGGTGACAGCTGAAAACTTGAATCATCCTTTGGCAACTCATTATCGCATTCAGGTGGGTATAGTGGCTTCAAAACATAGCCACATAGCTCGAACTGATTATGTGAAGCTGGAGTATAGACTGGCAGGTATTGCTGAAACTTAGGGACATGTGGGGTGAAGTTCAATTCGTTATGAGGAGCTGAGGGCGATGGAGCCCTGATGAGCTGGGATATTGGAAAGGACTGAGGAGGAGTGGTCCTTGGCAAGGGATTGTACGTGGATGGGGGAAGGTATTGGCTGTAGGATGGAAGGTCTTGGTTATAGGATGAAGGGACTGAAATCACTGTCTCCGAAGTCTCATCTTCGACCACTACTAGAGAACCGTTCGACTCAACTGTTACCTGAATTCCATGACGACGGAGTGCATCGATAAGCATGGCTTGCTGTTCCTCATGAACCTTATGGGCATTTTCCAAGGCCAGGACTAACTCTTCCTTCCTAATCACCTGATTTCCTGCACTCTCACTGTTTTCTGTCAAATCTGCCATTCTGACTCTCTGAGCTGACAAAACTGACGATTCTGCCGAACTGTCTGAACCTAACACTACAAGAAAGGAGGCTTTTTACGGCGCCCATATACGGCGGCGAACACGCGTCCGCCGTATATATATTATATATACGGCGGTATGAACCGCCGCCGTAAATACCTAATATATACGGCGAACGCGTCCGCCGTAAATAAGTAATGTACGTATATTGAACGTGTACGTATACGGGATCGAGGTTATATACGGCGGTATATCAGTAGTCGCCGTTTATAGGTACTTATTATCGGCGGTTGATACGCGTCCGCCGTAAATAATACCATTATTTACGGCGGTGTACAATATCCGCCGTAAATGTTATTAAATACCGGGAAACCCAAATTTCCCTATTCGGCCGCGGTATCTCCTCCCTTTCTCTCCTACTGCATGAGCTTCAATCCTCCATAGCTAGGGCTTGAAAATCCGACGCGGTGACCAAAATCAGGTAGGTATAGCGTATTTAATTACTTTTAATTTTTGGTTTTTGTTGATTTCTTCGATACGTATCTCGCCTCTCTTTCTCTCCTCCATAGCCTTCTCTCCTCCATAGCTAGGCCAAGAAAATCCGACGCCTTCGACCAAATCACAGGTAGATATAGCGTATTTAGTTTTAATTTTTGTTTTTTGTTCTATGTTCATGGCTCATACTCTCTATTTTATGCTCCCAGCTTTAATTTTTGAGTTCATGCTACGTACACGATAATAAGCCTGCTAGCTAGGACGGAATTGCTCTGTAATAAGAACATTCTCAGCATTAATATTTCTTTCTCATGGAATTGGTTTAATTTTTGAGTTCATGGCTCATACTCTTGACATGAATTGGTTTAATTTTTGGATTTTGGACATGAATGCCATTATGTGTTTTTAATCGCTATTTTCCATTTTCTTTTGGTCTCATCTCTCGCGCCTCCAATGTAGAGATGATATTAGCTTCGAACCGTACTCATTTCCTTGTGGTTATATTTATAGGGTTGTGGGTTCAAATAATGGGTATTGAATGTGTAGCTTCGAACTGTACTCATATCTGGTCTAGCTTACTTAGCGATCAAGGTCTTAGGTTTGGATATGAACCAATATGTTGGAGAAAGAGAAACTAAGACGAATCAACTACTAGAATACCGTTAGTCCTTAATGCCATTGCAAAATGCCTCTACTCTATTACACCCATTTGCTACCAAAAGCAAAAGAGACTCGATTTTCATTCAATGCGGCCTTCTCTCTAAAAGTCCAACACTTGAGCTCTTTCACAACGCGAAATTTTAAAGCACCCGACACATTTGCAAAATCTTATAATCCTTCTTATCTCCAATATGTTCTCCCATTATTTGAACCCACAACCCTATAAATATAACCACATAAGGCACCATATATCATATATGAGGCCTACACATTCAATACCCAAGGTATAATTTAGTAACAGGGTATTGCCACTTATGTATCAATCAATAAAGTAATGAACCATACCTTTCATGCACCATTTAACCCAATAACCACATACATATAACCACGTAGAGGTATAACAACATACAAGTAACCCTACGCGTTCATAATATAACCTTGTACACCTTCTATAAAGGTTCCAAGTTCAATTACCATGTTTTATCCACTTTGGTTCAAGTTTCATAATTGCCTCTCAACCCTTTTTAAGACAATATTTAACACATTTCCCATTATCCATTTGAACCAATTCAAGTTCCACATTATTGTACTAAAGTTGTACTTGAATCCTAGTTAAAGAGTGACTTCAACCTAGTTTCTAAAAATAGTTCCAAATCTTTTGTTGCATGTGCATATTCTTTTGCACATCAACCTAGTTCCTTAAATTAGCTTCTCAATTAGGGGTAGAGCCGTCAAGTTGGGACGATCCCGTCGGGACGTCCCGTCCCGACCTACAAATGGGACGGGATGGGACGGCATTTTTTAATCCTGTTTAAAAACGGGACTATTCGGGACGTCCCGTTTGGGACGCGGGACAAACGGGATACGGGACGGGATGGGACGGGACGTCCCGTTCCCGTTTCTTAAAAAAAAACACAAAAAACACAAAAAAAACGAGTCAAAGACTCAAAATCAAAATAACCCTAACCCTATCCATTCTATTCTTTTCTCTTTCTCTTCAACAGGAGAGCGCAGCGCAGCCATACGATTCGGCGAACGGCGACGCGACGACGACGAGCACTTTCTTTCTCACTTCTCCCCGCCGTTCCTTCCGTGACTTAGCGGCGCCGCGGCTCAGGTACCCTCTTTCTCTTTAACTTCATTGAACTACTGTCTACTACTGCCTGGGGCTTCCCGCTTCCATTTCCATTTCCCTCTTTCTCGATCTCAGTTCATTTCCCTTTTTCATTTTAATGGGGTTTGAGAATTCTCAGCGGTGTGGCTTCATAATGATACCGCCGCTCCTTCAAAGGTCCTGAACACTCAAACCTGCACATATAACATCAATATGTTAATATAATTGGAAGAATTATGTCAACTACAAAGAAAGCAAACTTGTGTTGAGTTCCCCTAAGAAATCTGAACATTTTATCAGTACATAAAATGGAAAAGCAATTCCTAATACAATAACTGCCACTCTAAGTCTAAGGGGACTTCAAACCAATGTTTTGGAAATAATCAATTTGGTCTGTGGGCTTGTTAGTTGTTACTTTATTATTTAAACATCTTTACCAAGTGAAGGGTCCAATAATGTGCAAGTTATTGAAGATTGATAGGTAACATTTTCATTCCTCTTGCCAAGTCAGTAGCATAAATCTTAAGTGATGGTTTCTGTATCTTTAGCTGTTGGTTTGAGATTTGAGAAATTACCCTTTCTTTATGTTGAAGCTTGATATGGTAACATTGAGCTACTTTTCTACTCTGAGACTAACAAATGCATATTTTTACTAAGTTTTTGTAATCTGAATTTCTCATGAGCAGGCACTGGATATACTGGGATGCAGGTGGAAATGTTGCTAGTATTGTTAGTCGTGAAGATGTGAGTATTTCCTACATTATATTTCTTAGATTTTAACAGCTTACGAAAATCCATGCTGTCTTAAATTATATCCATAATATTTTTGTCCTTAGTGTTTTGTCTATACTGTAGACAACATTTTGGTGTGTTCACATGTTTAGCTCTTTGGTGTGCATACGAACCTGATTGTTCTATTTCTGAATGGATGCATTTAAACATGAATGATTCAATGATTCAATCACAAGCTTCTTGCAAGTCTGAAGTCTATACTAAATGTCTGTCTGTTGCTCTGTTAATTTGTCTATTGATATCAGGAATCCATTTAGGCTATTATATAAAATGGTCATTAGTAATTCATGGAAACACCATAAGTTCTATGCAAATTATGTTGATGGATTTAACCTGCTTCTCTTTCTATGCTAAATGTATGTCTATTAACTAATTTTGTTGGCGCCTAGTCAACGTTAATCCCTCATAGTCAACGGTCCCGTATGGGTCCCGCGGGATCCCGCGTCCCGCAAATGGGACGGGATGGGACAGAGTATTTTTGTCCCGTCCCGTTTTGTCCCATCCCGTTTCGTCCCGTTCCCGTCGCGGGACAACATAATTTCGTCCCGTCCCGTCCCGTATTCCCGTATTGACGGCTCTAATTAGGGGGGGGGGGCTTGTGAGAGAGAACGAATGAATGTTGTCATAGGGTTATACTATATCATGGGCCCAAGTTCGACTAATAGGCTAGGCTCCAACAATGTATATTATCTATATCGAGCCAAAAGTTGTACATATTTAGACTATATTTGTTTATGAATTTATTTTTATTCTAAAATTTGTGTCTTTCGGTCTTATATATAGGTTGTATTTTAACGTTAAAAATATCAAGTCAAGTCATATATGGACAAAAGTTGGATTGATTTGGATAATCGAATTTCAAATGAGTATTTGTCTGGGGTTGACAACTTTCTCGATTTTGCATTCTCAAAAAAGTCTGTTGGTGTTAAAGAAATATATTGTCCTTGTAAAAAATGCGCAAATCGTTACCAAAAAGACCGTGCAACCGTGAGATCACATTGTATTGAAGTGGGATTTCAAAAAGATTACAAGAATTGGATTAGGCACGGGGAAGAGTACATTTCGGCGCGTAAGAATGATAGGACAACCGAAGATGGCATTGAAATTGAATTGGGCGTGCAAGATTGTATGAGGCGAATGGTACATGAAGGGATGGGTATCTGGATAGTAACCACCAGGAATTGAAGATATCGTACAATCGATGCATCCACCGCAAAGTTTCTTAGACTTTTGAGAGATGCGATCAAGCCTTGTGGGAAGGGTGTGATAAGTTTACAAGTACTCTCATTTATTGTAGAACTTATGCACTGGAAGGCTAATTATCGAGTGACCGATAAGGGATTTACTTCTTTATTAAAAAATTTCATTAGGGCATTGCCTCGGGCCAATGAAAGTGCCAAGTTCCTATCGTGAGGCGTACAAGATGATCTGCGGATTTGGGTTTTAGTTATAAAACGTGGGACGCGTGCATTAATCATTGTATGTTGTTTCGAAATGAAACTGAAAAACTTACTAAATGTGAAATTTGTGGAGCCTCTAGATATAAGCAACAAGAAGAAGGGGGTAGCGGTGAAGGTGCGGAAACAAGTGGCAAGAATAAACTTCCCAAGCAGGTAGCGATGAAGAAAGTATGGTATTTTCCCTTAAAGCCAAGGTTGCAAAGGTTGGATTGGTCATCTAAGACCGCGACACTCATGAGATGGCATGCCGAGAAAAGAATAGACGATGGTGTGCTGAGGCATCCTGCAGACTCTCGTGCGTGGAAGGAATTCGATGAACGTTATCCATTATTTTCAAGTGAAATTCGAAATGTTAGATTGGGATTAGCATCGACGGATTTAATCCTTTCGTAACAATGACTATATCTCACAAGACTTGGCCGTCAGGCTTATGCCATACAATCTTCCACCTTGGTTATGCATGAAACAGCCATATTTCTTCTTGTTGGTGCTTACTCAAGGCCCAAAAGGGCCGGGCAGCAAGATAGATGTGTATCTCCAACCGTTAATTGATGAGTTGAAGGAATTGTGGGAAGATGGTATATCAACTTATGATGCATCAAGGAACGAGTTGTTTACTTTACGAGCTTCACTATTATGGACAATAAATGACTTTCCTGCATATGGAATGTTGTCTGGATGGAGCACTAAAGATGGTATATCGTTTTGAGGGGTTGGAAGATGAAACTGCCATTTTGGGAGCCCGATATACGCAGCTGGAGGCTTGGGCGATGCAGACAGAGCCCCGGAGTTACGAGCCAGTTTCAGAGGATTATTTGACTACGATGCATTCGAGAGCCACTGCTCGTGCACAGAGGCGTTCTTCCCGTCAGACCCACTATCAGGGACAAACCTCCGGCTCTCATCAGTGATGTTATTATTGTGATGTTATTATTAATGTTTCATGTTTCAATCAAACTTGTTATTTTGTATGGTTGAATATTAATATTGTTAATTGTAATATGTATTTGTTTAGATCTTATTTGCTTACTATTACTAAGACAATGTTATTACTTATGTTTCATATTTCAATCAAACTTGTTATTTTGTATGGTTGAATTGAATATTAATATTGTTAATTGTAATATGTATTTGTTCTGCTTCTTTTGATCAAACTCTTATTTCCTACAGGATCTTGTTGCCAGCCTCTTACTTTCTACCTCCGTCATCTCGCTTTTTCAGTACTCCTTTGATGCATGTAGAAATTTGAATATATTAAATGAATATCCAATTTTTACTTTGGGATGTCCCCGCCTCGCTTCCCCACCGATTTGGTACCCGCGGAGCCCCAACCCCCCGTACTATTTTATACTTTTACGTATCAAGCAAGGCTTGCCCTATAGTGTTGTTGTTGTTGTTCCTTGTGGTTGTTGTTGTTGTTCCCCCGTAATGTCATGTTTGTTGTTCCCCCGCCCGCTTCCCCCACCAATTTTTTGTTTTTTGGTTGATTCGTTGGAAATGTTAGTGTAATGTCATGGTTTATGGTATTTGTTAAATGTGACATATAACAAATGTGTCCACAACCCGCGGGAGCCCCTCCCCCCCCCTCCCGTAATGTCATGTTTGTTGTTCCCCCCGCCCCGCTTCCCCACCAATTTTTTTGTTTTTTGGTTGTTCCATCCCTAAAAGCTTTTCAAGCTTTTCAAGCCCAATCCCCTAAAACTTAAGAGGTACTCTAGAAACTGTTGGCACTAAAAGATTGTTATTCAAAACAAAGCAGAGATACTTGATATTTATCGGGTTTGAATTCATGAGATGAATTGGGGTGTAACCCAAATCTGTCGTTAGTACCATAGTAATAATAATAAGACAATAATAACACTTCACCAATATTCTTGTTGTGTTGTTGTAGTTGTTGTCTACAATATTATTATGATTACTTATTATCATTAGGCAAAACTCATATTTTGGTCACATAACTATACCTGATTTTCAAATGTGATAATTAATTAATTTATTTTTTTTGCAATGTCCTCACCCATCTATCAAGTTTTTGCAATGCCATATCACTCTGTTGATAAAGCCATCAATTTTTAACGGATGTTGGTCATGTGCCATCACATAACTAGTTAAATATTTAATTTGCAAGCCATTTTTCTTATTTTCTCTCCAAGTTGTTGTTTTTGCTTTTGCTCTCTGTTTAATTCATTTTTTCGTGTTTCCATTGGATACTTTTATGATCCATTCGTCATTGCTTTGGAGTTCTGCATCAGACGTCCTTTTTATTATTCTTTTTGTAGCAAGGGGTAGAACTTTAAATTACTTGCAAAGTGTTAGGTTCTTTTAAACTTGAAGTCCTTTCATTTTCTAATCAGGACAACAAAATAGAGCTTTTTGGTTGGTTTCGCTGATGGATGTTTACGAAATCTTCATTTACTTAGCTATGTTTTATTCATATGAAAATAAATCGAAAAACCACCCGCTCGTGCGTCGACATTCAACTGTAATTCCCCTAGCTCATGGAGGATGTGAGCAGATATGTTACATGTGTATACTGTACGAGCACGGAAGCTTCTATTCCGAGTGAAAATGCCCTCTCAAGTAGTGTTACCTGGCTCCCTTGTTGTTTCAGTTTGGTATTATGGTTATGGGAACATGGTATGCTATATAATGTAAAACATGGAAGGTCCGGGAACCTTCATTTAGATGCTTATTTTGTGAAGCCAAATCATCTTCATTGCACTGTAGGAATTAAGGGATCTTTCCCAGTTGCGGAAGTTAGTGTTTGGAACAATATTTTTCCACGTTTCCGTAAATGGTACCAAAACATATTTTTCTTTGGATGCGGTGTTATCTTTTAACTTAGATTCCAAATTCCTTTCTTTAAAAGTGACTGATTGTACAGAAGCTTTGGTGTATGTATAGCATAGTTCCAAGATAAGTTGGTGCTTATTTCATATTTATCTGTTCAGCAAATTGGTTGTTAATATGGGCCATTAGGGGAGGTGGTGCTTCTAGTTTTGGAGTCATTGTTGCTTGGTTGTTAATATGTGATTATGCCTATGGTTGCTGTTGTTGTTTCTGTTGCTGCTGTTGTTTCTGTTGCTGTTGTTGTTGTTGTTGTTGTTGTTGTTGTTGCTGTTGTTGTTCAGCCAAACTGTTGGCCACAATTCTATAGTTCTATTGGTGTTTGTGTATGTTATTTACTCTTTATGTCCCAAAATATTTGTTGTTTTAGGGGTTAAAACTTGTTCCAAAATACTTGTTGTTTTATTATTATCTAGGCATTTTATAGGTCTTATACATGATACATAAGACCTATAATAAATTTATAGGTCTTATACATATATTATAAGACTGTTTTTTTTGTCCTTTACTTGGTTTATCCAATTTTTGTGCTATAATTGAATTGTCATATGACAGATATGCCGCCAAAGAAAAATTTATTACCAGGTCAGGGCCCGAACCCTAAAGGAAGAGGGCTGGCAAAACCAACCCCCAAATGGGGTAAAGAGAGATTGAACATAATATGGAATAATTATGGTCAACCGGTTGGTGGGAAATGGCCAAATTAGCTACTCGTATAGGAATTTTTGCTAAAAATGGGGAACATTTCCCATTAACTAGAGAGTGGTCTCGTATGGACCATGAGTGCATAAATAACGTATGGAATGACGTTACGGTAAGTTGTAATTCATATTTCTTACATAAATCTCTAGTACGTAGTCAAAAGTCTTATGATTCTCTAACAATTGTTTTTTTCTTTGTTGAATTGTGTATATAGGAAAATACAAATGCTCCTCAGAGTATTACCCGTTATGGTTCTTTCTCTCGGAAAGCGTGGCGTGACTGGAAATAGCAGGTGAGACAAGCATATAATAAGTATTACTCAGTTATGAATATTACTCGGTTATGACTTTGTTATGAATATTGACTCGATTATGAATATTACTCGGTTGAAATCTCATTATAAGATGTATGAATCCGACCAAGACGCATTGGCTAACCCACCCCGTGGGTGCATCATGGATCAACGGGCCGCACTTGTTGCGATGTGGGGTACGAACAAGGCTCGGGTATATTTCAAATTAATCTCAATCTATTATCTTGTATGTCTTATATAAGTAGTCAAATTAATACTAATATTATCTTTTTTTCCAGGAAATATCGAAACAAATAAATTGAATCGAGAAAAGCAATCGTGCTCGAATAGGACCTAAAACGTCCCATCCCAAAGTCATCAAAGAGGTTTGTCATCGTTCAATTTAGTTCTCAGTTGTCAATTCAATTAATGTTTCTTTTTGTATCGTATATAAATATATTTTTTTTGGTCAAATGATTCTATTATAAATTGTAGAGAGACGAAAAGGGTTTACCAACTGATCGCTTAAGCATTTTCATACATACGCGCACGGCAAAACACCCGCAGATCAAGAAACCACTCAAATGATTGTAAGTTAAAGTTTCAACCTTTTCTCGTTTCGGCTTTGTTATTCTATAGAATACTTTTTCATTTCTAACTTCATTTTCATAATATTAATTAAAGTTAAAACATTTATATTGAACATGTTGTTTTTGTTACAAAGAAACGCTTAATGATGCAATTGAGGAGTCACAGAGGAGCAACAAAACTCTCCCACGGCGCGTGAAAATATTTTTGTTGGTATGATGGGCCCTGATGACCACGGGAGAGGGCGATGTATGGGAGGCGGACTTAACAAACCTAAGGTGTTTGGTAAATCCCCAACTTCTCGGGCAATTTGTATTGGAGGCGGTGGCGGGGGGCAGAGCAGATTTTGAAAGGCAACTTCAGGAGGAACGCCGACAAAATGAGGAGGAACGCCGACATTTACAACAATAACTTCAGGAGCAATTACAACAACTTCAGGAGGAACGCCGACAGTTACAACAACAAATTGATGAATTGAAACGTTGTTGGATGGAACGACGTGGAAATGACGGTAATGAATAGGTGTTGTGGATTTTAGACATTGTGTATTTTGGATACATTCAACAACTAATAACTTTTTTGTATAATGGTTATTATGTCTGGATACATTCAACATTAATTGTGTTAATATGTAGATTGTAAATATTGATTGCATTTGTGTATTTTTGGTTATATACAGGTTTTATTTGTGTGTGTACAGGTTGAATTTGGTTTTTGTGAACGTATTTTTGGGGAAAATTAATTATACAAAGCTGGGAAAAAAAATAGGCTTATTTACGGCGGTGACAAAATCCGCCGTATAAAACTAGGGACGACTCGTGCCCAAAGGGGGGACGAGGGAACCAGTAGGGGGTGTAAATGATACGACTCGTGCCACGGTGGACGAGTCGTCCCAATTAAGTTATTTACGGCGGATATAGTCACCGCCGTATAAAATGGCCTTGGACGACTCGTCTGGACGAGGGAACCTGGTGGGGGTGCAACTGGGACGACTCGTTAAAGAGAGGACGACTCGTCTCTTATTTACGGCGGTCACAGATTTCTCGAATGAGGTGAAAGCGTCTCAAAATGTGTTTGGATCGCTGATGTGACCTAGGTTCTTTTGCTTGGGCAATAGCACCATTATTGTCACAGAACAGCTCTATCGGGTTAGTGATACTCGGAACGACTTCTAAGTCACTAACGAACTTCTTGATCCAAACTGCCTCCTTAGCCGCATCCGATGCTGCTATGTATTCGACTTCTGTTGTAGAATCAGCAACAGTGCTTTGCTTGGAACTCTTCCAACAAACGGCACCTCCATTTAGCATAAACACAAAACCAGACTGCGATCTATAGTCATCTTTGTCGGTTTGGAAGCTTGCATCTGTTTAACCCTTTACAACCAGATCATCTTCCATTCCTCCAAATACCAAGAATACATCCTTAGTCCTTCTCAAGTACTTAAGGATATTCTTGACAGCTATCCAATGGTTCTCACCAGGATCGATCGGTATCTACTAGTTGCGCTTAGAGCATACGAGACATCGGGTCTAGTACACAACATGGCATACATGATAGATCCAATTGCCGAAGCATATGGAATATCATTCATCCTCTTTCGCTCATCATTTGTCTTAGGACAATGAGTCTTGCTAAGAGTAATGCCATGTCCCATTGGCAAGTTCCCTCTCTTAGAATTTTCCATGCGGAATCTTCTAAGGACCTTGTCAATATACATACTTTGACTCAAACCAATCATCCTTCTTGATCTATCTCTATAGATCTTGATACCAAGGATATAAGCCGCTTCACCCATATCTTTCATTGAAAAACATTTTCCTAACCAAGACTTAACAGTCTCAAGTGCAGGAACATTGTTTCCAATGAGCAAGATGTCATCGACATATAGCACCAGAAATAGGACTATGCTCCCACTTATTTTCTTGTATACACAAGGCTCATCTTCGTTTTTGATAAAGCCAAACTCTTTGACTGATTCATCAAAACGTAGATTCCAGCTCCGGGAAGCTTGCTTCAATCCATAAATGGATCTCTGCAACTTACACACTTTGTTAGAATTCTTTGGATCGACAAATCCTTCAGGCTGTATCATGTATACATCCTCAAGTAGGTTTCCGTTAAGAAACGCTGTTTTGACGTCCATTTGCCATATCTCATAGTCGTAATATGCGGCTATGGCAATTAGGATTCTAATAGACTTAAGCATTGCTACGGGCGAAAAGGTTTCATCATAGTCAACGCCATGAATCTGCCTATACCCCTTAGCAACTAGCCTAGCCTTATAAGTATGTACCTTCCCATCCATGTCAGTTTTCCTTTTGAAAACCCACTTGCACCCTATGATTTTTACACCTTCGGGAGGATCAATCAAGTTCCAAACTTGATTATCGTACATGGATTTGATTTCGGATTCCATGGCTCCTAGCCACTTGTCCGAATCAGGGGTGGACATCGCCTCTTGATAGGAAGTAGGTTCATCATTCTCAATGATTTCTACTTCATTACTTTCCGTCATGAGAAATCCATATCTCTCAGGTTCGGATCGTATCCTATCCGATCTGCGAAGAACTTGTGTATCTTGAACCGGTTCCACAACAGCTTGTGAACTTGGTTCCGTCTCTACTATCGGTTCCTTGTCATTTTCGGGTTCTTGAATTTCTTCAAGATCAATTTTACTCCCACTAGTTTCTTTAGAGAGAAACTCTTTCTCTAGAAAGACACCATTTCGAGCAACAAACACTTTTGAACATACCAAAAGTGTCAAGATGGGCTAAGCAAGCAAAGCCCAATCACAAGCAGCCTTGACCATGACATTCTCAATGAGGTTGACCCAATCAGAACAAGGCCCAAAGCCCATCTCTTGTATCAGTCGACTAAGCCCATGGTCCGACCTATCAGGTCCCGACCCAACTTAGTCCGACCTCATGATCCATATCACAATTCGGGTACGAACCATGCTCTACCCGACAGTCAGGTCGACCATTCCACGAGTGGCGACCTCGACCTAAATCAACAAGTGACGACCTAACACTTGCCGGCGTATTTGGTTGAACAATTCTCATAACCACATCCCTACAAATCAGGGGCCGTTATAGACACGTTCCCACAATCAAGTAACTGCCGCTACAATCTCGGAGCACATGTCGCCTCCCCAAAAATACATCACTTTTGTCTATAAATACTTCATCACTACCAAACGGTAAAAGGTAACTGCCATTTTGTATTCTGAGTTCATTATTCAATACATTTTGAGCTATAATACACTGTTATCTTACTCTCACGCCCGAGTGTCTTCGCCGGAGACACATCCGGCTAGTCGTGGGTTCTGATTTCAGGTCAAGGAGCCAGGTGACTAATCTTGCCACGTGGAGGATTATTGATAAGCACAATTCCTGCAGCATCAGTTTGGTTCCATTGCCGGGAATCGTGCTTTAAACTTGACCTCGAAAACTCTATCAACCTGCAACAATGGTGACTTCAGAGGGACACGTATCTGAGGCTTCACTTGGGCATGAAGAAACGAACAACAACAACACGAATACAAACGCAAATGCTGAAAACTTGAACTTGCCTCCTCCCCCACCGAATCGTCCTCATGGTAGAGCCACCCGCTCTACCAGTGTTGTCGATGGCCGAGGATTGCCTGACACAAGGAGAGGGAAAAGGCATATGGATGGGCAAGGAGTTCCACCTCCTCCAAAACGTCCCACTGCTCAGGTTAATGTTGGAAGCAGGGCAGGTCCCTCCACCAACCCCATGAGCAAGAAGGAGATGATGTTGGAGCGAGCCCAGATTCTGGCCGACTTGATAGCCATGGAGGAGGCAGAACAGGCTGACATACGCTCTGAGAGAATGGCCCCTACTCAGGTTTCTAATGGGCAACAGGCCAGGAGTTTGAGGCCAAATGAAGGTGTGGGGCAAAACGGTGAAAACAGGATAGTTCAGCGAGCTCCCACGGTCGTTCATGTGCCCAGTAACGACCTAAGGGCTAGCCTCAATGTAAACAGGAGCAAGAGGCTCAATCTCGACTTAAGGACGCGCTTAATGTACCTAATAGGAATGTACATGCTTCACCACCAGACGCAAAGGTCGTGGTCCCATAGAGACAGGAATGGGCGCAGTCGCCCGTAAGAGAGAGGCGCAGTCGCCATTCGGAAGATTATAGGCGCAGTCGCCACAAGGAAGTGACAGCATAGATCTCCAATACGATCGTAGAGGGCTCATTCTCACAGGGACAGAAGGAGTAGGTAGGTGACTCCCCCTAGAAGTGAAGGCCAGAAGTCAAATGCTGCGCCCCCTCCAAGAGATGAAAGACCCGATGCCAGGGAATGGTTGTTGATGAAAAAGAAGTTTGAGCAATGGGAGGAGGAGAAGAAAAAGGATGCTGGAAAGGTCGAACGAATTGATTTTGCTCTTCGACCTTTATCCAAAGAAATCAGAGATAGTCGGCCTCCTCCTACTTTCGGGTTGCCACTTCGGAGAAGTATTCGGGGTCGACCAATGCAAGGAGTCATATAGCACATCTCGGAAGCCACCATGTGTTTTGTCGCCAATGAGGACGACAATATGTGCAAAGCCCTCCTAAGCACACTCACCGGGGCGGCCTTAACTTGGTTCAACGGTGGCTGCCGCGGTAGCATCACTACTTGGACATGCTTCAGACAAAGTTCTTGGATCGCTTCTCGACCGCAGGAGCTCGAAAGATAACCGTCACCGATCTCGAATAACTTGGTGCAGGCGAAGAATGAAAGCTCGATGAGCTACTTCACCAAGTTTAAGGAAATGGTTGATAAGATAGAGGAAGACCTCACTGATAGGGAAGTCATTAATTGCTTCCGAAACGGTATTTCCTCGGCAGACATGGATTATGAACTCACAAGCCAGACGGTAACAACTCGACAGGAGTTGTTTGAGAAGGTGTATAATGTTGCTCTTCTCGAGGAAAGGAAAGAGAAAAAGAATGGTAAAAGCCCCAAGGTGGAGGTCGCCGATGATAAGAAAGACTCCAACAAGAATGGAGGAAATAATAAAAATGGAAAGAACAGGACTAGGGCAACGGAGAAAGTGCCCGAGGCTTTCACTCCCCTTACGGTGAGTCGAACAGAGATTATGAACGCTGTCGAGCTCGCTCCTCCTGTCCCAATGAACCCAGGCAACAAATTTAGAAGGGACAATAGCAAATATTGTGACTACCATAAGGACACTGGTCATCTCACAGAGGATTGCTTGGGATTGAAGCGTATCATCCAGAGAATGGTCGACCAAGGGAGACTCGAAGCTTACGTGAAAAGGCCTCAAACTGGTGGAGGCGAGCAGCCAGCAGGCGGACAGCAGGGACCTAGGCAACCTAGATTGAACCTGGGGGTCATTACAGAGCAAGCAAGCAACACGGCCATCAAGCACAAGATCTTCCAACTCAACAAGGCCCCACATGTACCTCCAAGAAGAGAAGTCAGAGATGAGGCGATCAGCTTCTACCCCCATGAATTGGCAACTAATATGGCGGCTAGGGAGCAAGTTCTCGTCATCCCAGGTCTCATAGACGGATGTACGACGAGCAGACTCTTGGTCGACACGGGGGCCTGCAAGGATATTTTGTTCTACAAAACTTTTAAAGAAATGGGTCTTAATGATGAGCAGTTGGAGAGATATGATGGTAGGTTGGAGGGCTTCACCAATCATCGAGTTGATGCAAAAGGCAAGATAGAACTCGACGTCGACCTAGGCCAACACCCCCTCAGGATCGTATCAAAGGTACAATTTATAGTGATTGATGTAAATAGTGACTATGCCGCTATACTTGGTATCCCAGGTCAGGTCGCTCTTGGAATGGTGGCATCGATCCCTCATCAGCGAGTCAAGTTCCCTACACCCGCCGGAGTAGGGTGTGTACAAGGCACGCCTAGAGCCTACCTTGATCATGTTCTCGAGAGAAAGAAAGAAAAGGGAGTTGGAAATCGAGACTGCAGACGGTTATTTAAAGTTGTCTCAATCCGTCACCAAGACTACCAGCATCGTCAACAATCACCGACGTGGAAGAGTCGACCTATCGCTCAAATGACGAGGTCATGCTTGAGTCGACACGTCACTCTAACACCACCGAGGTCGATTCGATGTAGTTATGGTCGACCAAGTCATCATAGGCAACCTATGCCTCCGGCCTCGACAATAACTCGGGGCCACCACCACCACCACCGCCGAGGTTGCGCACAAGTTAGATGATATGATAGCGAAGAAGCTCCACACCCGAGGGCCGAGGAGAGACAAAGGGTCAAGGAGATAATCATTGAGACTCTACAATTCAGGGATGGACCAGAGCTAGAAGCTATGGATGAGCTAGAGTCAGTAATCACCAACCTTTCCTACCCCGACCAAAAAATTCAGATTGGGAAGCAGCTATCAGTTGAGGAGAGAGCAGAAATCATCGAGCTACTCAAGGAAAGTAATGATGTCTTCGCATGGAGGGTAGAAGACATGAGGGAATCAAGGAGGAGGTCGCTGTTCACAGATCGGAAGTCAACCCGACCATAAAGCCTAGACCCCAAAAAATTGAGAAGCTTTGCTCGCGACAAGGAGGAGGCCATAAAACCGAGGTACAAAAACTTTTGAATGCGGGGATAATCAAAGAGGCCACTCATACAACGTGGTTGGCCGTCAACGTGGTCATGGTGAAGAAATCAAATGGCAAATGGCGGATGTGTGTCGACTTCACCATTCTCAATCTTGCTTGCCCTAAGGACGGCTATCCCTTCCTAGAATCGACAAGCTAGTCGATTCCATTGCCGGGTCACTCAACCCTCGCCTTCTCGACGCTTACTCAGGTTACCACCAGATTAAGATGCATGAGGACGACATAATCAAGACGGCATTTCAAGCAGCTGGAGGCATCTACTGCTACAACATGATGCCATTTGGATTGAAGAATGCAGGGGAAACTTATCAAAGGATGGTGAACAAAGTCTTTGCTTCTCAAATTGGCCGAAACATGGAGGCCTACGTCGACGATATGGTCATCAAAACAAAGACTGGACGTCACGTGGTCGACCTAAGGGAAACGTTCGCCAATTTAAGAGCAAACGACATGAAGCTCAACCCTAGCAAGTGTGTATTTGGTGTAGATCTTTGGAAAGTTCCTTGGGTTCATGGTATCTCAACGGGGTATAGAAGCTAATCGAGAAAAATCAAGGCTTTAGTCGACATGAAGGCTCCCACCAGTGTCAAAGAGATGCGGCGACTTAACGGAAGGGTAGCGGCTCTTGGTCGTTTCATATCAAAGTCAGCCAGAGAGGTCTCTCCCCTTCTTCAAAGCATTGAGGGGACGAAAAGTTTTGAATGGACGACCGAATGTCATTCGTCGTTCCAACAAACTGAAGGATTACCTCGCTACTCCACCTCTCCCGAGTAGCCCGACCACCGGCGAAACTTTGTTTGTGTATTTATCCGTGGGAGATAAATCGGTGGACGGTTTTGGTTAGAGAAGATGAAGGGCTTCAAAAGCGTATACTACATCGCAAGGCCCTATCGACGTGGGAGAGCAGATACTACAATGCCGAGAAGGTCGCCTATGCCCTAGTCGTGGCTTCAAGGAAGGCTGCGAGCTTATTTTCCGGCTCATCCAATTGTGGTTCTTACAAATGCTCCCCTAAGAAAAATTCTCCACAAGCGGAGAGTTCAGTCGACTTCTCAATTGGTCAATTGCCCTTACCGAATTTGACATTGAGTATCGACCTCGAAAGGCGTTGAAGGCTCAAGCTCTAGCCGACTTCTTGGTCGAGCTTACGTTCACCAAGGAAGACGACGAGCGCCGAGCTCCAAAAGAAAAGGCTAAAGGGAAGGAGTCGAGTCCTGTGTCGCCATCGCCTACCCGACGATTGTTGGAAAGGTCTATTCGGACGGACGGCGACCAAGAATAGCAGTGAGCTGGGATAGTGCTAATTGAACCGGAATGGGACGGTACGAGGAGTCATTAAGGTTCAAGTTCGATGCTTCCAATAACCCGGCCGCATACGAAGCCTTGATAGCAGCTATAGAGTACGCTAAGTGTTTTGGAGCAACTAAGATTATGGCTTACTGTGATTCACAATTGATAGTTAACCAGGTCCGAGGCGAGTACGAGGTGCTTAGTGCCACACTGATCAAATATTGCGACCTGGTGAAGGAACTGATAAAATATTTGGAATTCTGGGAGATTCAAAGAATTGGACGAGAAGACAATGAGCTAGCTGACCTCCTCTCGAAATTAGCCACTTCGGATGAACCACATGATGAACCTATCTCCTTCCTCAAAAGTCCAGCCTATGAAAGAGTAAAAATTCAATGCATAAATGATCCCTCAAGAAATTGGACTCAGGAGAAGTGTTGGATTGAGGAAATGAAGGCATACTTAGAAAGTGGTGAGCTGCCAGATGACGAGAAGAAGGCTCGAGCTATCAAAAAGAAGGCTCCGAGGTATGTCATTCAAGGAGGCGACCTGTTCAGAAGATCTTATACTCGACCATTGCTAAAGTGCATCCATCCCCAAGAGGTCGCCCTATTGATACACGAAGTGCATAATGGAATTTGTGGTGGACACCCGGGGGCCAGGACTCTTGCTGACAAGTTAATCACTTTGGGGTACTACTGGCCACACATGAGAGCTGACACTCACAACTTTGTTCAGCAATGTGATCAATGTCAAAGATTTGCCAACTTACCTCATGTGCCAACAACCGAGCAGACTCCAGTAATTGCAGCTTGGCCATTCGACATGTGGGGCGTCGACCTGATTGGACCCTTCCCTCCCGCCCGAGGAAACTGCAAGTATGTGATAGTGCCATGACTACTTCACCAAATGGGCCGAGGCCAAACCACTAGCTCGCATCACGGAGGAGAATGCTATCAACTTCATCCACGACTTCATTTGGTGTCGATTTGGTTTTCCTCGTGCTATAGTGTCCGACAATGGTTTACAGCTCTCCCAAACCTTCGGCGTAAAATGAATCGAGTAGGGATCAAACATTGGAAATCATCCGTCGCCTATCCTCAAGGAAATGGACAAGTGAAGCAAAGAAATAAACTTGTTCTATCTTCACTCAAGACAGGCTCGTAGGTCGACGAAATAATTGGTTGGACGAACTTCCCTCTTGCTTCTTGGGCGCTCGTACAACCACTGTGGGGCCTACTTGGGAAACCCCTTTCACTCTCACTTACGGATCGAGGCCACGGCACCCGCCGAGCTCGATTCCCTATCGCTAGAGTGACCTTCTTTGATCAAGAGCGTAATGATACCAACAAAGTTGATCGACTTGGACCCGATCGACGAGAAGCGAGAAACCCTACCTCCGAATGGTCAACTACAAGCAACGAACTAAAAGTTATCACGACAAGAAGGTCAAGGCAAGGTCGTTCCAAGTTGGAGATTATGTGTTGAGAAAGATTGAGGCAACGGGTAGAAGGACCCAACAGAACAAGCTATCTCCTAACTGGGAAGGTCCATATGTAGTCACTCGCGTCGTCAAGGAAGGCACCTACATAATAGCTCATCCCGAGGTGACGAGTTGAAACATCCTTGGCATGCTACTCACCTCATCAAATACTACTTTTAGTTTTCGCCTATGTTCAAGTTTGTGGTAGTTCTAGTGTCAAATTGATGTAAGCATGTTCTATACTTCAATGAAAAGCGCAGTTCATTCCATCAAGCATAGTGTTACAATAACCCCAACAAGCTCGACTCTTAGTCAGCTTCGTTTTAACAAGCTCGATTCTTAATCAGCTTTGTTCAATTAACAAGTCCGACTCTTAGTCGACTTCGTTCTAACAAACTCGACTCTTAGTCAGTTTGTTTTAACAAGCTCGATTCTTAATCGCCTTGTTTCAATTAACAAGTCCGACTCTTAGTCGATTTCGTTCTAACAAACTCGACTCTTAGTCGGGCTTGTTCTAATTAGCTCGATTCTTAATCGCCTTTATCCATTTGACAGTCCGACTCTTAGTCGACTTCGTTCTCTAACTAACTCGATTCTTAATCGCTTGTTCTAATTAGCTAGACCCTAGGTCGCCCGCAGTGTGAGCAGTTCGACTCATAGTCAATCTCATTCACAAAAAGTTAAGCAAGTCCGAGGTCGACTAAATAAATAAAGATCAAGTCACCTCTAGGCTCAAGTTTACTCATTCATCCTATCTATATCTAGCTCTACGTTTACTTTAAAAAAGCATACAACATGCAATAAATAAGGTCGCTATGATAAAGGTAAGTCTCCCAAAACGGGCTAAGACTTAGACAAAATAAAGTTACAAAAGTATCTTGCCTCCCAAAAATAGGCCAAGGCATCAAAATATTCAAGAAATCAAAAGAGCAAAAATGTTGGTTGGGACTTGTTCATTACAATTCGGCTAAGAAATTTAAGGGTTTTGATTGACGACCGGTCGTCGCAGCAGCCTCATCCCTCCACATCTCCTTGTTGTCGGGGACCCATGGGGTTTACCCGACTACGAGTAAACCTGTTCATTATCTTCATCCATGGTGGCAAAGCATCCTCAAGTTCTTGCAACAACATCAAAATTCCCGCGGCAACAGGGGAGCTTCCCACTTCTCACAATGGTCCTCTTCATCCTCTCGGGGCAATGAAGGCCAAGTCATTTTCAAGATAATGGGAACGAGCGAGTGACCCCCTCGCGAGCCTCCATGTCAGTATCGAGACTCTCAGAAAACCAACGAGCTAATCGTCGCTCACGGTAACCGTAGCCGTTGGAATCTACCAATGCACGACGGGCTACGTGCCTCTTCCCAACCTCGAGAAAGTCTTGTGCCTTCTAGCCACGATGGTATTATAGAACTTCATCTCCCTCCTCAACTTCTCCACAAAGATCGGGCTGCCGCCTCTTCCGTGAGCCTCCTTCCACTTAGTTCGAGCCGGAAGTTATGCTCCTCGTTAAGCTCACAAAAAGAATCTTTTATCTACGTAAGTTCTGGAGACAGCCGCGAGCTCAACCTTTCGTCCCTCTCATAAGCGAGCGAGGCGCTTCAAAGCATCCCTTCTCGGAAGTTACTTCTGAGCGACTCGGGATTGTAGCTTCGAGGTCCGATGGGTGGCCTATTCTTTATGTCTTCACCATCTCATTAGCTTCATATACGAATTGTCCAGTCAGTCAGTACTTTCTCCTTCAAATCCGCAAGTAGTCTTTAGCCTTTTTTGGAATAATCTCGGGCGGCTTCCGCTGGTCATCCTCTCAATGGAAGCTCTCCAAGAGCTCTTCACCCGCTCGACCATAAGTAAAGATTCTACACTTTCAAAGAAACAAGAAGTGTTAGCTCGTAATTTAAGTGGATCGAGTCAAGTGGCCAAGCAAACTAAGCAATGAAAGAGAAAATGACAAATTACCCACCATGAGCCATCCCTGCAGCGAGCGTAAAATTCCTCGGGGCGATCCCCTGGTTGGCCGAAATGAGCTAGAGGTCGACATCTATTGCCCTCCTAACAATCACTTGGGCCCAGCTCATGTCTAGGGATAGCTATTACCAAGCCGTTAAACCCTTCTAACAGAGGAACATCACTTAGCAACCTCTTCATTTTTTCATCCGTAGACTCCTTACCGTGAGGAAAGGAAGGTTTAAGCGAGGCAACTCACTCGAGGACACGTACTCTTCCCTTCTCGCACGGACCTCTTCTTCGAAACTTCTATAGACGATCGTCCTTCATCCTTCCTTCCATATCATCTTCATCAACGTTGACGACCGCAAGGGCTAGCCCCCGCCATCCCAGCCTCGAGAGGTCTCCATATTGGCATCTTGATTTGGGTGAGCTCGACTTGCCCCGACCGACCCGCGGGAATCATCACCTCCTTCATTGGCATCATTGGATTGGGTGCCGCTTTGCAAAGGGTCTTCCACTCGACCTCTTCCATTGGGATCATTCCAAATGACATCCTTCAGAGCAAATTGTTCCTAGTAGCAGCCTTCTCTCTCTCGTCGCTCGCTAGCATTGGCACCCACGAACCCTCTCGGCTTTCCTCTTATCGAAACCCCAACAATACGCACCATATTCGCTTCTTGTTCGGGGAGTTAAAACTACACGACATCAAAGAAATCAAGTGTTAGCTCGGCAATTCAAAACAGCTTCTACGAGTAAACCATTGACGAGGTAATTGATACAATTCAAAGCCTCTATGTACGAATTGAATAACTCTACATACGAGCAGGCAATTTGATAAAGAGTTGCAATTCGAAATAGTTCTATGTACGAGCTAACTAAGTTCTACATACGAGCAGACAACGGACGATCTAAGAGTTGTATATGCAGCTAAAAATAACGCTATGTGCCAATGATAAGTTACTTATGTAAGTTAACAATGGACGAGCTAATGAATGCAGGTCAAGTTAATCCTTACCACCAACATGCTCTCCGTGGTCTTTGCAGTAATTTTCATTCTTCTGACAAAATTGTCAGTTCTCCTTCAACCTACCCAAGGAATGAGTAACCCAGTCCGGATATACCTGGCCTCTCAATACAGGAACAAGGGGTTCTACCACTCCATCCCTGTGCATCATCCCGGCTGGATGTAGTTATACTTGGTCGTCCCTAACACCTCCCGGCTAATGGGCCCTTTCGCGACCAACGCGCACAACTTCCTATACAAGGTTTGGTGCCATGGAGGCTCCTAAGTAGTTTTCCTCGTCAATAGTGTCGACTCACTATTTGGCAAGGGGAACTCCCATCCCACCTACTACTCTACAACTACCACATAGGAATTCCAAATGCTATGCTTGTTGGGAAGGTTGGCAAACAATTTTGGAGAATTGGGTTTGGACGGAGTACTAATCCCCCAATCTGCCTTGTCGAGCTTTGGAGCGAAAAATTCCTTGAAGTCTCTCATGCAAGGTTCATGGCCTAGAAACCTACATACCATGGCAAAGCACACTAGTACTCTGCAAGTGTTGGCCCCTAAGTGAAGGGGAAGAGCATCCATGCACTCCGGAAAACTCATTGATAAAGGGATCTAAGGGCAACCTCAACCCCGCCTCAAACCGTCCATAAAAGAAGGCCACCCTAGTGGCATCGTAGTGAAGCCGGTGCACGGAACTTGGCCATAAAGTCCGCCTTACTAAGGATGGTTATCCTATAATCCACTCTACTTACTCCACAGAAATCATAAACCATGTTGTATCGGGACTCCATATTTTTCTTTCCTCGAAGAGGCCTACTGGGTATATATCCTCTCTCGTTCTTCCCCGGTACAACAGAGGAGCCAAACGCATCCACAATTCGGGGGCCAGAAGAGGTCGAAGCAGCATTTCCTTCTTGAGTTGTCATATCTGTACAAGAAGAAGGAGAAATAGGGGAGTCAGTCCTATGATCACATTCAGTCGACCTACCTAAGGGCGACCTAAACTCCCCTGGAAAACCTATTCTGTTCCTAAGGAAAGAAGGTTTGAGGACATCCCTAACATAGAACAAAGTAATATGGTCGAGCAGTTCATGGAATAGATGGAAAGTGACGATATTTGAATCATCAACTACCAGGTTTTCAACGTCCCCTACAATGGGCAAACCTATCTCACTAAAATTTAATTCCCACTTGGTTAAAATGGAGGCACATTCATCCAAAGACAGTTCTCTCCACTCACCGTTCACATTCTTGTAAACCCTACGATTAACAGTGCAGTACCCATACCAAGCTCCTGGCTCGCTACTAAAGGTTCTAGCCATGGCAGAAATCAAAGATAGAACAGAAATTAAAGCCCTAAAGGAAGAATGGGAGAGAAATACCTTTGTAAATGTCGGAATAGGAAGCTGTTGCCGAAGACGGAAGCCCAATTTAACTCAACTGCTTCTTCTCTATTTTCGCCGGAGATTCTCAAGAGCTTGAAAACGGTAAAAGTTCTAAACAGAGAAGGAATGTGCAATTTATATTTTCCAAGATTGGAAAGGAAAAAAGAAAATTCAAAAAATAATTTCCATATTAATGGCGGAAACGGTTTCCGAGAAGGAGTTCCAAGCGTCAGAATTGCAATCATTACTAAAATCGGCGCTCCTTCATCTCCTACCGTTCATCGCCAACGACCAGGATGGTGCCACGTCATCAAAAGTCGACTATACCTCAGAACGAGTATCGACCTGCGAGTAAAATAGTTCTCATCAAAAATCTTCTTAACTTCCAAGTCGACAAAGTCCACTCGAAAGTTGGGGGCCACTGAACATACCAAAAGTGTCAAGATGGGCTAAGCAAGCAAAGCCCAATCACAAGCAGCCTTGACCATGACATTCTCAATGAGGCTGACCCAATCAGAACAAGGCCCAAAGCCCATCTCTTGTATCAGTCGACTAAGCCCATGGTCCGACCTATCAGGTCCCGACCCAACTTAGTCCGACCTCATGATCCATATCACAATTCGGGTACGAACCATGCTCTACCCGACAGTCAGGTCGACCATTCCACGAGTGGCGACCTCGACCTAAATCAACAAGTGACGACCTAACACTTGCCGGCGTATTTGGTTGAACAATTCTCATAACCACATCCCTACAAATCAGGGGCCGTTATAGACACGTTCCCACAATCAAGTAACTGCCGCTACAATCTCGGAGCACATGTCGCCTCCCCAAAAATACATCACTTTTGTCTATAAATACTTCATCACTACCAAACGGTAAAAGGTAACTGCCATTTTGTATTCTGAGTTCATTATTCAATACATTTTGAGCTATAATACACTGTTATCTTACTCTCACGCCCGAGTGTCTTCGCCGGAGACACATCCGGCTAGTCGTAGGTTCTGATTTCAGGTCAAGGAGCCATGTGACTAATCTTGCCACGTGGAGGATTATTGATAAGCACAATTCCTGCAGCATCAACTTTGTTCTCGGATTGGTTGTAAAATAGATATCCTTTCGTTTCCTTAGGATAACCAACGAAAATGCATTTATCAGATTTAGGTGCAAGTTTATGTTCAGAAACTAATTTCTTTACATAAGCCTCACAACCCCAAATCTTCATGAAAGATAAGCTAGGCTTTCTTCCATACCACATCTCATGTGGGGTTTTAGGAGCCGATTTAGTAGGGACCTTATTAAGCGTGAAAGCAGCTATTTCCAGTGCATGTCCCCAAAAAGAAATAGGAAGGTTCACTTGACTCATCATCGATTGAACCATATCTAATAGAGTTCGATTTCTCCTCTCGGATACACCATTCCATTGTGGTGTTCCGGGTGGAGTAAGTTCTGAAACAATTCCACAACTTTTCAGATGATCGTCAAATTCTTGGCTTAAGTATTCACCACCTCGATCGGATCGAATGGTTTTAATAGTTTTGCCAAGTTGATTTTGTACCTCATTTTGAAATATTCTGAATATCTCAAATGCTTCACTTTTGTACTTCATCAGATAGACATAGCCATATCTGGAGAAGTCATCAGTGAACGTTATGAAGTACCGAAATCCTCCCCTAGCAATGCTATTCATTGGTCCACACACATCAGTATGTATGAGAGCCAATAATCACTAGCCCTTTCACTACTCTTAGTAAAAGGAGCTTTAGTCATCTTGCCCAATAAACAAGACTCGCAAACATCATATGATTCATAATCATATGAGTCTTTATGGAGTTTAGATACGCGTTTCTCGTTTATGTGACCAAGACGGCAATGCCATTTGTATGTGTTGTTCACATCATTTGGTTTAGATTTCTTACTAACATGATAAACATTCTCAACATTATTCTCAACATCCAAGACATAAAGTCCATTAAAAGAATGAGCAACACAATAAAGCATGTCATTCAAATAAATTGAAAATTTCTTATTCGCAATAAGAAAATTGTAACCCTCATTGTCTAAACATGAAATAGAAATAATGTTTCTGCTCAAATCCGGAACATAATAACAGTTATTTAAAACTAAAATTAATCCGCTAGGTAAAGTGACTTCGTAAGTCCCTACGGCCAATGCAGCAACTCTTGCTCCATTTCCAACCCGCAGATCTACTTCACCCTCTTTGAGCGACCTTCTATTCTTAAGTCCCTGCACATTTAGACAAATGTGTGATCCACATCCGGTATCTAATACCCAAGAACTAGAAGTAGAAAGTAGAACATCTATCATATAGATACCTGAAGTCGTGGCAATCACATTGCCCTTCTTCTTCACCCTTCCTCGATAAGCTTTGCAGTTTACGCTTCCAATGCCCAGTTTCATTGCAATGGTAGCATACCGCATCCTTTTGGGATTTGGGGTTTAGGCTTCTCAAAGAACGGCAACCTTTGCCTCCGGTTTAGCAACTTTTGCTTTACCCTTGTTTTTGAACCCCTTTCCTTTATTCACCATCAACACTTGATTGGTTTTCTTGGTAATATTGTTCTCCGCATTCTTTAGCATCCCATGCAATTCAGACAGAGATTTATTCATCCCATTCATGTTATAATTCGTAACGAACTGATTATAACTTTCAGGAGTGAATGCAATATCATATCCGTAGCGCCTCTAATCGGATAGGATACCCAAGCCTTCTCAAGATGTTCGAGGTGACCCTTCATTTTCAACACATGAGGCCCAACAGGTTGTCCTTCAATCATCTTGCATGAATGAAGAGCCTTCATAGTGTCAAACCTTTCCCGACGTGCTTGCATATCTGGAACATTTCCTTTAAATGATTTCCCAAATCATAAGCTTCCATGTGTACAAGGTCCTTCGAAGGGCCTTACACATAAGCCAAAGATCGTGCAACCAACATCTATAGAATCATCCACATGTTTCTTATGTTGGTCCCTTTCGACTTTAGATGCATTAGCAGCAGGCTGGTGGAATGGGTCCATCGAGAATGTACAACTTCCTTTCTTGTTTGAGAACAATTCTCAAACAATGGATCCAATCCACATAGTTGTTGCCATTCTCTTCTAACTTGTCCTTCTCAAGGACTCGATCGCATGACAAATTCTGATTAGTGTTAGCAGCCATTGATCTACAAAGATATGCAACAAGATATAAACATATATGAGCACCAATTTCATTTAAGAGATTAAATAATGTATTTCACAAATACTCCCACTAAATTATATAACCTTCATATACAAACATGCATAATATAATTTAATAGGATAAGACCCAACTTTAATTTAATTTCAAGTCGGCTATGGCACGACTGCTCAAAATTAAACTAAAAAGGTAGATAACATTTATCAATCATATCAACATATGACTCTTAGATCTTTTATGAGATTATAGACATCATATGTCACATGTTTCAATCTCATCTTATGCCTTAGGCCCAAAACTGTTTTGATAGCCTTATTGAGTTCAACCATTTTAAACGTATAGCAATCACTATTTGCTCATCTTGATCATACAAAGATAGAATTAATGTACCTCGCTATGGCGAGCCTACATAAAACTACCCGTGTACTCACAAGTGTTTAAAGTGGGTAGCATAAACAAACTCAAAATTTCAAAGAAGGTTCAATTTTTCATGTTTATCAATTAACATGGCAAGGTTGATTCATGAAAAACTATATGAGCATAATTATGAACATGGAATGATACAACACAAATCACATTTGGTCAGTAATTACTAGTACGCGGCCACGTGCTCCAAGGTTATCCCACACTTCCATCGAAGTGCCTGTGGGGAAGGTTTTGGTGTCCAGCCCATATACCAAGTAATACTTCACAAATATCCTAGATTAATCACATTAATCATATAAATGAAATTGACATCCCATAACCTAGATTAATCATATTAATCATAAATTTCAATTTCATAATCATGGTATATCACTATATACAATTACTCCATAAGCAAAAATCATATAATTTCACATTCTAAATCATATTTATCATGAAAATTCATATAATCACATTACACAATTATCATGATTATCTAACTAAACATCATGAACGGGGCTCTGATACCACTGTTGGGTTTCGAGGGTCCATGCGCAGCGGAATAATGCAAATAACTCGAATACCCAAAGTCCTAGAATCCGTTCTAGATGAATAATTAAGAAGTATGAATTAGGGTTACCAACCTTGAATGCCTTTGTCGTTGATATACGTAGTCTAACTCCAGATTGAAGAATTAGCAAGTCTTCAATGTACGATCCTTGAATCACGAACAAATGATCTTGAGAAGCGAAGATCCTCTACGAGTATCCACGCGATGAACGAACCCTAGAACTCTTTCTAGGAGGATTGCTAGACCCCTTGATTGAAACCTTTTCAATCTATATGTATTATGGAATTGGTGAGATGTTTTTCAATTCACAATTGAAAGAACCTCTCTATTTTGTCTTTCTCAAAGCTCAAAATCGTGACTGGCTGCTAGGGTTGAAGAGGGATTCTATTTATACTCAATAAATATTATGCCCTATTAAAACCCTTGGGAAAAAACGGTTTCAGCATTCAGCGGACATGGGCGGTCGCCCATCAGGACATGGGCGGTCGCCCATGTGTCCAGAGCTTAATCCCATCCTCCGAAAACCCATATAGGCGGTCGCTCATAAGGTCATGGGCGGTCGCCCATGTGTCCAGAGCTTAATCCCTTATTCGAAAACCAACATGGGCGGTCGCCCATCTAGACAGTCTCCAATGCCTAGTTTTCAAATAACATGGGCGGTCGCCCATAGCACCCTGGGCGGTCGCCCAACACACCAGAATCCATAATTTCATTTTTGACAATTCGTTCGATGCGTGTGACCCCATAGGACTATATTATGTTGGCAATGAGTTCGATCACATCGATCCTCATAAGACATGAGCGGACTCTAGCAAGCCATCATGTCTACCCAAATAATATAATATCAAGTTCGTTTTTCCTACATAGAACATATCACAATCCCATTGTCACACGATGTTATATTGAACATGAGTCATGGTCCACGTCAACTCATATTGTTCAATGCTTTTTCGTTACCAAGTAATTTGATTAATCGAATGACATTAATCATATTAATTCATTCGGGCATGGCCATGCACTACATCAATCTTACTCACGAGTGGCCAAGCAAACATCTCTCTTTACGAGGGACAAGTTTCCATCTTGACTTATCATTCTTCCCAACAAGAATCATATCATGCCAATAATAGCCCTTATTGTTGTCCGGTTAAAGACAACGTTAAACTATATCAAACATGATATTCATCGAGTGGAAGACGATGATAATCTCAGGTCAAAGGATATCGATGATATGACTATATGAGATTTATTTATGACATACGACCATGACATAAATCTCATAATGGGTCAAGTCCAGTACTTTGTTCTCTAACAAGTACCCATGAATCTAATGTGCATCTCTATGCATATAATCATCACATGATTATCCATTAGACATCATACTAGTGCTTCATAAGTACTAGGGACACAATTATTAATGTAAACATGCAAACACATATAATAATCAAAGAAACAATCTCATATATAAATAAGCAATGACATTACATAAAGGTCTATCTCTATAGGCCTAGGGCACTAACACCTACAGCGTGGTATTTACGGCGGATTTTAACCGCCGTAAATAAGCCTGTTTCTTGTAGTGTAAGGTTTTCTGCACTGAAAAGCCGCTGACCCGGTATTCTCGCCCACTTCTTTCTCGTTGCGGGAAAGGGATAGGCAAGGTTTAGACTCGGGAATAGGTAAGGTTTAGACTTGAAGGTAAGTGTTTGGGCTGAAGGCTCAAGTAACATGCACTTATCGCTTTGAGTTTTGCTTAAAACACATTTTCTCCTAATCCTAATTGATCGGAAAAGATGAGACCTTGAAAGGTCAAGATTGAAAATTGGGGATCAGACCGAGGAGGTCTTGACTAGGGATTTGACCGCGAAAGGTCGAGATAGGAAAATCGGAAATCGGACCGAGGACGTCTCGATTAAGGATTTGACCATGAAAGGTCGAGATAGGAAAATCGGAAATCGGACCGAGGAGGTCTCGATTAAGGATTTGACCATGAAAGGTCGGGAGAGGAAAATCGGAAATCGGACCGAGGAGGTCTCGATTAGGGATATCAGAGATAGGAAAATCGAAAATCGGACCGAGGAGGTCTCGATTAGGGATTTGACCATGAAAGGTCGGGATAGGAAAATCGGAAATCGGACCAAGGAGGTCTCGATTAGGGATATCAGAGATAGGAAAATGCAATTATGATTCCGTTAATTGTTCAAGTTTACTTAAAACAATGTCTTTTATTTATTCCTATTTGGTTGGAAAAGGGGGGGTTGCCCTTCTTTTTAGCAACTACTCTAGATCCTGGATCAGTGGGTTCCGTCACTACGTCTATAAGCCCCTCGTATTCCACCTGTATTTTGACCTCCCAGGGTGGACAGCCCCGGGCGAGGGTCCTATAGGGCATGCGGATCCCACCGACCGAGAGAAAAGAACGCTCCTAACGGGTCTAGCGGGTCATAGGAACTTTTAACGCACGAGCGATGCGAATTATAGTCAAGGCAATACCGGGAAAGTCTCGTCTTTCAGCCTTGATAGAATTTCGGCAGAATTTCGCTTGCGCAATTGACGTTTTGACTTTTCGATAATGTCCGAGAAGATAATAGGCATGGGTCGGGCGGTAAAAGCCGGATGACACAGTATCACATTGAACTTCGTTGCATACGCCGTGCGTGAGTCGAAGTCAATGCCGGGTCAAGATCTTACCAATTTTTCCTTGTCGGAATTTTGGCAGAGCTTCGCTTGAGCGAAAGATCTTTGGACTTTTCTTGGCAAAGACTCGGTCTCGACTCTTACGCATTCCGTACAGGTCAAGGTCAAAGTCAATGTCGGAGTCAAGGTTCTACCAATTTTTCCTTGTCGGAATTTTGGCAGAGTTTCGCTTGAGCGAGAGACCTTGACTTCCGTTATGAGCTAAGGCTTGACCTTTATGGGGATATGCAACTAGGCTATATGACACGGACTAGACCAAAAACCAACCAAAAAAGTCACGGTTTTTTGAAACGTGTGACACGGACTGTGCATTGGTCGACACTGGCTGCCATGGGGAGTTTGGGGTGATTCCGTGCGCGCCCGGGAGCATCGTAAGGCTGTCCGTGACTGCAACTGAACAACCACCCCGGGTTAAAGGGACGTGCGTGCAAAGTGTACAGGATATATAGGGTGCGCGTAGTGTGCGGTCTCCTAAAAATGTTCCTTTTTGAGTTAAAACAGAGATTTTCATAAATGTGTTTTAAAGGAATGATTTTTGGGACGGGGGAGAATGCAACAGTTAAGCACGTAAATTTTCTGGGAGCCCCAGTCAGTCTTGGAACTGAGTAGCCCCAAGCTGCCAGGACTGCCAGATTAGCCTCAATTTTTTCTGGTGGAATTGCCACTGAGGTCGTCCAGTCAGAATCCAAGGAGGATTGAGCCGTACGACTGCATGGATCAATTTTCCAGGTTCCACTCCTTTGCTATTTTTGGGTTGTTTCCCGTTCAAAGTATGCACAGATCCCAAGATGCAAATAATGCAATGCAAGGCAAAGAAAGCAAGCAAAATAGACGGAATCCGCGATGGGAGTCTAACCCGCTCAAAGGGAAAGCTTTCTTTTATTATATTTTTTTTTTCGAAAAGTGATACCGGTACGTGGGATTGTTAAACCACCGTTTATCCCAAGCCCCGGGTTAGGGAGCGATACAGGAAGGTTAAGTGGTTTCCACCTATATACCAAGTATCGTTTATTTAAAAAGGAAAGCTTTTCTCCTTTGGGATTTCCCCAGCAGAGTCGCCAAACTGTGAATGTGTGCCCAAATTTTGTGTGTTGGATTCACGCGAGTTTGAAGACATCCGGTTTAATTTGAAAAACGGAGTCACCACGCCATTTTGATTTCCTCAAAACTTTGAAAAAAAGGATTTTATGGGTTCGGAGGTTAAGTTACCCCTTGGGAAGAACGGATCGTCGTTCACCCAAGGTGCCTTGCCGTAGCAAGTCTCCCTAGATTCCGTTTATTTTGCTTGCTTGCGTGCTTTCTTGTGTGCATGTGTTTGAATGAAAGGGGAGGGAATGTCCCAAGTTGTCTTCCGGACGTACAAACCATTTATTGGTTGTCGCTCGGGATTTCTTGGATTTTATGTATTCGGGATTTTGATCCCGTCCTCATCTTGGACTTGTGATCATCGCATTTTGACCTTGGGACTTGCGTGATCGAGAGAGGGACTCCCTTTTATAGTCCAAAAATGAGGTTCTTTAGGAAGGAATGTCCTTAGCCCATCAATCCTACACTTTAAGACGATCGAGCTCATATAGTTGCTTCATACTCGTCTTGAGTGATAATCAGAGATATTGGGTTAAAGGTTGTCCCTTTCTAAAGAGATTGTGGAACCTTTAATGGAAGAAACGATGTAAAGATAGGATCTTTACACCGGTCCGTTCCAAGGTTGCTAATGGGGACATGTATGTAAAAATGACATTTTTAGTGAAAAGATGACATTTTTGGTTTGCAAAGGATGATTTTGATTGCAAATGGTGCTTTTTGATGTAAAGAAAGGATTTTAATGCAAAGGAAGCACTTTTATGGGAAAAATAGCATTTTAGGTGCAAATGATGCATAAAGATGTTATTTTGGAGACAAAAGGATGTTACTTTGATGTGTAGAAATGACTTTTAATGCAAATGATGCACCTTTAATATAAAAAAAGAGATTTTGATGCAAAGGATGCTAATTTGAGTGCAAAAGAATAATTTTTAATGCATGAAAATGGGCTTTAGGTGCAAAAGGATGCACCTTTATGTATGAAAATGGCATTTCAATGAAAAGATGGCATTTTATGTACATAGATACTATCTAAATTGCAGATAGACATCAGATTGTAGCATGATGAGGGTTAAAATCAGATTACCAACTGGACAGATGAAGATTCTGCAAACTGGCTTAAGTTGTCGCGTGACATAGGCTGCCTATGTCGCGTGACATACTTGGCCACTTGCAGAGTCTTCAACAGCTGGGATCTACAGAGGTAACAAGGCATTAATATAGCCAAGTTACTTCACAAATAGATCTCAGAGAGCAAGTATTTCAATAATGAACACTTCAAGAGGGTGTGGATATGAGGGATCCATACTCATCTCGAGTGTTCATGCAAAAACAATGCCAAACCGAGGCTTTTACATGAAATGATGTGCAAATGGATATGGATCTAAGCGATATAACACTAAAGCATGCAACTTTAATCAGAATATAACATTATTAACGCATTTAGCATAGAGATTTCACATATAATGAAGATAGGGGAAGGAAAAGGGTAGAAAATTGTTACCCTTGAAGACCACGACTTCCTATATCAAGTTAGATATAGGAGCCTTCAAACAGCAACCTCCGGGGACTGAGATCAAGCCTTGGTTTAATGAGAACCTTTGGTTCTTGATGTGTGTGGGAAGTGTGTGTGTGATTGGTTGTATGGTGGGTGATTTGGGAGGATTAGTGTGTGTTTTGGGGATATGTGAGGAGGCAGTAGACTTCTGGGCGTATTCTCTTGTAGAGGGGTACTGAGGAGTGAAGGAGAGGTGCCCAAAATGAGAGGTGAAGGCCTCTATTTATAGGCTGCATGCATGGGCTTATTATGTTGCACGACATAAGTAGCCACTTCCAGTTCCTTCTAGAAACATGCAAGGTGGCAGTCTTCTAGAAGGTTTCTTGGCATGTTATGTCGCACGACATAACAAGCCCCTTCCAGTTCCTTCTAGAAACATGCAAGGTGGCAAGCTTCTAGAAGTCTTCATGGCCTAGTATGTCGCACGACATAAGTAGCCACTTCCAGTTTCTTCTAGAAACATGCAAGATGGCAGTCTTCTAGAAGGGAATTCCTCACAAAAGAAAAACGTGTTTCTTTAGCTCCAAGCAGTCCTTTCACCCCTTAAGTGGTTTGGAACATTTCCGGAATTGCTCCGGAACTCTAGGAAAGTCTGGGGAATTGCCGGGAAACTTGCCGGAATTGCCGGGAAAATTAACCGAAAGGCATGAGCCAGATTTGGGTACTTACAATAATCACTTTTCCTACTTCTATTTGGCCTTTTGAAGATATTTCCTTTTTTGTTTTAATCATGTAGACAATCTGTTTGTTCAGGAACCTACTCATTACCACTTCAGTGAGTGAAACAGACATTACTCACAAAGTACATGGTGCAAAGAAGGACCTAAGTGTTCAACTTATCAATTGCATCAAATAATGCCAACAACAACAAAAATTGTGTTCGTTATCAATTTACGAACAAGTTGTTCCCTTTCTAAGGAACAGAAAACATACTTCCTAGTTATACAAATCAAAATAACAAAAAATAGTAGCTCAATTATGCATAAAACAAAAAGAGTATTGCATAAACCAACCACGGGAAATCAAATGAGATCACTATGAACACATAACTAAGAATTCAAAAAATGCAAATCGAAATACGCATCAACAACAAACACAAGGTTGCATAAACCACAGGAATTCAAATGAGATCACTATGAACTCATAACTAAAGATTCGAAATATGCAAATGACAAAGGCAAAATCAACACACACAAACATGAAGAAGAGAGAAGCGTACTGGGGAGGGCACAAACCCTAGGTTTAACCATCTGACCACGGTCAATTTTGGCGGATTTACCCCAGACACCGTGAGTCTTGGAAACACGGATCGACATTACAACCTTTTGTTTGGTTCCCTCGATTGCAGCCTCGCAGGCTCGTCTGAGCTCACGACCACTTGGAAGGATGGGCGGAGGGCCGAGGAGGCAGCAGAAGAAGAAGCGTCACGTCGGCGGCTATGCAACGAGTGGCGGATCGGGCTTTGGAGAGAGCTTTGAGATTTGAGAAGGGTTTCACAGGAGGGGAGAGAGAGAGAAGCGTAAGAGATTAGGTTTAATTTAAGAGTGAGGCACGGTGAGGGGCGCGAATGTTAAAATATTTGAAAGAGGAAAGGGCGGGAATCGAAAAAAAATTGGGGGCAGGGTAATGGCCGAGGCGCCAGCCTCATTCTGAGCCAGGCAGCAACCTCAAATTGGCATTTCACGAAGGAAGTTTCTGGTGGTGATGCGACAGCCTCATCTTGCTCCAGGCGGCTGCCTTACAAGGCAATTCATCGGGCGTACATTCTGGTGGTGAGGCGTCAGCCTCAGATGGAAACAGACGGCCGCCTCACCTTGGCCAAAATGGAGGGGCGGTAGAAGAGAGGGTGAGGCATGGTGGGGAGGCTTGGGGTGAGAGAAATGGAAAAGAGAGAGACAGTGTGTGTGTTTTGTTTAGAGAGAGAATGTGTGTTTTATTGAGAGAGAGTGTGAGAGAGAGATAGTATTGGTGAATAATACCCATGTTGCAAATATTTATTATTATACTTCCTCTCCGGTTCAAAATACATGTAATTTTAGAATTAAAATTTTTGTCAAAATACATGTTGTTTTAGGACAAAAACTCAAACTTACCCTTCATTGAAATTTTTTTCATGTCATTAACAAAACAAGTAAATATCAAGAAGAAGAATATTTATTAATATTATCGAGAGATAATAAATAATATTTTAGACTTTGTTAATTAGTGATTTTTTTTAGAAAAAGTTATATAAAAAAAGATAGGGTTTAGGGTGTATGATATGGGTTTTAGGGTAAATGATATACTTTTTTTTTTGGATTAAGAAAATTATTTGAGATGTTGGTTAGTCGTGAAATTTTTTATACAAAGTTGTATATAATTTTTTTTTAAGAAATAAAAATATACAATTCATAAACCCTAAAATAGAGAAAATAAAAATAAATCTATTTTAGCTATAGATGTTGAATTTGTCTCTAAATTAAAGACATATTTTGAACAAGTCTCTAATTTAGAGACAGATACAAAATCTGTCTCTAAATTTTAGAGACAGATGTTGAATCTGTCACAAAATTAGAGACAGATAAAAAAATGTGTCTCTAAATTAGAGACGGATTAAAATCTGTCTCTAATTTAGAGACAGATTCAACATCTGTCTCTAATTTAGAGACATTCATAATAATTAGTAAAAATAGTTAAGTTTTATTTCTTTCAAAATTCATAACTTTTTTTATATAACTTTTTGCAAAAAATGTATGTAGTAAACAAAAGCTTAAAATAGTCTTCTTTATCAAAAAAAAAAAGTTAATATACAATATACAAATTAACAGAAACTGTTAAAAAGTTAACTGTTTTTTCAAAAAATTGTTAAAAAGTTAACTTTTTTATTCAAAAACCGTTAGAAAATTAAAAGGGTAAGGTTGGTTGTCCCCCTCTTTGTAATTTTATTTTAATCAATAAAATTTAAGGGTACCGTCCCTTTTTCCTTTTATATACTTTCGTTTCTTTTAAAAAAGTTAAGTTTTATTTCTTTCAAAATTCATAACTTTTTTTATATAAATTTTTGCAAAAAATGTATATAGTAAACAAAAGTTTAAAATAGTCTTCTTTATCCAAAAAAAAAAATTGAAAAAAAGGAAGTTAATATACAGTATACAAATTAACAGAAACTGTTAAAAAGTTAACTGTTTTTTTCAAAAAAACTGTTAAAAGGTTAACTTTTTTATTCAAAAACCGTGAGAAAATTAAAAGGGTAAGGTTGGTTGTCCCCCTCTTTGTAATTTTATTTTAATCAATAAAATTTACGGGTACTGTCCCTTTTTTCTTTTATACCTTATACCCTAAACCCTAAGCCCTAAACCTTATACCTTATACCCTAAATCATATACATTATACATTATACCTTATACCTTATACCCTAAAACCTATACCCTAACCCATATACCTTATACCTTATACCCTATACCCTAAACCCTAAGTCGTATACCTATACCCTATACTCTATATCCTAAACGCTAAGTCGTATACCTATACCTTATACCCTATACCCTAAACCCTAAGTCATATACATATACCTTATCCCTTATACCCTAAACCCTATACCCTAAACCTTATACCTTATACCCTAAATCATATACCTATACATTATACCTTATACCCTAAACCCTATACCCTAACCCTTATATCTTATACCCTATACCCTATACCCTAAACCCTAAGTCGTATACCTATAGGTCCTATACCTTATACTCTACAACCTAAACCATAAGTCATATACATATACCTTATCCCTTATACCTAAACTCTAAACCCTATACCCTAAACCTTATACCTTATACCCTGTACACTAAACCCTAAATCATATACCTATATATTATACCCTAAATCCTATACCCTAAACCTTTGCCATATACCCTATACCCTAAACCCTAAGTCGTATACCTATACCTTATACCCTATACCCTAAATCCTAAGTCATATACCTATACCTTATCCCTTATACCCTAAACCCTATACCCTAAACCTTATATCTTATACCCTAAATCATATACCTATATATTATACCTTATACCCTAAACCTTATACCTTATACCTTATACCCTATACCCTAAACCCTAAGTCGTATACCTACACCTTATACTCTATACCCTAAATCCTAAGTCGTATACCTATACCTTATACCCTAAACCCTAAGTCATATACCTATATCTTATCCCTTATTCCCTAAATCCTAAACCCTAAACCTTATACCTTATACCCTAAATCATATACCTATACATTATACCTTATACCTTAAATCCTATACCCTAACCATTATACCTTATACCTTATACCCTATACCCTAAGTCGTATACCTATACCTTATACTCTATACCCTAAACCATAAGTCATATACCTATACCTTACCCTAAACCTTATACCCTATAGCCTAAAACATATACCCTAAACCTTATACATTATACCCTATACACTAAACCCTAAATCATATACATATACATTATACCTTATACCCTAAACTCTATACCCTAAACCTTACCATTCAATGGTATTGTTGTACTAATGTCTGAATTGTTGGGCTTCGTACGTAGGGCCTAGTCCGTCACTTTTATTCCGTTCAACCCCTACACCCTAAACCTTATACCATATACCATAAACCATTTATCATATACCTTATAACCTAAATCATTTATTATATATCTTATACCCTAAAAAACAAAAATAAATAAAGGATAGTCCGTTCCTCTTTTCTTTTATATAATTTCGTTTGTTTAGTTTTTTCTATCCTTTTTTCTATACCTTTTTGAAAGAAATGTATGTAGTAAACAAAAGTCTAAAATACTATTTCCTATTAAATAAAAAATTTATAAAAAAATAAAATAAATAAAGGATAGTCCGTCCCTCTTTTCTTTTATATAATTTCGTTTGTTTAGTTTTTTTCTATCTTTTTTCCTATACCTTTTTGAAAAAAATGTATGTTCTAAACAAAAGTCTAAAATATTATTTCCTATTCAATAAAAAATTTATAAAAAATAAAAAATAATTAAAGGATCTGTCTCTAAATTAGAGACAGATTTTGAACACATATCTAATTTAGAGACAAATACTAAATCTGTCTCTAAATTTTAGAGACAGATTTTGTATCCGTCACTAAATTAGAGACGAATTAAAAAATATGTCTCTAAATTAGAGACAGATTAAAATCTGTCTCTGATTTAGAGACAGATTCAACATCTGTCTCCAAAGTTTAGAGACAGATTCAAAAATCCGTCTCTAAATTAGAGACGAATTTTAAAGCTGTCTCTAAATTAGAGACGAATTTTGTATATGTCTCTAATTTAGAGACGGGTACAAAATCTGTCTCTAAAGTTTGAAGATAGATGTTGAATTATGTCTCTAATTTAGAGACAGATTAAAATCTGTCTCTGATTTAGAGACAGATTCAACATCTGTCTCCAAAGTTTAGAGACAGATTTTGTACCCGTCTCTAAATTAGAGACAGATACAATATCCGTCTCTAATTTAGAGACAACTTCAAAATCCGTCTCTAAACTAGAGACAGATTCAGAATCCGTCTCTAAATTAGAGACAAATTCAAAACCCGTCTCTAAATTAGAGACGGATTCTGAATCCGTCTCTAAATTGGAGACAGGTTCCAAACCCGTCTCTAAATTGGAGACAGATTCAAAATCCGTCTCTAAATTAGAGATAAGTTTTGAATCTGTCTCTAATTTTTGGGCCTGTCTCTAATCTGTCTCCAAATTAGCTACAGACTCCGTCCGTCTCTAATTTTTCGTCTCTATTTTCGATTTTCCTTGTAGTGAAGGACATATTTGTCCTCCCCTTGTTATCTCGTATGCAGTTTAGTCCAAACTAACGCCCGTTAGTCAAAACTTAACGAAACATGACGAAATGGTGGGTTTCTGCTCTAAAATCGAAGGCGAGACTTAGAGTGATATAACTCTGCTACGATAGGTTCAGAATGAGGTGTCTACAGAGAGCTGTTTTACAAGGGAGGTATATGCATCATTTTCTACTCTCAAGCCTTCTCTTTCTCCAGTTCAAGCTCATACAACCAGTTATCTTACTCTTACACCGGATGGGCTTTAGCCGGAGAAGCCTCCGACTTAGCTTACTGTGCTCGTTTTGCAGGCCTTCGTTGGAGAATCTTGCCATCTCATCCTACGTGGACGTTACGTGGGTGCGCACGTCAGAACTCGATTTTCTGGCAGCATCAGTCTTGGTTCGAGTCACACTGCCATGGGCGTGATAGTTAAATTTTTCATCCTTTTTTCATTATATTAGGCAAAAGTGTTTGATGTTATCTATATACCGGTTTCAGTACTATCAGAAGCAATCTTAGAAAAAGTCCAAAGAAAAAAACAGTAAATGATCAAGTTTATTGCATGAAAAGAACTACAAAAAATCAGTAAATTATTGAACTACAAACAAGCCTATATAAACTAAAAAGAAAAAAACAAATTGAATAAATGGAAGAAAAAAAGATCTAGGGATTGAGAAGGCGCCGCTGATCATCATCGTGATCTGCATTTTGAACTACAATGGCGTAGATGGCATATATTATTCCCGGTACGTACCCTAGCAGTGTCAACACGAAGCAGATGAAGAATTCACACTGCAAAAAATAATAATTAAAAAGAAAAAGATAAGACTAAATAAAACTTTACATGCTTGTGAGTTGTAGCATAATAATCATTTAAAAATAATAATCGTTTGAGAATTAAACATCGATCTCAACTGATCTCTATAACATAAAATGTTACCCGACGCAACCAGTGGCGAAGCCAGAAATTTTTCGCAAAGGGGTCAAAAAATATTATAGTGTAATTTTTACTTAAATTGAAGTAGGTCAAAAGCATAATTTTTAGAGATAAAAAACCATTTTCTCCAAAATTAAAGGTGCTAAACTGTCACATTTCAAAATTCAATGGATCATGTGACACCCATGGCTTTGAGGTGGCCTCGCCACTGGACGCAACAAGTGAATAGACTTACGCTGCAACAACCATGTCTAAAGAAGACACCCAAAGGAGGAACCAAAATGGCAAGTAGGATTTCCAAGAATACTTCACACCTAGAAACCATTTTCTTTGGTAACAAACTAGGGCAAGTCTAGAGATTTTTTCTATGGTAAATTTGTATTTGTAGATCTTGCTTTTACTTGACACCCTTGGGCCTTGGCTGCTTTCTTGCAAATTTAGTTGTGAAAGAGTCAACAAACTAATAGGATCGTGCCAATAATAATAATAATTCCTACTTCCACCTGAAAAACAAAATTCCAATCTTATAACTTATAGTTCTTACAAAATATATACTCCCTCCATCCCTGAAAGATTGTCCCATTTGCCATTTTGACTTGTCCCAAAAAGTATGTACCATTTCTAAACTTAGGCATGAATGTTAGTGCAAATCTACTAAGGTACAAGAAGGTGAAACTCTTCCTTAATAATTGCAAAATGTACAACAGGACAATCTTTTAGGAACGGAGAGAGTATAATTTGCACTAATGTAGCTTTTTCATTTGAGAGTACAATACCACTTTTATTTGCCACATTGTGTATCAGATATGATCCAACGATTATTATTTATTAAAGTTGACATTATCATTAATGTATAACCGTTAGATTACATGTAATAAACAAAAATTACAGGTGAGGTAACTTCATTTGTAGAAACAGATAGAGTTTATAAGAGATAGTTTTTCTTAAGCCGTTTCGTAAAACAATATCACTTAATTTATGCAAAGAATTATTAAAATAAATTGACTAAACTAACTTTCATCATTTGTAGTGGTGATTCTATTTGATCAAAATTATGAATCAAACTCTTGATTCAAATATATTAGCTCACAAAGTGAGTCATTTTTTAGCCAATTTCACCCCAAAATTTACTCCAAAAAAATAAATATAACTATATATAGAAAAATTGGTTCAAGTCATTATATAATGTGAATAGTTATGAACCAATTTGATTTATGCACAACATTAATGATATTGGCTACATGTAAACTCAATATATTTCTCCTATTTTTTATTCATATTAAAATTACTTTTTTAACAGCTCTCACCACCCCCCACCAACCACCAATCCCCTCCCACGGTCAAACTTTTTTTACTTATAATTAAATTAATTTATTTTTTAACAACTCCCCCACCCAATCCCACTCCTCTACTCACTACCAGAAACTGAGTCTTTACCGACGGAATCAACAGCGACGGAATCATTCCGTCGCTATATAGCGACGAAAATTATGCTATAGCGACGGAATAATTTTGACGTCAACTTTACCGACGAAATTGAATTTCGTCACTGACTTCCGTCGCTAAAAACGAATATTCCTCGAATATTCGTTTCATTACCGCCACTAGATTGACGCCTGATTTACCGACGAAATATTCCGTCGCTAGTTCTTTCTCAGCGACGAAATTATTCCGTCGGTGAAAAGTTAATATTTTTTTATTTTTTTAAATAAACCAGCGACGGAATATTTCCGTCGGTGGTAAATTAATTTTGTTTTTTATTTTTTTTATTTATCAGTGACGGAAATATTCCGTCGGTGATTATAACATTTAATTTTTATTTATTTTTAATTAATCAGCGACGAAATTATTCTGTTGGTAGAAATTATTTATTTTTTAATTTTTTTTAAATAAACCAGCGACGGAATATTTCCGTCGGTGATAAATTAATTTTTTTTTAATTTATTTATCAGCGACGGAAATATTCTGTCGGTGATTATAACATTTTATTTTTAATTATTTTTAATTAATCAGCGACGGAATTATTCCGTCGGTAGAAATTAAATATTTTTTTTTAAATAAACCAGCGACGGAATATTTCCGTCGGTGATTTTTTAATTTATCAGCGATGGAATTATTCCGTCGGTGATTATAGCATTTATTTTTTAATTATTCTTTATTAAACAGCGACATAATTATTCCGTCGGTGATAAATTATTTTTGTTTTTTTTTTATTTATCAGCGACGGAATTATTCCGTCGGTGATTATAACATTTAATTTTTAATTATTTTTAGAATCTGTTTGATTGTTGTTTGATTATTGCTTGTTTTCTATCTTCTAAATAGACTCTGTTCCAACAGTTCGTTAGTGTTATAATACAAAGTGGGTTAATTTTGAAGTTTAGATAACAAATAGATCGATTTTTCAAAATTGAAAAAATAAAGTGGAAATAAGTGAATATTTTGAGGGGGTTAAACGTATTTTGAGCGTGTTTCAAATTTCAGTCCTTTGTATTTGTCGTGTCAATAAAACTCATTTGTCAACAACATTAATGTATTGTACTTCAAAAACACAGTCCATGGAAAATCTCAAAACAAGAACGACCACTTCCAACCCAATGCACTCCCTTCCTTCCTTCTTCAAGATTTTGCTTGATGATTCGAATCCCAGTAAATTCTTCCACTATTTCTACCAATTGGGTTTCCATTAATGAAGTTAATTTTACTAATTTTGGTGATTTTTGCAGCCATTGCCGCCTGCGTTTGTGAAGAAGCAGTTCTTGTATGGCGAATTTCCTGAAAACCCTGTTATGAAAACTGAATTTGGGGGAAAATGGAAGCTGGAGATTGAAAAAATTGGAGCAAAGTTCTGTTTTGTAAATGGATGGCTTCAGTTTGTAGAAGATACAAAAACTGGAGTTGGGGATTTTCTTATTTTCTGGTTAATCGGTAAATCTACTTTCAAAGTTTCAATCTTTGGGCCTAATGCTTGTGCAAAAGACTTGAGATTTTCCACTCCAGCTCATTATAAATGTAAACCCTCTCTCTCTACCCCTCTCTATTTTGTTAATTTTGTGCTATAACTTGAACCTGTTGGTTTAAAATCTTGAATTTTGTTGTGTGTTCTTCAAATAGGTTCTTGTAATAGTAGTGGATCTGGAATGAACAATGCTTGATTCCCAGCTTTGAAAAAGTTCTTGTTGGGTATGCATGTTTTAACCCTCCTATTTTTGTATTAGATTTGATTGATACCATAACCTCCTGTCTATTTTAAGGACTTTAGGACCCTATGTAATGAAGCTTAGACTTCAATTTTTAGTTAAGTCCATTTTATAGATTAGGTTAAATCTAGGCTTGAAGACTGGAACAAGACTCATTGGAATTGAGAGTTGCAGTTCAGAAGTTTCAAACCACCCATTCAACCGCCCTGGCAAAACCGCCCTTAGCATTTGCCTGGTGAAATCCTTTGTTTGAAACTACCCTTGAACTACTCCAGTGCAACCGCCCTATGATGAACCGCTCCATTGCAGCTCATCTTCAACCGCACTTTGCAAACTCACTGGAGTTACCAACCGCACTTGACAAACCGCCTATACTCCAGAACCGCCCCAATGATTGAGACTTGAAGTGAACTACCTTTTGTTATTATAATCCTCATCAGCAATATCCAATGTCAACCACCTTATCTTGTCACGCGATTCATTGTCAGAGAAGATCTGCAAGGATCTTGAAAAGGTGACAGGTGTCCAAACCTCATTGCTTGCAGCTGGAGCATTATCAGCTTTATCTGCAACTACTGAACCAAAGGACAAAAGTGGTTGCTGTGGACCAATAAGAAAGCATCAAGTACTGTCCTTCAACAGCTGTGTCCAACGGCTACATTTTGGATGCTTGGGTATAAATACCCCCAATCTTCTCCATTTGAAGTAAGCTTGAAAAATTGAGAAATTGCTTTGTTCATGAAAAGTTGAAGCTCTGCCCAGAAATTCATCAGTCCTTTGAATCTTCATCTTCATACTTCAAGAAATTTTCCCCAGCCCAGAAATCAAGCCTTAACACATTCAAGAATCATTGAGCTCTACATCTCACAGATTTAAAGAGCCTTGATCTTGTTCTCACACACACACCTCATTTGTTCTAATCACATAGATTAAACACTTGAGATACACTGGTTATAGTTTTGGATTTGTTCTTCATAGTAAAGATTTTATTGTACTTTGTAATCTCACAATACTTAATATAAAATCTCTCTTAGAAATCCAAGACTAACCATCTTGGTAGTGGACGTAGATCGTTTATCGATTGAACCACTCCAAATAGCGTGTTCTTACTTTCTGCAATTATATTTCTTGTGCTTACTAATTATTTATCTTTGTCTCTGTTTGATCTTTATTTAGATATCCATTATTGTGAAATAGTGTTTGGAGTTAACAGTGTCAAAACCTCACTTGTTTGTAAACCGCACGTACCAACTACTTTATTAAAACCGCTTTACAAACCTCCTCTATCAAAACCGCTTTGTAACTCTAAATATTCCGCTGTGCATTTTACATCTTCACTTGCAGTTTCTTATTCACTGCAAGAGGTTTTGTAAGCAAGAGGTTTAATTTTTATTAGAGGGCGAAAAATTTGTAACAGCTATTCACCCCCCCTCTAGCTGTATTTTCACCCTTGTTGCCACCTTTGGGACCAACAAGTGGTATCAAAGCTAACACATTTTAAAACCACTATTTTTCAAGCTTAACAGCTTGTGTGCCGATTCGATATGGCAAATACAAAGACAATGACTACTGTTAACTATTCACACATTCCAATCTTGGACGAAGACCACTTTGACATCTGGAAGTGCCGAATGCTCATTCATTTGGAAACTATAGATGAAATGCTGGTGGAGTGCGTGATCAATGGCCCTCTAATTCCAATGAAGGCTAACACTGATGCAACCACCAGTGCTGAAACTCCAGAAGTCAAAAAGCCAAAAGAAGAGTGGTCGGATGAAGAGAAGAGATTAGTTGCCTTAGACAGCAAGGCTAGGCACATCATTTCTGGAACCCTCCCCGTATCAACTCTACAGAAAGTGATGTACCTCAAAACCGCAAAGCAGATGTGGGATGCCATTGAGAGCTACCTCGAAGGTGATGATGAATGCAAGGAAAGCAAATTATATGCTGTTGAAAGATCATACAACAACTTCAACAGAAAATCCAACGAAACCTTACGTCAAACCTACGACCGATATGTTGAGGTAGTTAATGCTTGTAGATCTCTTGGCAAAACTTTAACCGATAAGGAAATCAATATGACCTTCCTATCTGCTTTAGGTTCTAAATGGGTAAATAAGGCTACCTCTTTAGAAGACTCCAAAGTTTTGGGTACTTGGTCGTTAAGTAACTTGTACGCCAATCTTAGAGTCTATGAATTAAAATTAAATCATATTGAAGAGATTGAAGGAAAAACCAAATCGCTTTCCATGTCCGTAGTGGAACAAGAGGAGAAACCATCTACATCCAACCAAACCGCTGATCCTTCCATATCAACCTCATCACTCATCGAGATGGATGATGATGATTTTGCCATGTTTGTGAAAAGATTCCAAAAATTTAGAAAATCCTCAAAACCTTTCACAAAATCATTTTCAAAAGGCAAACCTCCCCGCAACGTTTTCTAAGGCTGGAGATACAAAGAAAAGAGTGATCTAGTTTGCTACAATTGTAGAAAACCTGGTCACTTTGCATCCGAGTGTCCACACCTAAATATGAATACTGAAAAGAAAACCTCTCTGCGAAATTTTCTCGTCGCAAGGGAATGGTTGCTGAGGAGGAAGAGAATTCCAAGGAATTAGCAACTTGGATTGAAACAGATTCTGATGATGGAAGTGATGATGAAACCGAAGAGGTTAATCTCTGCTTAGTTGCAGATGCTTCCGATGAATCAGATTCTGAGTCAGTCGAGTTGCAAGATATGGAAGAAAAGGAGGTTTCTACAAAACTTCCAAATTTTAAATTGGATGATGATATCAAACTTACTCCTAGCATTAAGATAGGAAATTGCTCGTATTCACGTCCCATTTTTCCTCCTACAAATGCTCCACCTTCAAAAACTATTCCAAAGAAGAAAATTTTGAAAAAGGTGGTGGAAGAGGTCTCTCCCATGGAACATGAAAGGATGTTCAAGGAAGCTGAAATGGTGATCCATCAATTCTCCAATCTTAAGAAAGCCTTAAGCTTAGCTCATGATGAACTTAATCTGTACAAGACGGAGAAAACTGTGATGAGGTCTGAAATTTCAAATCTTAAGGACCAAGTCAAAAGTATGACTCCTCTTGCTGATCAGAACCGCATCCTTGACACTAAGGTTGCTGCACTTCAACTCCGGAATGATGACTTGGTAACTCAAATCAACGATCTCCAAAAGATTATTGATTCGTGGCTCAAGTCTCAATCCACCAAGGATAAAATCATGGACTTCCAAGTTCCTCCTGGAATTAAGGAAGGCCTAGGTTTTGGATCTGAGGAAGAGGAGAAGTGTGCATCCTCGAGTGAAAAGGATGAGGAAATTTCGGAACTAACTAAAGAAATTCCTAAGGGGAAGCACGCTAAAGGAAAGGGTAAAGGACGACAAATAAATTATGTCTACCCTAAAGGAAAGCAATATGGAAAGAATTCTGTGTTGAAACCTAAGGATTCTGTGGAAGCAGCTGAAGAGGAAATGGCTTATGGAATTGGTCGCATACCTGCTCCAACCGCTCCTCGTGGAAAAGGTGGTGCTGCCAACTCCAGGTCTGACCACGCATCTTCTTCGACCGCTCCTCCTGCCCTCAAAAGCAGGAATAGCGTTCCCAGGAAATACGTGGTCAAACCAAAGCCTGTTCCCTTTATCTCAGCCGGACTCTTAGCTGGAACTGCTCCTCCAAAACCGCTTCCTTGTTCCAAACCGCATGCAACTCCTAAGAAGAGTAAGGAGTTAGTAAAACCTCATGAAGCTTGTAGCTATTATAAATGTTCTGTGTGTGATGGTTTAGGTCACAAGGCTGCAGAATGCCTTTTGCGATTCACATCCAATGCCAGGAAGAGTAAACCTCCTTCTGTCAAACAAGTGTGGGTCGTAAAGGGTTGCTAACTTCAGGACCCAAGGAATAAAGGGGGACCTCGTTCTTAATGTTTACATTTTAGGTCCTCTGCTTCAAGGCTGGTCACTCCAAGGATAATGAATAGTATCTTGACAGTGGCTGCTCAAGACATATGACTGGAGATAGATCATTACTTGAAGATGTCGTTGAAGCAAGTGGTCCGTCTGTAACCTTTGGTGACAACAACAAAGGCAAGACCATTGGATATGGTGTGATAAGGAGAGGAAACCTAACCATTGAGAAGGTTTCTCTTGTTGAAGGACTCAAGCACAACCTCCTTTCAATTTCTCAATTTTGCGACAAAGGAATGCTTTGCAACTTCACGTCATCAAATTGCTTTATCAAAGATAGCATTTCCGGCGTCACCCTACTCACAGGGATTCGTAAGAGTAATATTTACATTATTGATCTAAATTCTGCATGTAGTATTACTAACCTCTGTTTTGTAGCAAAGAATGTGAGCGAAAATAGTTGGCTATGGCACAAGAGGTTGAGCCACTTGAACTTCAAGTATCTTGCAAAGATTGGTAGGGAAAACCTCGTTCGTGGTTTACCCAAAGTGGCTGACCACCATCCTGAGAAATGCAGTGCATGCCGGCAGTAAGCGATCCGCGTCGTCTTTCACCGAAGACCGCTCCTTCAACTACAAGATGCTTACAAATGCTTCACATAGATTTGTTTGGACCCGTAACCACTGCCAGCATTGGAGGAAATAGATATACCTTAGTGGTGGTGGATGATTATTCAAGATATACATGGGTTGAGATGATGATTTCCAAAGATGATTGTTATGAGATTCTCACCGCACTTTTCAGACGGCTCCAAACTCAAAAAGAAGACGACATCGTTAGTGTTCGATCAAATAATGGAACAGAATTTAAGAACAACGGTGTTGCTCAGTATTGTGATGACCATGGGATTGATCACAATTTTTCTACCGCTGGTGTTCCACAACAAAATGGGGTTGTGGAAAGGAAGAACAGGACGTTGATTGAGGCTGGAAAGACAATGATATCTGAAGCAAAGCTGCCTCAGTATTTACGTTTGAAGCAATCAATACCGCATGCTTCACTCAGAACCGCTCCCTCATCAACAAAACCTATAACAAGACTCCCTATGAGCTTTGGCGAGGAAGAACCCCCAACATTGCTTTCTTCAAAATCTTTGGCTGCAAATGCTTTGTCCTCTACAACGGAAGAGAAAATAGAGGTAAATTCGGAGCTAAAGCCGACGAAGGTACTTTTGTTGGGTATGCTAAACATTCTAAAGCTTTTCGTGTTTTCAATAAAACCAGTTTAAAAATAGTAGAGTCTGTCCATGTTACTTTCGATGAGCATTCTCTCCTTGAGCCACATTTGGCTCCAAATGTTGCTGATGATTTTGTTGAGCATAATGAAACAGGTGAACCTCAAACCGCACCTGAACCTCAACCTCAAAATCCAGCACCCTCAACTGCCCTTCCCTCAAACCGCACCTTTCAAACCACACCTGAAGTTCCTACTCCAGATGCAACTCCCAGGGAAGAAGAAGTTGAAAATTCCCCTATCCAGCTTGTAGAACCTCTTCATCAACTTACCTTCCATGACTTCGCTGAAGGATCTAACGACGTTCCAATTGAAGATCTTCAGCAAACCTCAGTCCAACCAGACTTACCCCCAGAGGTTCGTGAAGTCAGCAGTCACCCCCTCACAAATGTGATTGGTGATCTGTTTTCCGGTGTTCAAACAAGGAGATCAAACTATGACGAGCATACTTCGCTTTTATCTCAAGTTGAACCCAAGAAGATTGATGAAGCACTCCAAGATTCCAGTTGGGTCGTTGCTATGCAAGAAGAACTCAACCAGTTTGAAAGATGCAAGGTCTGGACTTTGGTGCCTAGACCTCAGGATCAAGGAGTGATAGGAACTAAGTGGGTATTTAGGAATAAGATGGACGAGAATGGAAGCATCACTAGGAATAAAGCAAGGTTGGTTGCACAAGGATATAGGCAAGAAGAAGGAATTAATTATGATGAAACCTTTGCTCCAGTTGCAAGATTGGAAGCTATCAGAATCTTCTTAGCCTACGCCTCTTTCAAGCATTTCAAGTTATATCAAATGGACGTAAAGAGTGCATTCCTCAACGGCGAACTGCAAGAGACCGTGTATGTTGCCCAACCACCTGGATTTGAAGACTCCAAATTTCCCAATCATGTCTACAAACTCCAAAAAGCATTGTATGGACTTAAGCAATCTCCAAGGGCATGGTATGAGACTCTTTCTAAATTTTTACTAGAAAAAGGATTTAAACGTGGTAAAATTGATACAACTCTTTTTATTGCCAAATATAATGAGCATACTTTACTTGTTCAAATATATGTCGATGATATTATTTTTGGTTCTACTAATGAGTTACTTTGCAAGCGTTTCGAGAAGCTAATGAAAAGCAAGTTTGAAATGAGCATGATGGGAGAATTAACTTTCTTCCTCGGGCTTCAAATCAAGCAATGCGAAGAAGGTATCTTCATCAGCCAAGCCAAGTACACCAAGGAGTTGATAAAGAAGTTTGGATTAGAAAATGCTAAAGCATATGATACTCCTATGGCCACCGGCAATAAGCTAGATAAGGATCTCAAAGGTAAGAAGGTTGATCAAACTTTATATCGAGGTATGATCGGCTCATTACTTTACTTAACTGCTAGTAGGCTAGATATTATGTTTAGTGTCTGTGTATGTGCTCGCTACCAAGCAGATCCTAGAGAAGCACATCTTATTACAGTCAAGCGTATAATTCGCTATTTATCTGGAACCACTAACCTTGGACTTTGGTATTCCAAAGATTCGAACTTCGATCTTGTAGGTTATTCAGATGCAGATTATGCAGCTTGCACTATTGACAGGAAAAGCACTAGTGGTACTTGTCATTTCCTTGGAAATAGACTAGTTGCTTGGGCCAGCAAGAAGCAAGCTTCGGTTTCGGTGTCTACCACAGTGAGTATATTCTTGTTGGTAGTTGTTCTTTGTCAAATCCTTTGGATGAAGCAGCAGTTGGTGGACTATGGAATTGAAGAAGGAAATTGCCCGATCATGTGCGACAACACTTCAACAATTTCAGTCTCCAACAACCCTGTCATGCATTCCAAGACCAAGCATATTGATATCAAATATCATTTCCTCAAAGACCATATGGAGAAGAGGAATATCCATTTAGAGTATGTGGGACAGATAATCAGATTGCTGACATCCTCACCAAGGCTCTTGACTCCAAGAGGTTTTCCTTCCTCAGAGGAAAAATGGGTATGCTTGAACTTAAATAAGTCCATTCCTTTTATTGACTAACTTGTGTGTTGAGTTTAGGTTGTATTTCTTATTGAAAATTTCAAACCGCACCATTGTTGAACCGCGTTCATTCAAACCGCATGAATGGTCAACCGCATGCTGCTTGTGACCGCCTCATCTTAAACCGCCCTCAACATATGGTATTTTCAAAATCAAGTTTTAATTTTTTTTAAGAATCTATGCGGTTTAAAACTCTTTTCAACCGCACTGCCACGTGGACCCAAGGTAAGTTCCTTTATTTTCATTTCAGTCCACATTTTGACATAAGGGCATTTTTGCAAATGTTTTCCCACGTTATTTCAAAATTTAAATGCATTTAATGCAAAGGGAACATTAGCATTTAAAGCTCTCTTGTCAGCCGTCATTGGCAAAAGAGAAGAAGATGAAAGGGTGCAAACAGAGAAATGATTTCTTTTATGGGAAAATCAAAATGTCCTTTCAACTGTCCTTTGCTTGAGAATGTTCCTATAAATAACTACCAACCCTTACAATTTCACCTTTTCACTCTCTGCACCGTGTACTTTCCTACCAAACTTCATCTTCTCTCTCTCTCTAAAAATCTTCAAAACTTAATCTTTAAATCTTGAATCTTCAATGGCACCTAAAGCTCCATTCTCTGATATGGTATGTGTTCCTTAACTACTTCTCTCTTTATTTCTGCAAATCATTCATGAATCCGCCATTATCAGACCTTCAAAACTCGAAACCCTTGAATGAATTTTCTTCATAAGCGTGTCATATGTTAATCATTTTGTATGATTTCAGTTGGGTTTTGCTCGGATTAACTGTTAGATTCTTTATATGTAATTTATTTTACGATCAATCAATGATTTGAACACTGATTTTGGATTTTATGTTTATGTCATTCGAAAACCCATTTGAGTGTTCTTGCTTTTTCATGGTGATTCTGAGCAAAGTATGAATTTTTAATGTTATATTGTTACTCTACTGCTCAATGTGATCATTTTGACATGTTATTTGTTGATTTTGGTGAACCTTTGTTGAATCTCTGTTCTTAGTGTTCTAAGTGTTCTTCGTGTTCATCATTGTCTTCAACATGACTGTTCATATGCCTTGTTAAAATTGTCACATGTTTTGGTTCCCTTGATTTTCAAAATCTGTTTCTCATACTTATAAAATTTTCAATAAATTTGGTTTTTGAAACATCAACCGCATGCCATTTACAACCGCATTCCCAATTAAGAACCGCATGCATTTTTATTTTTTTAAACCGCATGACCTTTCCAAAACCGCGTTCAATTTGGAACCGCAGGGTCTCTATGAACCGCATGCTCTTCATGAACCACATAATATTTTGAACCGCATGCCTGTTAGCTATTTTATTCTTTTGCAACCGCATGCCAAGTGTGTTTGAGATATTACTTAGTATATAGGCTGGACACCATAACCTTCCTCTCTAAGCACCGCTTGCAGTGTGGGATAAACTTGGATTACAATGCCACGTACTAGTATAATCTTTTACATATTTTCTAAGTGTTTTGTTGTGTTCACAATTTACTTGAGGTTTGGAGTTCTCAACATTTTCAACCGCATCAATTGCCAACCGTGAAATTGTCACGGCTTGAATCACAAGTGATATCCAAGGTGATAACAGCACCAACGATAGCACTTGGGATGGCACACACACACACTTCGAAAATAAAACAATTTTGTAAAAGAGTTTGCAGCGGAATAAAAACACCAAAATTGTTTTTCTCAAGTTATATAAATATAACTTGAGAGTGCCTCTTAGGCAAGACTTTATAATCACTATGAATGAAGTTACAAAGCCGAAAGTTCCCTATAGCTATATCTATTTTAAGCTCTATGGAACAAGAGATAAAGAACGAAATCCTATCCTAGCCTTCACACACCTTGATACCAAAGTAATCAAGTGCGAAATTACAAGGGAGAAAGGATTAAAAAGAACTAAACAAAGAACTCTATCTCTAAGCTTTTCGAAGGTGTGAATGTGATGATCTAATTGGCATATCTTCAAATAAACCTTCCAAGCTTATTTATAGTCTTCAATTACTTGAAGGCTACTCCAATAACAGCCTTGGGGCTGGTCTTGCACGTGGAGGAAGTGTAGGGAGATTGGGTGAATTTGTTTCCACAATTCTAGCTCCCACTTCCTATTTTGTAGCAACCGAGTTGTTTAATCCTCAAGCCATGCTTCCACGCCTTGTACTCCTTTGCTTTATCATCCTTGTACTTCTTCTATAACTCAGCAACAACCTTTGACAAAGTCTCCATACGTGTTGTTGTTGTTTGTCAAAGTTACGAATTAATACATAAAATGTATTAATTCTTTTCTTCCAATTTCCACACGTGTCTAGCTCCTTCTTTGATGCTATTGCACCCTGAAATATAACCATAAACCATAGACTATACAGACCATATTAGCACGTTAGTCCATTAAATAACAAACAAGAAATATACAACTATATAATTTTCAGTCCAGGAATCATCTCGCGATATCACTGAACTTTTGGGAAATCATCTGCGATATCACACTGCGATTACACTAACAATCTCCCCCTTAGTTGGATATTTCTTTCCAAACTCAATGTGCTGCTGTCCTGTAGGATTAGTCTATATACAAATGTACAGAGCATAGAACATAGAATAATATCTCCACAAAAAATTAACTCCCCCTTAATCAAGGAGCTAATCCTAAACAATGATTTATCATAATAAACTAATTTATTTCAAACTTTTAAAAAGTTTTCGAAATAAACTAAGTAACCATTAAAAACCATAACCATTGTAGCAAATATCATCCAAAGACTAGCAAAAAACAACCTAGCAGATTAAGTTATTAACAAACCAACTAAAGTGTTTTAGCAAAAAATAAACAAAATAAACGTAAATTGTTTAAAGAACCACCACCATCACCAAAATAAAAACATTGTTTGTAGGACCACCACAAAAATAGTCACCCATATGATAGCGGCAACATCAACCTTCAGGTTTGTCAACCTTCAGGTTCAGTTTTCTTCTTCTTCAAACTCCTCTTCTTCATCTCCTTCCTCCTGATCTCCTTCCCTATCACTTCCACCATCACTTGGGCCAGATCGGTGGTAGCACCTGCAGTAGCACCGGCTCCAGAAGTTCCAGCAGCAGCAGATCCTCCCCCTGTTTGGGAAGAAATTTCATCAATAAAAGCATCTGTTACCAGCTTAAGCTTAGCCCATCCCTCAGCAAGTTCTCCTATTGCACTTGACTGTTTGTGCAGGAAGTTGAGAACTGTAGCCTTTGGGATTGATGGTCCAGAGTTGCCCAAAAGATTTATCATGTTGTTCAGAATACTTGCAGCATCAGTTCCTGCAAAAGTATGAGGGGCAACACTTGGAAGCACTTGGGGTATCACGTGAGATAGCACTGGGAGGAGCAGGGTTGTTTCATCGATTTGTTCCAAGGAAGATCTTTAGTATACCTTTTGCCTTTTTTCAGTTGTTGATCAATGGTATAGTACTCGGGTTCGGTGGTAAAAACATCGAGGCTTCAATGGGCAAGGATTGAAATACCAAAACTTTGAAGATTAGAGAAGGATAAGGAAAAAGCCGATGTTCACTTCCTTTTTTCTACCCCATGAAGCTAAGTGTTTAAACACTAATCTTCCAAAGTTAATCCTTAAATTTTTACCCAATCTATACAGCACATTCGCATGCTCCAATGTCACAATAGGTTCATTAGTTGTAGGAAGCCAATTGAAGATGCACAGTTTGTGTAGTACAGAATAGAGAGAAGATAATCTAGAAGCATGAAGTTTCTCTTTCAAAGGCCAAGACTGCAGTTTGTTGTGAGTGAGCAATTTTACCATTTCATCTCTATTGACCCTAATGCTCTCATCATCTACATTAGGGAGGCCTAAAACTTTGTTGATTAGGGCTGGAGTAAAAGAATAGACTCTTCCCCTAACAAACACTTTACCATATTTAGCAGACCCTTCATCATCCAAATGAGCATGCAAATTGGCAAAGAAATTGCGAATGACACTCTCAACAAACACAGATGCATGATTATTAGCATTAATAAAATTCCTGTCCTTTAAAAACTGAACCACTCCTTCCTTTTCCAACTGACCCTCATCAATGTGCTTCTCTTTTAAAATTCTCTTACTCAGACTATTCAACCAAAGTTCCATATTTTCTTTCTTATAATATTCCAGAGTAAGAAAAGGTTTTGGAAAAGCTTTATCCTCTTCAGTTTGAGTAACCTCATCACCAGAATTATCACTAGAGGAATGTTTAGGAACAGAAGAGGGGGCAAGTGTTACCTCAGATGATATCCTCTTCTTGCTAGCACTTCTGGTAGCACTCACGGTTTGCCCTTGGCCTTCTTTTTCTGATAATCAGAGAGAGTCTCCTCTTCATCACCATCTACCCAAGCATCAAATGAGTCCACAGAAGGCTCCTTTTCCTTGTTTGCTTCAAAGTTCTCGTCACTCACATGGGGTGAGGACACATCAATAGAGCTTTCTGAGACTTCAACTGGATCAAGAGAGGTATTTGAAGGTGCCTTGGACCTGATTGATCTAATGCGGTTGGAAGACCTCCTTTTTGCGATTTGGGGAGACAGCTTGGCAGTTGGGGCTTTCCTCTTCCTTTTTGGCTCGGCAGGGATGAGAGTCACTTTAGGAATGCCTTGATCAAACGAGGTAATGGGGCCAGAGGTAGGAACAATCGCCATTGTTGGTGGAGAAGAGCTTGGAGTGATCATTGGGGAAGTTTCCATGGCCACACGAGATGCCACGGATGGAGCAATGCTAGGTGAGATGTCCATTTGGTCCGTGTGGGAAGGTTCGGTACTAGCTTTGGATGGAGATGCCATGGAGATTTGAGAGAATTTTTGGAAAGAATTTTTGACCTAGGATTTTTGGGAGAGAAGAAGACGCTGCACCGAGGGTTTACGAGAGAGAGATGGTAACGGATAAAGAGAGAAAATAGGAAGAGTTTGAGTGAAAATAGAGAAGTGATTAGATAGGGAACACAAATTTTAATTTGATTTGACAACTTAAACCCTAACTAACCCCTATTAAAACTCTCCTTTATCCCTATCCACACAATTTAAAAACAACCCTAACCACATCTTTTCTTTTAACCCCCAACCGACTTAAAGAAAAAAAAACATGGTTGTAAATTTAAAAAATGATTTTTTTTTTTAAGTAAAAACGTAAAAAACAAAAAAAAATAAGTAAACTAAATAATTTGTAACTAAACCAAAACAATATATGCACAAATAAAAATAAATATGGGTTAGTTACTTAATTAAGTTTACCAAAAATAAAGGAAACTTGTTGAAGACGTTTTCAAAATCGTAAACTCTTTAATTGAAAAGACTTTCAGATTTTGAGAAATTAATCAACAATATTTCGAAAATAATAAAAAAACTATTATAGCACACACTAATGTGTTAAGGCAATGATGGCAACACGTAGGATAACACATATGATATAAAACCCCTTGATAAATAATTTTCAGTTTCAAACACTTGAGGCATAATAAGCTTAGCCTTTTTAGACACTTCAGGCATAACAAGCTGAGCATTTTTCATGCACTTTAGGCATTATATGCCTATATATATTTTTTTTTAAGTACATTGCTTGTTAAACACATCTCAATACACTTCTTTAAACAAGAAAGCATCGTAGTAACGAGCTCCGTGCTTCAAGTTATATTTCAAGTGTAGAGACCAAGTGATCTATGCCTTTCAAGTAGGGTACACTGTAGTGGCGAACTCCATGTCCCTAATACTTAGCATACATCACCTCATACATTCTCATTGGCAAGAGTACATCGTTGCAGCGAACACCGTGCCCCGAGCTCGAGAGAATAGTATGGATAAATGCCTTTGTCTTTTATTTATCAAAAAGAAAATATTAGTGACTTTGTCACTTTAAGCATATGAAGGGGAATGATATCAGACGTGCTAACATAAATAATAACCTACCATAACAAAAAGGTCAGCATGTGCCACTGTTAGAACTAAGCTAACCAGATTTAAACCAATCATAAAACAAATTTTTTTTTAAATAACTAAAGAAAAAAGTACACTAATATACAAGTGTTACCCTGAGTGATAACATCACCTGGGGTAGCACAGACGAACAGACTCAGAGATTACAAAGACCAAGAGATCTTTTCAAGCTAGAAAATCTCTCGTGGTCTAAGGCCTTGGTAAAGATGTCAGCCAGTTGATACTTAGTATCAATATGATCAATGTTAATTAGGCCTTTATCTACCATATCTCTAAGAAAATGATGACGTATGTCAATGTGTTTGGTACGGGAATGTTGAACTGGGTTTTTTGAAATGTTGATAGCACTCAGGTTATCACAGTACATAGTTAGAGAATTACTCTCTAGGCCATAGTCATCTAACATATGTTTTAGCCAAATAAGTTATGAACAACAACTACCAGCTGCAACATACTCAGACTCAGCTGTGGAGAGAGAAACACAATTTTGTTTACGACTATACCATGAAACCAAATTGTTGCCCAAGTAAAAACACCCCCCACTAGTACTCTTCCTATCATCCATATCCCCCGCCCAATCTGAGTCACTAAAGCCAACCAAATTTGTATTAGTATCCTTACTAAACCAAATCCCTAATTCACTTGTTCCTGAAACATATTTAATTATCTTTTTGACAGAATTAAGGTGAGAGACTTTAGGATTGGCTTGATAACGTGCACAAACACACACGCTGAACATGATATCAGGATGACTAGAAGTGAGATAGAGTAGGCTACCTATCATAGAACGATAAAGAGTAGGATCAACATCCTCACCTACTTGATCTCTACCAAGTTTAAGAGAAGAACACATGGGGATTTTTGAACTTTTTGCTCCTTCCAAACCAAACCTTTTTACTAGGCTCTTTGCATACTTGCTTTGTGAAATGAATATTCCTTCATTTGATTGTTTCACCTGCAAGCCTAGAAAGAATGTTAACTCTCCAATCATGCTCATTTCAAATGTTGATGTCATAGCTTCTACAAAATCTTTTAAACATGTTTGAGAAGTAGAGCCATAGACTATGTCATCAACATAGATTTGAACAATGACTATTTCTTTGCCATGCCTTAGGATAAATAAGGTCCTATCTGCTTCACCTCTTGTAAAGACATATTCAAGTAAAAAAAAGAGGTTAAGCGATCATACCATGCACGTGGAGCTTGTTTCAAGCCATATAAGGCTTTATCAAGTCTATATACATGGTTTGGTAGATGAGGATCTTCAAATCCTTTTGGTTGTTCAACAAAAACTTCTTCTTTTAAATAACCATTTAAAAAGGTAGCTTTAACATCCATTTGAAACAAAGTAATTTTTAGAAAACAAGCTATAGCCAAGAGGAGTCTTATAGATTCTATTCTAGCAACGGGAGCAAAGGTCTCATCAAAGTCAACACCTTCAATTTGGGTGTAACCTTGTGCTACGAGACGAGATTTGTTCCTAACAATATTTCCTTGCTCATCTGATTTGTTTTTGAAAATCCATTTAGTACCAATAACATTTGTATTACTAGGACGTGGTACTAAACACCAAACTTCATTACGAGCAAATTGTTCAAGTTCCTCTTGCATGGCATGTATCCAAAAATTATATTTTAATGCTTCAGAAATATTTTTGGGTTCTAAAGAAGAAACAAAACAGGAATATTTTACCTTGTGGTATGTGGTGGACATACACACATACCATGCCATTTCACGGTCACTAAAATGTCCTTTGTTCCTTGTTTGTACCCCTTCACTAGCTTCTCCAATAATTTGAGAGGAAGGATGGTCTCTTCTGATCCTAGCTGGTGGATCACTTCTCAAGTCTTCATGCACATGATCATCATCTGACTGTTCATCCTTTTCGATTCTTTGGATTGGTCTTGGGTGATACCGGAGATGCTATCCCATCGGTGGCAACACTTGGGCGGCACACAGGGTATCATTTACGATTTTGATCCTCCAGTTCTTCCGGCAATAGCAATGGTGATTCTGTACTCCATCACTGTAACACTTGCTAAATCATCAAAAACAACGTTAATTGATTCTGAATGGTTTTTAACCTAAGGTTATAAACCTATATGCTCGGCTTGTCCTGAGCATACCCAAGAAATATAGCCTTATCACTTTTAGAGTCAAATTTAGCTAAGTAATTCCGATCATTTAGAACATAACACACACACCCAAATGTATGAAAATAATGAACCTTTGGTATCCTACCATTCAAAATTTCATAAGGTGTCATTCTAGTACCAGGTCTTAGAAAAACCTTATTGGCCGTGTGACAAGGCTGTGTTTAAGGCCTCGGCCCAAAATCTTTTGAAATTCTTTTTGAAAACAACATCACACGTGCCATCTCAAGTAAGGTCCTATTTTTCCTTTCACCACCCCATTTTGTTGAGATGTTTTAGGAGCAGAAAACTCATGTTTAATTCCTTTTAATTCACAAAAAGTAAAGAAGAATGAATTATCAAACTCCGTTCCATGATCAGACCTTATTCGCATGATAAGAGCAGAAAACATGTTTTTGATTTTAGCATGTAAGACTTTAAACTTTTCAAAAGTTTCTGATTTTTCTTTTAAAAAATATACCCAAGTAAATCTAGAAAAATCATCAACTATTACAAAAGTATATTTCTTACCTCCTAAACTGTCTACCTCAACTGGACCCATTAAATCCATATGCATTAATTGAAAACAGTGCATTGTCCCAGAATACTCCTCATTATGTTGGGTAGCACTATGGGTAGCACATGTTTGTTTACCCTTTAAACAATCTTCACATATGATTTTTGTACTTATGTCCAGACTAGGTATACCTCTTATAGCTTCAGCATTAATGAGTTTCACAATGTTACGAAAATGGACATGACCCAACTTTTGATGCCATAAGGTAGCATCATCAACCCTCACAGAATAACACACTTGTTTATCCTCAACAAGATAACAGTTATTACTTGACCTAGTACCAGTCATAACACAGTTATTGGTACAATCAAAAACTTCACAAGTGTTTTTATTGAATTTTACTTCAAGGTTGTCATCACAAAGTTGGCTAATACTAATTAAATTAGTTACCAGTCCATCAACATGCAAAACATTTTTCAAAGCAGGAAATCCAGGTACATTTAATTCGCCTTTTCCTACTATATTACTCTTGCCACCACCACCATATGTTACACTACCACCTTGAATAGGTTCATATTCCTTTAAAAATATTTTTGTTCAGTCATATGACGAGAACAACCACTATCAAAATACCATGAACCTTCAACATTAGTTTTTAAGGCGGTGCATACAACATCACATATCAGATTAGACTTAGGTTTCCACACTTTCCTACTTTGATAATTTTTCTTCGGCGACGGTGATATCGACATGCTAGGTAGCACTTCGGGTATCACCGGAACTGGAATTTGTTTCTTTAAGAGAGTTTTGCAATCATTTTTCAAATGTCGATAGAGTAACAATAGTTACATATTTTTACCTTGTCGGAAGACTTATCGAAGATATTGGTTCAACATGATCTCTTTCTTTAACAAAAATTAACTTATCTTACGTATTAGACAAAGTAGATGTAATAGCATTTAAAGACTCTTGAAAACCCATACTGCCTTGAGTGGTTTGGACAACCCAAGAATTGCATCTAACTTGGTAGAACTCGTATTGAGTTTCTTGAATGTTGTCTCGGCAAGAGTAAGTTTGCTCTTGACTTTGTCCAGCTCCACATCCTTTTTTGAGAGTTGAACTTCCAATCTAGTCAAGACATCGGTTAGGTCTTGAACCTCTTTGGACAGAGAGATCACCTTCTTGTTCTCTTTCTTCCATTCATCCACCAATTCTTTGCAAAGGTTCTTAAGACCACAAATGAGTTCATCCTTCTTTGAACTCCTTCTCATCTTGTGAACAACCTGCATCCATGTTAACATAACCCACAAAACAAACAACATTTATCAAATTTAAATGCTGTATACCTGTTGGATGATATCTCGTGGTGCTATCCCATTTTGGATATCACACAGGGTATCACCGACAGAATCCGAGTCACGGTTTGTGACCACCATTGTTGTTTGATCTGAATCTTGATTGATTGGTCTCCTCATCCTCATTGTCTTTGAGAGAAACCCATAGGTTCTTTCCCATCTTCCTTAGAGTGTTAGCACACTCATTTGAGTAATGACCCCATCGAGCAAGCATGACATTGGATTGATTCAAGGTATTTTGGATCGGATCTGGATTGATACGATGATGCTCTCCTTATGGGACCACCTTTACGAGTAGATGGAAATGTCCTCTTGGGCATTGAATTGTACACCTTGGATTGTTGCTCTTTAGCCTTTACCTGCACATTTTCTTTGTTAAATTTTCTCACCATTGAGTTATACTTCCTAGTGAGTAAGGCAACACTGGCATCTTCACCTAATTCCTCAAAAATTTCGTCATCCTCATTAGTTAAACCACTAGAGGATTGAACTTTTAAAGCAACACTCTTGCCTTTAGAAGCTTCACTTTGCTCAGCAAGGTTTGACTCAAAATTTTTTAAAATGCTCATTAAGGAATTGATGTTCATAGTAGAAAGATTGTGAGCCTCTTCTATAGATGAAACCTTTATATTAAAACGCTCAGGGAGAGTTCTAATAGCCTTTGAAACCAATTATTTGTTTGTAAAAGGTTCACCTAAAAGTTGACACTCATTAGCAATGTCAAACAATTTTTCAAAATAAGAGGAAATGGTATCACTTTCACCCATTCTCAACCTTTCAAATTTGCCAGTAAGACCTCTAAGTTTGTTTTCACGCAAACTAGAATCACCTTCACAAAACCTTTGTAAAATATCCCAAGCTTCTTGAGCTGTGGAACTATTTTGAATAAGTTTAAAAATATGCATGTCAACCCACTCAAAGATAGCATTAAGAGCTTTCTCATTATAGTTAGCTAGGGTGATCTCTTCATTAGTCCACTCGCCTTCAGGTTTAACACGAATATCACCATCCTCATCGGGAGGTAACGGTGGAAGAGAGTACCCATGAACTATAGATCGCCATGCTCGAAGATCAATTGATTTGATATGCGAGCGGAGGCGAATTTTCCAATATGCATAATTCGAACCATCTAAAACAGGAAGACGTTTTTGGTTTGGATTTGCAGGATCAAAAGCCATGACACCTAGACCAAGCACTTAGTAACGTGAAGTGACCTGCTCTGATACCAATTGAAATTGTCACGGCTTGAATCACAAGTGATATCCAAGGTGATAACAGCACCAACGATAGCACTTGGGATGGCACACACACACACTTCGAAAATAAAACAATTTTGTAAAAGAGTTTGCAGCGGAATAAAAACACCAAAATTGTTTTTCTCAAGTTATATAAATATAACTTGAGAGTGCCTCTTAGGCAAGACTTTATAATCACTATGAATGAAGTTACAAAGCCGAAAGTTCCCTATAGCTATATCTATTTTAAGCTCTATGGAACAAGAGATAAAGAACGAAATCCTATCCTAGCCTTCACACACCTTGATACCAAAGTAATCAAGTGCGAAATTACAAGGGAGAAAGGATTAAAAAGAACCAAACAAAGAACTCTATCTCTAAGCTTTTCGAAGGTGTGAATGTGATGATCTAATTGGCATATCTTCAAATAAACCTTCCAAGCTTATTTATAGTCTTCAATTACTTGAAGGCTACTCCAATAACAGCCTTGGGGCTGGTCTTGCACGTGGAGGAAGTGTAGGGAGAGTGGGTGAATTTGTTTCCACAATTCTAGCTCCCACTTTCTATTTTGTAGCAACCGAGTTGTTTAATCCTCAAGCCATGCTTCCACGCCTTGTACTCCTTTGCTTTATCATCCTTGTACTTCTTCTATAACTCAGCAACAACCTTTGACAAAGTCTCCATACGTGTTGTTGTTGTTTGCCAAAGTTACGAATTAATACATAAAATGTATTAATTCTTTTCTTCCAATTTCCACACGTGTCTAGCTCCTTCTTTGATGCTATTGCACCCTGAAATATAACCATAAACCATAGACTATACAGACCATATTAGCACGTTAGTCCATTAAATAACAAACAAGAAATATACAACTATATAATTTTCAGTCCAGGAAATCATCTGCGATATCACCTGGACTTTTGGGAAATCATCTGCGATATCACCTGCAGATTACACTAACAAACCGCATGGATTCCCAAACCGCCTGTGTATTGTGAATCACTTTATGGATCTAAAACCTTTGTTTCATTTTGTAGGATCCTAAATTTTTTCTTCCAGGCTATGAGGTTAATGAGCCTGAGCTCCAAGGAGATGCTCTTGGTAGAGAGATGATCAGAAGACTCACTACCTCTGGAATCCTCCCTCTCTTCATTAAAGGCCAATCTTATATCATTCCTTCCTTTGTGGATCAATTTTACTCCTCTGCTGTTCTAGGAGATAGAAAATTATCAGATGGCACCAAGATCAAATGCCTGGTTGGCAGTGTTGAAGGCTTCGATATATCTATTGATCATCTGGATATTAGAAGTACTTATGGATTTCATGTGTCAGGGTGCCCTATGGAGGTTGATCAGGAAGTATTGGATGCAACCGCTCAGTCAACTGTCAATCTGACCTCTCTATCTGGTTATTACAAGAAGAAGGCAAGAAGAGAATTTGGTGAATTAATGAGCCACTTGGGCTATTTAGTAGGGTTGTCTGTATGTGGTAAAACTGGTAACCACAACAACTTCACTACTCAGCAATGGACTTACTGTTGTGCCATTTACAATGGGATAAAGCTAAATTGGCCCAAGATTCTGATGAAGGAACTGGCTAGTTCTATTGATGCATATCAATCCAGGATCAAGAATGAGCATCAGAGGTGGAGACCATTCTGCAGGCTCCTAACCGCTTTGTTTACTAGCTATCAACACTTGGAGGATCTCAGACTTTCAACTCCTGAATTATCAGTACCAATGGGTGAGGGAGACTCCCTTGGAACCAGGGTTTGTCACAACTTCAGATACTCATTTGGAGATGCCCAGTACAAATTCCTGTATGATGCTGATACTCTAAACCCCAAGGAATTCTATGTTGAGATGTCTCCTGCAACCGCGGTTACTGCTCTTGGAAAAGCCATTAAGAAAGTCTCAAGAAAGAAGAACATTGTCCTTGAGCCACAATTCAAGAAGCCAAGGACCGCACCTTCTCAACCGCGTGTTCAAACCGCAGGTGCTGGTCCAAGTGCTAAAGCTAAGGAGAAGATGACTCTGAGAGATGAACCAGATGATGAGGAAGAAGAAGAGGATGCTGGAATAGCCCCTCTTATCAAGAAGGCAAAAACTGTAAAGACTGCTACTGCCAATCTCTCTGAAGAGGATAAGGTTGCTTTTTATAAAGCAAAAATTGACAAGTTGGAAAGAAGGGCAGCATTGAAGAAAGTTGCCAAGAGTAAGCCATCTACTTCTGAACCGCTTGCTACTTCTCAACCGCAAGCTGAACCGCAACCTCTTCCTCAAACCCAACCGCCTCCCTCTCCAACCAAATCTCCTGCTCCAACTCCTCCTACCTATTCTGAACCGCCTCCTGCCTTCACTTATATTCCATCATCTTCAACCGCTCCTCCACCCACTGACTACTCCCAAATCCTTTCCACTCTTAACCTTATTCAATCCCAACTTCTCATTAACCAAGGCCACATAATTAAACTGACCGCATCCAATGCCTCCCTTGAAGCTTCCAACCGCTCCCTTCAGAAGCTTGCTGAATCTCAATCCCATCTGATTGCCTCTCAAACCCTTCAAATGGCTGATCATAGGAACTCCCTCAAGAGTTTTGCTCAGAGGCTTGATGCCATTAAGGGGGAGAAGGACTTAGCAAACATTGTCAAATCCTCAGCTGATTCTTGCTTTGAAGGATTCAAGAAAGAGTTATCTGAAGGTGTCATTCAAATTCAATCATTTAGAGATTCTGATCTCAAGGAAATGATTTCCCAGCTTGCAACCTCCACCAAAATCGCCTTGAATGCGGTTGAAGCAAATGTCCTCCTGGAAATTGATAATGTTAAAGAGCAGCTGGGGATCAAAACAAACTCCCTTGATGATGCCTTGATGGCCAAGTTGAATGAAGTCAAGGATGAATTCAATGACCGCCTTGAAAATATCAAGTTAGGATTCACCACCAAACTTGAAGCCACAGTCAATGAGCTGAAATCCTCCATCGAAGTGACTGTGAATCTTGATCCAATGACTGAAGCTATCTCTACTCAGACTGCAGCAGTTCAGGGGGAGGTTCACACTCTGTACAATTCTTTGAACTCCTCCTTTCACACCTTAATTGATGAGCTAACTGCTCAAGTATCTGATAACTCCAAGGTAGTCTCTGATGCCAATCTCAAGATTGATTCTCAAGCAAACATCTTAGAGAGATTGGTGACCGCTCAAGGAAGGACCGCAGATGAGGTGAGAAGAATTAGAAAATCCCTGAAGTCTGAAACCTCTGCATCAAATCTTGCCAGGAACCCTGAGATCAACCAACCGCAGCAGCAGCAGCAAGGTCAAGAACCGCATCAACCTTAAACCGCTATTGCTCTGTATTTTTTTTAACTCTTTTGTTGTTGGACCGCACTCTCATTGTATTTTCTCTTGTCCAACATACTTTTGTTTTTTTTGTAACCCTGTAATTTTCTTTCATTCCTGTTTTGTAACCACTTGAGGAATTAATGGAAATTGCATCATGGTTCCAAAAACCTTGTTCATATCAAACTGCTTGTTTGTAGAACAATGAAACCTCTTATGGTTTTAAACCTCATTCAAATATTTTTCAACTTAAAATCATATTTTTTGAATTGAAGTTTAAACATTCAGTTTAAACCGCACTTTGAACTTAAACTCATATTTCTTAAGTGCACTGAATGCATTTCTCTACTTTCCATATTGTAAGTTTTTATCTCTTAGAAAGTATAGAAATCTATAGCTTAAGCTAAGTGTGTGCATTGACTTGGGACATGAATTACCATGTTAATTCTTATGGACATGTTTTTACCAAGTACAATGTTTGCTTTAGTTATAGTAGGTAATGTCATCAATCAAATAGGGGGAGATTGTTAGGTATGCATGTTTTAACCCTCCTATTTTTGTATTAGATTTGATTGATACCATAACCTCCTGTCTATTTTAAGGACTTTAGGACCCTATGTAATGAAGCTTAGACTTTAATTTTTAGTTAAGTCCATTTTATAGATTAGGTTAAATCTAGGCTTGAAGACTGGCACAAGACTCATTGGAATTGAGAGTTGCAGTTCAGAAGTTTCAAACCACCCATTCAACCGCCCTGGAAAAACCGCCCTTAGCATTTGCCTGGTGAAATCCTTTGTTTGAAACTACCCTTGAACTACTCCAGTGCAACCGCCCTATGATGAACCGCTCCATTGCAGCTCATCTTCAACCGCACTTTGCAAACTCACTGGAGTTACCAACCGCACTTGACAAACCGCCTATACTCCAGAACCGCCCCAATGATTGAGACTTGAAGTGAACTACCTTTTGTCATTATAATCCTCATCAGCAATATCTAATGTCAACCACCTTATCTTGTCACGTGATTCATTGTCAGAGAAGATCTGCAAGGATCTTGAAAAGGTGACAGGTGTCCAAACCTCATTGCTTGCAGCTGGAGCATTATCGGCTTTATCTCGCAACCTCTTGAACCAAAGGACAAAAGTGGTTGCTGTGGACCAATAAAAAAGCATCAAGTACTGTCCTTCAACAGCTGTATCCAACGGCTACATTTTGGATGCTTGGGTATAAATACCCCCAATCTTCTCCATTTGAAGTAATCTTGAAAAATTGAGAAATTGCTGTGTTCATGAAAAGTTGAAGCTCTGCCCAGAAATTCATCAGTCCTTTGAATCTTCATCTTCATACTTCAAGAAATTTTCCCGGCCAATCAAGCCTTAACACATTCAAGAATCATTGAGCTCTACATCTCACAGATTTAAAGAGCCTTGATCTTGTTCTCACACACACACCTCATTTGTTCTAATCACATAGATTAAACACTTGAGATACACTGGTTATAGTTTTGGATTTGTTCTTCATAGTAAAGATTTTATTGTACTTTGTAATCTCACAATACTTAATATAAAATCTCTCTTAGAAATCCAAGACTAACCATCTTGGTAGTGGACGTAGATCGTTTATATATTGAACCACTCCAAATAGCGTGTTCTTACTTTCTGCAATTATATTTCTTGTGCTTACTAATTATTTATCTTTGTCTCTGTTTGATCTTTATTTAGATATCCATTATTGTGAAATAGTGTTTGGAGTTAACAGTGTCAAAACCTCACTTGTTTGTAAACCGCACGTACCAACTACTTTATTAAAACCGCTTTACAAACCTTCTCTATCAAAACCGCTTTGTAACTCTAAATATACCGCTGTGCATTTTACATCTTCACTTGCAGTTTCTTATTCACTGCAAGAGGTTTTGTAAGCAAGAGGTTTAATTTTTATTAGAGGGCGAAAAATTTGTAACAACTATTTACCCCCCCTCTAGCTGTATTTTCACCCTTGTTGCCACCTTTGGGACCAACAGTTCTCACCAAATCACACAGTTTGGCCATGGTAGTGGTAGTAGTGGTGGAGTGGTGGTGGTGGTAGTTGTGGTAGTGGTAATAGTGGTGATAGTGGTGGTGGTGGTGTGTGGTGGTGGTGGTAGTACGTAGTGGTGGTAGTAGTAATAGTTGTGGTGGTATAGTAATGGTGGTAGTGGTAGTAGTAGTGGTAGTATTAGTAGTGGTAGTAGTAGTGATAGTGGTAGTAGTAGTGGTGGTGGTAGTGGTGGTATACGTAGTAGTATTAGTAATAGTAGTGGTAGTAGTGGTGGTAGTAGCGCACTACCAGAAAAAGGTCGTTTAGCGACGGAAATTTCCGTCGCTAAAATTAAAATTCCGTCGCTAAAAATAATCAGCGACGGAAAAATTCCGTCGGTGGTCCGCCGCTACCAGCCCGTCGCAGTGCTCCGGCGGGTCAATTTCCGCCGCTATTTTTTTCTTTTACCGACGGAATTTAATTCCGCCGGTGAATTAATGGTTACAGCGACGGAAATATCCGCCGCTATATTAATTTAATTTAATTAAATATTCATTTCAGCGGCGGAAATTTCCCTATACCTATACCTATATGCCTATACATCTGCATGCACATGCCACTATACCCTATACCTATGCCCCCATGCCACATGTGCTATACCCTATGCCTATGCCACTATGCCCTATACATGCCACATGCCACATGCCTACATGCCACATACACATACTTACCTATACCACATGCCACATGTATGCCACATACCACATACCACATACCACATGCCACATGCCACATACCTATGCCTATGCCACCTATACCCTATACCACATACTATGCCTATACCCTATGCCACCTATGCCACATACCTATACCGCATACCTTATGCTATGCCACATGCCTATGCCACATGCCTGTGCCCTATGCCACATGCTACATGCCTATACCACTATGCCACATGCCACATGCCTATGCCACATACCTATGCCTATACATACCTATACCTATACCACATACCTATGCCACATACCACATACCTATACCTATGCCATACCACATGCCCTATGCCACTATGCCACATATGCCACTATACCACTATGCCACATGCCACATACATATCACATGCCCTACATGCCTATATCACATACATGCCTTTTATGCCATACATGCCACACATGCTTACATACCACTATGGCCACATGCCACATGCCACATGGCTATCCTATACCACATGCCCTATACTATGCCACCATGCCTATACCTATGCCACATGCCACATGCCTATGCTTACATGCCTACATACCACATGCCTATACCTATGCACTATGCCACATACCTATACCACACATACCTATACCACATACCCACATGCCACTATGCCACTATGCCACTATACCACACATGCCACATGCCACTATGCCACTACCTGCCACATGCTTACTCATGCCCTATGTACATGCCCATACCACATGCCACATACATGCCTATACCACATGCCACATACACATGCCACTATACACATACCACTATGCCACATACCACATGCCACTATACCACACATGCCGCTTAGGGTTTAGGGTTTAGGGTTAGGGTTTAGGTTTAGGAAACATTCTACTGGGAGATTATTGTCTCGTAAATTAGTAACTAATTAAGATATCCAGAAAATAAAGGCCCGTCATCATTCTTCTTGAGCTGCACTTTCTCGGCCCCCTTTGCCGTGCATGTCATCATCTACATCGTAGCTTCAATGTTGACGTCGTGAAGGGTTGTCTCCTCGCGCTCGTCAAGCTCCGTATAATATTCGTGCGCGATGAAGGCTTAGGAGGCGACACGCCTCACAGGGGCCTTGCGTTGCTCGGAAGTCGAGAATCACGGGAAGTCGGCTAGAAATGGATGTATAATTTGCCCCTCATGAATGGTCTTTGGTACATTGTCTTACTGCGGTGAAGCTATTATTGGGACGGAGGGAGTATTATTTATTTTTCGACAAAAGGGAAAAAAGATTCTTGTACACAAACTTACAAAGGCGCAAGTTAAGGGTTGATTGTACTAGCATTTTCGTTTACCGAGTGTTTTGTTTTTGTTTTTTACCGAGTCCTTGCAACAATAATTGAGAAAGAAAGAAAGGTGAATTTCAAGTTCATTTAACTTGAATTTCATTTGGTGAGTTTCATTTACATTACTGTGTATAAAACAGATAGGCCTAGTGAGAGAGAGAGAGAGAGAGAGAGAGAGAGTAAATCACCATAGTAGAACTTTGGCAATCTACGTATTCCAACCTTAAATTTGTTGATGTAGTTGAAGAGTGAGTAGTCGAGTTCACATTAAACTTGGCTCTACTTGGTTCTTTGCGAATCGAGTTTGATGGATGGAAATGAGTCAACAACAACTGACTACGTGTGTCTTGGACGGAGATTTTGTCGCGTTGGCTTAGGTGGACTTGGGAAAAAGGTAATATGCTTAATGCTTTGCCTATATTTCTCCGAGGTTGGGATTTGATGAGGAGAGTACTTTGTTATCTAGATGAGTCAAGATAAATTGGAAGCCACATAATGCCTCGGTAAGGGTCAACGCGTGCTCAACAAATATGTCATCACCCTTTCGCTTGAACTTTGGGTGCTCTTTCTATTGTAGTACAAAGACTATGTCTCCGGTAAGAGTGTCGGGGTATAGGGTGTATAGGGTATAGGGTTAGGAAGTTTAGGGTTTAGGGTTAGGGGTTAGGGTTTAGGGGTGGGAGTTTAGAGTTAGGGTTGGGGTTTAGGGATTAGGGAATTTAGGGGATTAGGGGGCCAGGATATAGAGTACAGGGTTCTTGTAGCTATTCCCAAATTGGTAAATTGCATACAATTTTAAATTTTTATCCAAAATAAAACAAAAACAGATTAGTCCAAAATTAGGAAACTAACCAAGCTATTAGACAACGCTCTGGAGATTATTGTCTCATAAGTCGAACCCAGTTCGGACCCGGACGGGGAAGGGAGAGAATTGAAATGTGGAATTACACTGAAATTAAAGATGAAATAGCACCGGGGTAAGAGCGGCTCGATATTTGTTTTTCAAATTCAATTCTTGGAGAGAGAGAGAGAGAGAGGATGGGAGTGAGGGATTTAGAGGCTAGGTGTACGATTAATTTGGTTTGAAAGTTTGAATTGGATTATGCTTGTTGTTCGTTCGGAAATTTTGAAATTTTAAATGAGCGCCGATAAGAGTGTCGGGGAGCTTCATCGGCTTCTCTGGGAATGTAATTTTTGTCCATTTTGCATACCCTTCTCCTGACCACTTCCAAGACCTTCTTCTCCTGTCTGCAACCATTTCGCCCTTGCATTGTGGGCGAGCGGTCTTTCTCCTGGAAATTTTGAATTTTTTTTTTTATTAAACAGACGGAATATTTCCGTGTGATAAATAAAAAATTATTAAATTATCGGCGGCGGAAATATTCCGTCGGTGTTTATTAAAAAAAAAAAAAAAAACCATTTAATTTCACCGGCGGAATAATTCCGTCGCTGTTAAAGATTTAGCGGCGGAACTTTCCGTCGGTAAATCAACCGCCAAATTAGCGGCGGAAATAAACGAATATTCGAGGAATATTCTTTTTAGCGGCGGAATTTAGCGGCGGAATTAAATTCCGTCGCTAAATTTGACGCCAAAATAATTCCGACGCTAAATACTATATTCCGTCGCTAAATAGCGACGGAATCTCTCCGTCGCTGTTTTTTCCGTCGCTAAATGACCTGTTTCTGGTAGTGGCGGTAGTAGTGGTAGTAGTGGTGGTGGTAGTGATAGTGGTGGTGGTAGTACGTAGTGGTGGTGCGTGGTGGTGGTGGTAGTAGTGGTGTTGGTAGTGGTGGTATACGTAGTAGTGATAGTAATAGTAGTGGCATGGTAGTAGTGGTGGTAGTAGCGGTAGTAGTGGTAGTAGTGGTGGTGGTGGTAGTGATAGTGGTGGTGGTAGTACATAGTGGTGGTACATGGTGGTGGTGGTAGTAGTGGTTGTAGTAGTAATAGTTGTGGTGGTATAGTAATGGTGGTAGTGGTAGTGATAGTAGTGGTGGAGTGGTGGTGGTGGTAGTTGTGGTAGTGGTAATAGTGATGGTAGTGGTGATAGTGGTGGTGGTGGTGCGTGGTGGTGGTGGTAGTACGTAGTGGTGGTAGTAGTAATAGTTGTGGTGGTATAGTAATGGTGGTAGTGGTAGTAGTAGTGGTAGTATTAGTAGTGATAATAGTGGTAGTAGTGGTGGTAGTAGTGGTGGTGGTAGTGGTGGTATACGTAGTAGTATTAGTAATAGTAGTGGTAGTAGTGATTGTAGTAGTAATAGTTATGGTGGTATAGTAATGGTGGTAGTGGTAGTGATAGTAGTGGTGGAGTGGTGGTGTGGTAGTGGTAGTAGTAGTGATTGTAGTGATGATAGTGGTGGTGGTGGTGCGTGGTGGTGGTGGTAGTAGTAATAGTTGTGGTGGTATAGTAATGGTGGTAGTGGTTGTGATAGTAGTGGTGGAGTGGTGGTGGTGGTAGTGATAGTAGTAGTGATTGTAGTGGTGATAGTATGTGGTGGTGGTGGTGCGTGGTGGTGCGTGGTGGTGGTGGTAGTAGTGGTGGTAGTAGTAATAGTTGTGGTGGTATAGTAATGGTGGTAGTGGTTGTACGTAATAGTAGTGGTGGAGTGGTGGTGGTGGTAGTGGTGGTAGTAGTGATTGTAGTGGTGATAGTGGTGGTGGTGGTGCGTGATGGTGGTGGTAGTAGTGGAGGTAGTAGTAATAGTTGTGGTGGTATAGTAATGGTGGTAGTGGTTGTACGTGATAGTAGTCGTGGAGTGATGGTGGTGGTAGTGGTGGTAGTAGTGATTGTAGTGGTGATGGTGGTGGTGGTGGTGCGTGGTGGTGGTGGTAGTACGTAGCGGTGGTAGTAGTAATAGTTGTGGTGATATAGTAATGTTGGTAGTGGTAGTGATAGTAGTGGTGGAGTGGTGGTGGTGGTGGTGGTAGTGGTAATAGTGATGGTAGTGGTGGTGGTGGTGGTGCGTGGTGGTGGTGGTAGTGGTAATAGTGATGGTAGTGGTGATAGTGGTGGCGGCGATGCGTGGTGGTGGTGGTAGTACGTAGTGGTGGTATAGTAATGGTGGTAGTGGTAGTGATAGTAGTGGTGGTAGTGGTAATAGTGATGGTTGTGGTGATTGTGGTGGTGGTGGTGGTAGTACGTAGTGGTGGTAGTAGTAATATTTGTGGTGGTATAGTAATGGTGGTAGTGGTAGTGATAGTTGTGGTGGAGTGGTGGTGGTGGTAGTAGTGATTGTAGTGGTGGTAGTAGCGGTGGAATAATTATGTCGGTGTTAATTAGATTTTTTTAATTTATTTTGCTCTATTTTTATTTTTATTTTTTTTTATTTTAATTTATGATTTATTTTTTGTCAAAAATAATATTTATTGACTTATATTTATTTTTTTGAGAGTAATTTGTTATATTTTATTTAAAATAATTTTCATGTTTTATATAAATAAAAATAATGATATTTATTAAATTAAAATTAATTAACCTCAGCGACGGAATTATTCCGCCGCTAAATATTAATTCTAGCGGCGGAATTTAAATTCCGTCGGTAGATTTAATATTTAGCGGCGGAATAATTTCGTCGCTGAGGTTATTTAAACCAGCGGTGGAATTTTTCGTCGGTGGTACATGCCAAGTCATCAATCACCGTGATTTCGTAATTACCAGCGGCAGAATTTTCCGTCGCTGAGGTGAAATATAAATAGAAATCTTTTACGCCCTAATTAAACACTCGTCTCTCCCTCTGAAATTACGATCGCTCCTCTCTCTCTCTTCCCTCACCGAGCTGCCGCCGTCGCCTCATCACCGCCACGATCTCTCACCGCCGTCACCTCACCGCCGTCCCTCTCAACTCCACCGCCATCGCCGTGTTAGCTGCCGCCGTCGCCTCACCGCCACGATCTATCAACGCCGTCCTTCTCAACTCCACCGCCACCGCCGTGTTAGGTATGTAAACCCTATCTCTCTAATCCAATAATCCCTTTGATGGGTTTTGATCAATTAATTTCATTCTTCTGTCAATTCGTTTGGTTATTGATTTTATTGTTCTTGATTGTAAATGGTCTTGATTTAATTTGTGTCAAACTGATGAAAGAAGCTAATCGAATCGTTTGAAAATAAGAAATGGTTTCAAGGCAGCCTGAGTTATAATTGCTCAGCTTGATTTTGTTTGAACAACTCGATTGAATTCTGTTCTTAAAAAAGTTTCTGATTATTCGTTTGGTTATTGATCTGTTAGTCATTTGATTTAATTTTTCTTTTTTGATAAATCTTTTTTGTTATTACCCTTTGTGAGATAGACTGTTCATTGCCTTAATCTTTTTATTTTAATAATTGAATTGTTATTCTTCGCAATTGCGTTTGTTTGGTTTAAATATTGTGTTTATGGAGGAAATGTGATCGTGATTAGAGATTGAATCGTCGTATAGTGGGCATCAATATCTTTGAAATTTGTTGTTTGAAGTAGCTGGTGAGAAATTGATGAATCCTGATTCAGTGGTGTAACGACCCTAAACCTAGGCACTATTTTAGCATCCTATTATATGCATTTTATATTATTGGTTGACTTTATGTGTTTATTTTATGTCTTTAATTGGTTGTGAAATAATTTTAAAGCTTTATGATTTAATTGGAAATAGGATAAAGTATTTTGTTTGAAGCATAATAAGTGAAAATAAATAAAATATAAAATGTAGTCAAGGTGTGTTGGGTAAAGAATTAGAGTAGAGGGGTTAATTTTAATACCTTAAGCCTATGAGAACTTAATTGATCAATTTTGGAAAGAATTCAATTAATGGAAGTATGGGGAGGCCATACCTCCCTACTATTTCCCTTACCTCCCTTCATTTGACTTCTTCCTCCTCCTTCCCTTATCATCTCTTCCTTACTTCCTCCAAGTTTTCTCCATGGAAAGCTCTCTCTAGATCCTTCCTCTTAAAAATCATAATAAATCCAATCCTTCTTCATTTGACGATCCGGGTGTACTTTCGTGTTCGTGGAGTTGAGGGGAACACATCAAACTAAGAAAATCCTTATTCCATCTCATATTTGCTAAAGTAAGTTATTATGACTTCCTTTTAATAATTTCCATTTTATGTGTTAATGAATACTTTGTTGAAAGAAAAGAATTTTGGAAATTTTAAATAATGTTATTTGAGTAAAATGGATTATTTAAGGTTGAATTGATTTTTAGTGAGGAGATGGTGGTCTAAGTTGAAGTAATGAGGGTATAATGAGTGTAAGATGTTAATGACTTTAATGGATTAGTGTATGTGATTATATCCATCTTACTTTGATTTGGGAGATGTTGTGAGTATACCTTAATTGGGTTGAAAGAAGTAGAAAAAGGATTTGATATGCTTTTAATGGTGTGAGTTATTAGGACTTTCCTTTAAACTTGCTTATAAAATGTTAAATGTTGATATTAATTGTTATAACGGATGTTTGGTATATTGGAGTACTTTCTCGGAGTGGAAAAGTTGATTAATGATCTAAATGTGGTGTTGTTGTTCATAGGAGTTGATAAATAGTAAGATGTTATGGTTAAAGTAGAGACAAGAATGTTAAACATGAAATGTGGTTGTGTGATGGGTGAATTAATCAAGTGGTATGTGATCTAGGTTTATCTTAGTGATGGGAATGGTTTAGTAAGAGTTTTGGGTAAAGTTAGTGAGCCTTGTTGTGCCTTAAAAACAGAGTATGTTGGTGTTATGCTTGAAATTGGTTAATGATGTTCATTTCAACTTTATTATGAATTCTGGGCTGAGAGCACGACTCGTGCTCCGGAGCACGAGTTGGGCACGAGTCGTCCCTTGGGATTTGAACTAAGTCGTGACCTGTGGGGACGAGTGTTTCAGGAGGGTTATCAGAGGGGCACGAGTCGTGCCCTGGGGCAAGAGTCATGCCCTGCACTGCAGTCTTTGAATCATTTTCTAAGCTATAGAAACCTATTCAACTTGGGATATAATTGGACCCTCTTCAACTATAATGTTAGTAGAACATTTTAGCTATACAATGGTATCTTCTTTGGTCAAAATGGAATTGTGGAAGTAGTTTAAGTATTGTCCGGAAAATGGTTGTTAAGCTTGATTCTTACATCACCAAAGTGGTTCAAACTTGGGAAGAAGATCTTGAACTTTTATTAAGGTTATCCGAGGTTGTGTAATGACTATGTAGGAATGGTTTATGATACATAGTGGCCTTACGTGCTCCATATCCTTGGTGATTGGGTTTGAATAGTGTAGAAGCTGTATGTTACGCTATTGTGCTAGTTTGGAAATGTGTATTTATTATATTGCTACCTTGTTATCCAAAGTGTGGATTTATCTAGCATATAGTTATATGTCTATCCCAAGTGTGGATTTATTGGTTATATTGTTTCCTTACTTGGATTCATATTCATTGATGGTACTATGTATAGTGTATTAAATGAATGTTGCACATTTTGGACTCATTGATGTATTCCGATATAAATGCTAGGGTTCCCTACTTTGGAATTCTTAAATTTTTTGGGATTTGTTCAAGGATTTATAGCCGTTGTGCTAATATGTTGAATACTTGTTATAGTATTTCTATCTTTATGATATTCTATTGTTGTAGGATTCCCTACTTTGGAATTCCTAAACTGTACATGTTGAAACAAAGATTTATAGCCGTTGTGCTAATACGTTGAATACTTGTTATAGTATTGCTATCTTCATGATATGCTATTGTGGTATGTATCCCTACTTTGGATCATACAATGTTTGGTTAAGCAAGTATGTTATTACTGTGCTTAGCTATGAAAATCTAGCTGGTATTTGTTTGTTGGGCAATGTTATGGAATTATAATGGCACCGAGCCAAGTTCATTATAATTCATACATTGGTAACCCGGATTTGTCCCCCTTGTGTGGGATTAGTGGGCTAGCATCTCCTTTTGAGGTAGATGGTCTAGTTTCACCGGGGATATGGCTGTGTGTCGAATCCCTATGGTATTATTGTTTATGGTTCCGGAACCGCTTCATCAGCTATTCTTCTTTGCTCGGATGTGTATATCCTTTTGGAGATAAAACCTTGGCTCCGTATCCTTTTAAGTGTTACTTTATCGTACTTATGTGTTGTGATATATTCATGATGAGCTGGTCGTTGTTTCCAACCGGTATGGGATGGTTGGCGGCAGGGAGCCTCTCTTATTATGTGAATATGTCTTTTGATGTGTTGCATCTTGTTTGGAATCTTGATGCATTCATAATAGCTTATTGAGATTTATTCTCACCCCTTTCCCTTTTACTGTTTTAGATTGTGCTGAGACAGGTGACCTGAACCGGTGAGGCCGGGGATAAGAGTGTGGACTTTGGCTTTTGGGACTTGTCAGGTTATGAAAATAAGTAGGTTGTCTGGAGTCTTTATTAAGTAATACTCTTTTATAAAGTTGTATAGAAAACTCTTTGTAAAACAACGTTATTTGGGGATTTTCGATGTAATTGATCAGATTATAGTTTATTGAAGTTGTTGTTGAAATTTCCTCCAAAGTGGAGACATTATCAGTTGGTTTTAATTTGGAAGTTGAGAATCAGTTTTCTTTTAAGATGAAATAAAAGTTTTAAAAATTCAAGGTGAGTTTTCTTAGTTTGGGCCCTCAAGCTCGGGATTCGTGTTAGGATCCGGGTTGGGGTGCTCACAGTTGGTATCAGAGCTTAGTTTAGAGGTCAAGGGTAGATGTCTAGACTAAGAGGGAGTGTGTGGTAATTGACGTCGAGTGTTTGATGCAGGAGTTTGTTCTAATGGCCGGAAGCAATGATGACAGCGAAGAGTTCCAGATAATGAAGGAAAATGGATTGTTGAACGAGTATGTTAAGATTTTGGGAAATTATGAGAGATAAATGAATTTGATGATTTTTGTACATGATTAATTGGGTTTTGAAAGGTTGAAATAGAGTGTTGGAAGTAGTAGAGAAAAGGGTGATAAAATGGTTGTGTTTAATTGGGAAGGTGGTGTACTATGGTTATATGGCTTAGAGTAAGTATGTGGTATTGTTCGGGTACCTTATAATGAAGTTGGCTAAGTTTGTAAAGTTGTTGTTGTGATAGTTGGAATGAAAATGATATGATTCTTAATTATCTATGTTATATGGCTTAGAGGAAGTATGTGGGATTAATTGGGACTTCATAATGAAAATGGACTACGTAGAGTATAGTAGTTGTTGAATTTGGGTATATATGGTATATAATAATGTTAAGGGTATAAATGATATTGGGCATATGAACTTGATTGTTGACAAAAAGTGTTAGAAATCATCTTGAACTTGGTGGATCATGTTTCTTTGACTTGGGGTAATTTCACCCAGTAGTTCGAGGATTATTTCATTTCAATGGTTACAAGGGACAAGAAGGAGATCGAATTCTTGAGGCTAGAACAAGGGAACATGACGGTGGATCAGTATTCAGTCTGGTTTGAGGAATTGGCTCGGTGTTGCCCTCATTTGCTATCACATGAAGCGAGAAGAGTTCATCAGTTTGTAAAGGTTTGAGGATTAAGTTTAGGAAGAAATTATTGATTGATAACTTCACCAATTATCAGACCGTGCCATAGATAGAGCATATAAGGTCGAGACTGACATTGAGGAAAATCGTGGAAGATCCGAAAGTGGGATTATAAATAAACCAAAGTATCTAGGACAAGGATCCAAAATCACCAGGGGAAAACCAAGGACTTCAACTTCAGGGAGTTTGCGAAGGGAGCTTGTTGTAGCTTCTTCGTCTAGGCCAATATCCAAACCGGTATGGGACGGTTGGTGGCAGGGAGCCTCTCTTATTATGTGAATATGTCTTTTGATGTGTTGCATCTTGTTTGGTATCTTGCTGCATTCATAATAGCTTATTGAGATTTATTCTCACCCCTTCCCCTTTCTTGTTTTAGATTGTGCTGAGACAGGTGACCTGAACCGGTGAGGCCGGGGATAAGAGTGTGGACTTTGGCTTTTGGGACTTGTCAGGTTATGAAAATAAGTAGGTTGTCTGGAGTCTTTATTAAGTAATACTCTTTTATAAAGTTGTATAGAAAACTCTTTGTAAAACAATGTTATTTGGGGGTTTTCGATGTAATTGATCATATTATAGTTTATTGAAGTTGTTGTTGAAATTTCCTCCAAAGTGGAGACATTATCAGTTGGTTTTAATTTGGAAGTTGAGAATCGATTTTCTTTTAAGATGAAATAAAAGCTTTAAAAATTCAAGGTGAGTTTTCTTAGTTTGGGCCCTCAAGCTCGGGATTCGTGTTAGGATTCGGGTTGGGGTGCTCACAAGTGGGTTCATTTCTTTGGTGTTTTTTGGATGGAATATAATGATAGGGTTCTTAATGATCTATCTTGTTAAGCTTGATAGACATTGTTGATTACTTAACATGGTATCAGTCTTGCTCAAAATAAATAAATGGCATCAATGTGCTAGTTTTGCAAAGGCCAGGGTTCAAGTCCATGTTTGCTCTCCAAAGTATTGTATGTTCATATGTTGGCACCCTGTTTGGTTTGTGAGGCAGTTTTGTTCAACTCTTCACGTATGGATGGTTTACATCACATGTAAGGGGAGTGTTAGGCTTGATATGCACTGTTAGGCTCTTATCTAACTGTGGGCTCAAGCATTAAATAATTTTAATACTTTCAACCGCACAAATAATTTTAATAATTTCAACACCAATCAATACATTAGATAAGTTACTAAATATCTAATTTTCAAGTCTTTTAAAGTCAAAGGGGGAGGAAGGGGGGGTGAATGTCTTAATAATGTAACATATTCAACCGCACACTACCTTACTGGTTCTAGATCCCATTTTGGGGCGATTGACGGCATCGCGGACGGTGATGTATGTCGCCTAAGTTTGAGTGCCTGATATCAATCCTGGCACCCTAGATGCACCTTAGGTCGGATCTTGTGTAAAGTCAAAGGGGGAGAGGGGGGGTGAATGTCTAAAATTAGGAAGACTTGGATAAAAGTATTATTAAGGAATTAGACTCCTAAAGCAAGTAGACAAAGTGATATTTGCATTTCATATAATCGTGCATTTCGGGATGGGATAGGTTTATCAAACAGGCACTTAAAGGATAGAGTATGCTTGGGAGGAGTTTAGGGTAATGTGTTAATGGTTTTTATTTAAAACTTAAATGTTAGTTTGTTATTAAAATGTTATAATTAATAATGATTATACTCTTTTAGTTTTGTAATGTTATCATTATATGTTGTAGTTGAAATTTACATGGACGCCGGATATCGACGAGGCGTCAGTTAAATATGTTTTCAAGAAACAGTGTTCGAAGTTATTTCGGGATCATATTGGTAACATATTTATCTATCCTTAATTAGTTTAATTAACAATGATTATACTCTTTTAATTTTATAATGTTATCATTATATGTTTACGAGATATTCATATTTTTTATAGGTATGACGAAGACTAAATTTTATATTAAGCGGCTCGCGGCGGGATTAGCCCCCTTGACACCTCCTTGGATGACCGAGGAGGTGTTTGGTAGCTTTTGCGAACATTGGTCGTCGGATGGGGCGATAGCTATCACAAGGATAATATGGGAAGCTAAATGTTGCATTTATACAATTTCAAAATAATAATATCTCTTATTTTATTTATAGGAAAAGAAACATGGCCCGAATGTTAGTTTTTTGGATGTTTTCGTTAGCACCCATGTTCGACCTCCTACATCGCCCGATCAACCTCCGCAATGGGCCTTTGTAAGTAAACTATCATTAAATGACTTGATTTTGAATATGTAAATTTATTTATGTACATTACATTGTGTATATGATTACATTTGTTTGTTTTATTTTGACAGAGTACATATCAAGCCGCCGTTGTTCCCGAAGGTACTCCTCCCGGCCAGCCCGTTCCTTTCGTGCCTGAAGTTTGGCGCTCGGTCACCTCGGATGGACATCCAAAGAGAGGAGACCGAGTGTTAGGGATGGGGGATTACGGGCTGCAATGCCCATCGACGTCGACCGACCGTCGGCCAAATGTTTTCACGCCTGATACTCGGTATAATGATTCGAGGATCGACACTTTGGAGGCTCAGCTGGCTGAGGATAGACGCGTGGCTGTAAGTGCTCCAATTTGAGTTGTTAGTATTTTCGTTAGAAAATTAACGAAAGTTTTAACATTCCTAACATTTCTAACAATTCCTAACATTTCTAACAAGACAAGGATAAATTAGGGATTGCCATTTAGAGTTAATCATGGAAAAGAATCTTACAAAAGCAAAAGAATTGTAAAAACCCGAAATGGGAAGGCTGCGATCCAACAAGCTGCTTGGAATAATTTGAAAAATATTCTTCCCGTCCAAAGCCTCGGAGCGGCATTTAATGAACAGATGCACGCCTCGAGACATGTCCGCGCGGATCCTATTGCATCTCACGGTGGCCTATAAATTGAACCCTCCTCTCTCGGTTTACACAACACAATTCACTCACGAAGATCGGCGAAAAATAGAGAGAAAACAGTGGGAATCCTTAGATTGCCACCATTTTCTCTTGAATCTTTCCCAAATCCCACTCCATCCAAATACTCTCAAATCACTCCCATTCATACACAAGCCCAAGCTTCAATCACCCCTTAAGAGGAGGATTAGAGAGAAAACATAGAGGACTTAATTGTTATCTACTTGTTTTCTCTTTGACCAACTCTAATCACAAGCCCTAAACACATTCAAACCCTAAACACATTCAAGCCTTGAATCCATTCAAACACAAACACAAGGGAAGATAGGTATAAACTCCCTTTCCCTACCCTAAATCTCTCTCATCCATGCATGCACTTTCAAACTCCAAAATGTAGTTTGTTCATCTTCTTGCTCTAGATCCAAGAGGATCACCATGGAAGTTCATCTCCATGGATGATCCTCTACAAGGATCAACATTACTTTCAAAGTGTATTTACTTACTTGCAAACACATTTTCAAAACCCTAAAAATCATTTTCATACACAAAATCTTTCTTTCAAAGGATAAAATTCCCCTTCCCAAGCAAATGAAATGCTTAAAGTCCTAATGTACCCCAAGGATGGCTTGATAGAGTAGATCACCACTAAAATTTTTAGTGATCACTAATCAAATCCTAGGGAAATGGGGACAAGCATGGATGCCAAACCCCCTTTAAAATCATGTTTTTCTTCAAGAGAAAGTTGCTGTCCAGTAGCCTTTCTCTAAGACCTCTGTCCATGGTCTAATTTTTTGGACATACAGAAACTTGGAATTTGGTGTTGACTACAAAATACTTTTTGTAACCAACATCCAGATATTTCCAGAAATATTTTTAATTTATTTTTTGCGTGAGTAAAACTCCCTTTTTCAAATTATCTTTTAAATGTTAGTTCATCAGTCTCTGGAAATCCAGATTTCACATCTGAGATTTCCAGAAGGTTTTGGTCCCTCAAATCATCTCCAAAATGGAAAATTATTTTACATAAATCTTATTTAAGGTGTCTGGAACAACTTTCATTCTCTGAATTTCCTCAGATTATGAAGTTTTAAAGCCCTTAAATCCATTTTAAAATCAAGTGTCCACTGCCTTTTTCATTATGGCAGAATTGGTTTTCAACTTCAAAAGGTCCTTTGAGTACCAAATCTCAACCCTAAAATCGTCCAAAAAATCATGGGACTTGTTTAATTCCTTATAAAGAGTTCCCAATTTTTGGTTCTCTCAGTTTAAACTTATTTTGGCCAAAGGAACGCACACACACACACACAAACAAATGGTTTTAAAGCTTGGAAGACTCGTTTTACGAGGCATTCCGGGTGAACACTAACGTTCTTCCCGGCGTGTAACGTGACCTCCGAACCCAAATCTCTCATCTCGAGCATTTTTCAAAGTTTTGGCCCTCAAAATAAAAATGGCGTGGCGACTCCGTTTGATTTCAAAAATCGGGTACATCACAGTGGCTGCAGAGCCTCCTTTGGAGGCTCAGGCACACGCTAGGGCAGAGCTTGCGGAGGCTAAGGCACAGGCTAGGGCAGAGCTTGCGCAGCATCAGGAGGAGACGAATCGTAAATTTGCGATGTTGATGGCCCAGATGCAGAATCTAGAGCAGCGGCGGTAATTTCCAGCCTCCCCAATCCCCCCCCCCCCGAGTTGATTTCGTACTATTTTATACTTGTTTGTAATAGCATTTGTGATATTTTTTTGTATATTACATTTTGGGTACTGGGATGTCCCCGCCCTGCCTCCCCACCGATTTGGTACCCGCGGGAGCCCCAGCCCCCCCCCCTCGATTTGGTACGCTGATATTTGGTTTTTAGATCCCCCCCTTATTTGGTACACTGATATTTGGTTTTTAGATTTATAGTTTTAGTTTTATCAATTGAATTGTTATATCAGGTACAAAAAAAAATTGGTTAATTGATATTTTAAATTTTTTTTATTTTATTGCATTATCAGCGACGAAAATTTCGGCCGGTGTATTAATAATATTTTAATTTAATTTAATTAAATTTTTATTTTCACCGGCGAAATATTCCGTCGCTGGAATAAAATTTTAATTAAAATTAATTAATACAGCGACGAAAATTTTTGTCGCTGAATTAATATAATTTAATTAAATTTTTATTCCAGCGACGGAATATTTCGCCGGTGAAATTAAAAATTAATTAAATTAAATTATCTCAGCGACGAAAATTTCCGCCACTGAATTAATTCATTTTAATTAAATTTTAAATTCACCGGCGGAATATTCCGTCGCTGAAATAAAAATTTAATTAAATTATATTAATTCAGCGACGGAAATTTTCGTCGCTTATATCAAAAGATCACCGACGGAATATTAATTCTGCCGGTAAAATCAAAAGAATACCAACGGAATTTGGTCCGTCGGACCACTGCGGCGGGACGATAGCGACGGACCACCGATGAAATTTTTCTGTCGGTGATGACCTTTAGCAGCGAAATTGTGACTTTAGCGACGAAAATTTCCACCGCTAAAACATGATAGTGACTCTTGGCCATCCACCCTATCCCCCCTACACTCTCGACTACCCACCCTACCCCACACCCACCCACTTCACTCCTACTAATCCCCACCTCCTACCCTACGACCCTACCTCCATTACCCTACCCCACCTATTTCTTTTAATTTATCTCAAATTGTATTTTTATCGAAAAATATTTTCATTAAATACATGAATTATATTTTTTCGAAAAATATTTTACTTATCAAACAGTCGAAAACATGTTTATCTCATTTTCATTTTCTGAAAAACATTTTACAGGAAATCATTTTTCGTAATTCGTTTTACATTTTTCATAATTCGTTTTATGCGAAATAAACGTAGCTTTAGTTGTTAATTGATGCGATGCATGTCTTTGATTTTAAGTAGGCTCACTGTTGACATTAATTTACACGACTCAAATACAGTAAAACCTCTATAAATTAATAACTTTGGAATCATAAAATTTTATTAATTTAGAGAGATATTAATATATCGATAAATTATTTTATTAATTAATAGAGAGAATTTTTAAATTCAGCAAATTTAGTGTATATATATTAAAAATAAATAAATTTATATATAATTCATTGATTAGATTCATGCATCAATCAATTATTTTATAACTAATTAAATATATTCATGTATGATATCAATTCATTGTATACAATTAATTATTATGCATTCATGGATGCATGTACTATTCATTGGAACGGGTCACGAGAAAGAAGGCTTTGAGTGCGGCAACAACTCTTCATAATTTTTTGTTGCAGCTAGAGAACTCGACTCCGGAACTCTTGGGTGCAATTAAAAAAGTTAGAGATGAGATTCAATTAGATTTAAATTTTTAAAAAAATCAAGCAACAATAGATTCATATTTTAGCAAATTACCATAATATTTATATTGTAATTTTTATGAATTATTAATTTAGAGTTTAATTGGGACCTAATATCTATAAAGGGATTTTCGGAAAAAATTATTATTATATTATCTTATCGAATTTGATGAATTTTTACAAAGGCCCAAGTCAGGATCGGAAGATTTTATTATTTTAGAAAGGTTATTAATTTATAGAGTATTAATTTATAGAGGTTTTCTGTAGATTGTCATTAATTTTTGAGTAATAACAAATAAGGGTCTAACGCTTAAAAAAAACAAATAAGGGTCTAAATTTTTAGTGTCATTTGTGGATAAAAGTATGACATTTTAAAACTCGCGAATATAATAACAAGGTTTTGGAAATTTTTGAGGGTTTGAGGGGCATTTTAGTCATTTCACGCCGTGGCAATTTTGCAATTAAAAAGCTCAAAATGCCACTTGGCAGCGTCTGATTGGGTGGAATTTAAATTTTTTTTTTTTTTTTTACACAAAGGACATGTGTCGGCCGTAGGGGGAGGGGCATTTTTGACATTTCAAAGGCGAGTGTCTCGCACTCCCCGACAAGGGCGCGTGATAACTGCCATTTCCGTTTTTTTTTTAATTACACGTGGCACACCCCGATTGGCTTAACGGTTTTCAAAAAAAATAAAAATTATCCCATTTCTTTGACCTCAAATAATATATATTAAATTATTTTTTTTTCTTTTTTCACCAAAATTCATGATTTTTTTTTCTCTTTAAATAGAGACTTCTTTTATTTGATTTGGACAAAGAAAAAAAATTCTCTTTTTTAAATATAATTTTTGTAATAATCCTTAACTAATTTTTCAATTTCTTTTTAGTGATAATTAATTAAGTGTGAATTATTTTTTTTAATTATAAATGATAATAAAAAAGCTCTTTTTTAAATAGAGACTATTTTTATTTTATTTGGACACATAAAAAAAAACCATTTTTTTAAACATAACTTTCTTAGAAATGATAATGATAATATGGAGTATAAGATAATGAGTTGGAAGGGGTAATATGGTTATTGAGTTTATTCGATACATCAAACAATTTATTTAATTTATTTTTAAAAAAAATTGAATCATAGTAAATAAAGTATTAAGAAAGACGAATATCGGGAAAAATGGTCATCATTTAAAAAAATTATATTATAATAAAATAATTTTTTCTAAAAACAAATTTCACCAAAATTCATAAAAAAAATTCTCTTTAAATAGGATAATTAAGAAAGTTATATTTAAATATATTAAATTATTTTAATTTTTTTTTCTTTTTTCACCAAAATTCATGATTTTTTTTCACTTTAAATAGAGACTTCTTTTATTTGATTTGGACAAAGAAAAAAAATCCTCTTTTTTAAATATAATTTTTTTAATAATCCTTAACTAATTTTTCAATTTCATTTTAGTGATAATTAATTAAGTGTGAATTATTTTTTTTAATTATAAATGATAATAAAAAAATCTCTTTTTTAAATAGAGACTATTTTTATTTTATTTGGACACATAAAAAAAAACCATTTTTTTAAGCATTCTTATAAATGATAATGATAATGATAATATGGAGTATAAGATAATGAGTTGGAAGGGGTAATATGGTTATTGAGTTTATTCGATACATCAAACAATTTATTTAATTTATTTTTAAAAAAAATTGAATCATAGTAAATAAAGTATTAAGAAAAACGAATATCGGGAAAAATGGTCATCATTTAAAAAAAATATATTATAATAAAATAATTTTTTCTAAAAAAAAAATTCACCAAAATTCATAAAAAAAAATTCACTTTAAATAGAGACTATTTTTTTTTTGGACACCTAAAAAAAACCATTTTTTTAAATATAAATTTATTAATTATCCTTTGTTAATTTTCCTTTTTAATTTTTCAAATTTTTTTCCTCAAAAAATTGTGTATTTATAAAGACAAATATTGAAAACGATGTCCATCATTTTTAAATTTTTGATTGAATTGTATGTCAATATTATAAGAAATAAAGATAGTGTAAATTGGTATTTTAATTATATATTTTTGTCTGAAAAGTGGCGCGTGCCATACACGCGCGTACTGAAGCGCGTCTATGAAGGTGAATTTTTTTTGGTTTTATTTAAATGGGACACTTGGTGTCCGTTCATTGGCCGATTGAATTCCCGAAATTCATTTAAAATATAAATTTTGAAAATTAAAAATTACAAATTAAGAATTAAAAATTACAAATTTATAAGTAAAATTAAAAAATTAAAATTAAAATTAAAAAAATTAAAATTAACATTTCAAAACAAAAAGAGTTTTTTTTATTTATTTTCAGGGAGTTTTGTTGTAACAATCAACTTATTTGGGTTGTTTTTTTCCTCTTTAATATTCATCTTTTAAAAGTTCTTTTTGGTAAATGGCCTTAAGATTTATACAATTTTTACATTCAAAAAACTGTTAATTTATTTGTTTAATCACTAATTTATTATATTATATTTACATCTGATTAATGTCTCATTATTGTCTGTAAAAAATATATTTTAAATTATACGATATATTGTATATTTTTAATTTTAAGGTATTTGTATTATTGTATTCCTTTTATACTATGACTATTAATAAAATTCAAAGGTTAATATTTATTCATTGTTGACCTCCTTATAAATCGATACTATGTTATTTGTCGTTTTCGATTATATTTCACATTAAAAAAAGTTCACTATCACGATGATCCGAATATATTGATATGTAATGATGATCTTCCTTCCTCTTTCAACAGTTGCGCCGACAATGTTGTCTTTTAAAGTTGTGTTTCACATTTTTTTAAAAAAAACTCTCTCATTTAGTCATTTTATTTAATTTTCGTCTTCTTACGGATCAATAACTCCCATGCATCGCAGAAATGTAACCCTAGAATTATTTTAGTGTCATTCAATCTGATATTTGTATTTAGAATATAATTTTCAAATAAATGTTTTACAATATATACAAACATCTTTATTTTCTTTTGTATTTATTTCGATTTCAATTAGTTATTCGTTAGTAACTGCCCGTGCATCGCACGAGAGTCAAACTAGTAAATGTTTAAAACTGACAAATATTTTACATTAAAGACTTTTTGACAGAACTATAAAAAAAATTCATTAGATCAAACCCTTATATACTACTCCCTCCGTCCCATTTCAAATGAGCCATGGGATCATTTCAGGGTTCTTAAGATTTTTTTTTTAAAAATGAATAAAGAATTGAAAGTTGGTAGAAGATTAGAGGAGAGGGAATATAAAAGTTAAAAACATTTAATAGGAGAGAGAACGAGGAATTTTTTCCCAAATAATCTCGTTTTACTTTTTTATTTACCAAAATGACTTACTGTTCAAACTATTGCCCAGATTGTCCTCTTTTTTGAAACTCGCTACACCGTGTAGCGAGTTTGACTAGGGTTGGTCAAAACTCGCTACACCGTGTAGCGAGTATAGGGCAATTAATTAGGCCGTTGGGAAATTAATTACGGCATTTAATTAAACATAACTCGCTACACCGTGTAGCGAGTTTTGACCATATTTAAGTCAAACTCGCTACACCGTGTAGCGAGTTCAATTAAAAACCCTTACCCCTTCAGTTCACGCATTCAACCAAAAACCAAAGAAAAAAAAAACTTACTCCTCTCCTCCATAGCCGCTGCAAGCAAGGAAGAAGAAGAACATTCGAGCCAAGCCAAGGATTTTGTCAAGAATTTCAACCTTTTTCTTAATTGTAAGTTTACATCTCTATATTAAGTTGAATTTTAGTTTTTATTCCGAATTTATGATTTTTTTTTTTAATTCCGAATTTCTTGACTAATTTCTATATTGCCAAGAAGAAGAACATTGCAATTTAGGATTTTTTTTTTTTTTGGTTGATTTGTTGTTGAAATATTGTTATTCCCATTTATGTGACTAATTTTTATTTAATTCTGAATTTTTATTTAGTTTTTTTGGTTGATTTGTTGTTGAAATATTATTATTCCGAATTTATGTGACAAATTTCTATATGCCAAGAATTTTTTTTTATTTTTTGTATGATTTTTTTTGGTTGATTTGTTGTTGAAATAGTGTTATTCCCATTTATGTGACTAATTTTTTTGATTTTTTTTATGACATTGCAATTTAGGATTTTATTTTTGGTTGAACTATTGTTATTCCCATTTATATGAACTGTCTATTTATTTTTTATTTATTTTTCACAAAAAAATAACTTAATAATATTTAGCTTCTACATGCTAAATATTATATACTCCAACTCTGTTTCAAAAAAAAAAAAAAAAGTATTTTTATCAACAACAAATTTAAAGTAAATTGGGTCATTCATTTTAGAAAATTTTAGAAGGGAGTATATAGCAAATTTGCTCATAATAGAAATAAATAGCAAATTTGAAAAGATTTTTGAATATTTTTTTGGGACGGAGGGAGTACAAAGTTTAACTTGTGTGAGATTATAGCAAATTTGATTACCGAGATAGGAACGTGAGCTTGTCCGAACAAGGTCCAAGTGGATTGTGCCCTAATGACTCTTATAAGTTATAGGTAATCAGAACGGAATCCTTAATTCGTGAAAGGGGTACATAAGGTGAGGCATGACGTCGAAGGAATTAATTAGGCGTCATATATACCATATTGTAAACCCTAAACCCTAATTTCTCGTCACGAAACCCTAAATCCTTAAAATATGATTTAGTGATAGAAAAATAGAATAGGAATTAATATACATATAACAACATCCTAAATCTCATATACTTATATCCCAAACCCTAAACCCTTAAAATATGATTTATTGTTCAAACATTTTATAAAAAAAAAAAAAACTTCATCCTATTTTTCAAAACCGCATGAGGATTACTCTTGAAGTATTACTTAGTATATAGGCTGGAAACCAAGAACTTCCCCACAGGCACTTCTTGGAAGTGTGGGATAACTTTGGATTACAATGCCACGTACTAGTAATTACATTTTTTGTATTCTTTTATTTATTTTCTTGCCTTATAGAACAATAACCAACCTTGATATTGAAATAAATAGATGGAAGCGTTCATTGATCCCGGGCCTATCGATACATCTGTTCTGACCCGCCATGCAGACCATAGGGCTAGGTATATTTGGTCCGGGTGGCCGGTTTCTAGTCCCCTCGTTTTTCGTCATGGTGCCGCCTTGCCAGGCGTATTAGCTCCTGTCATATTATTGAGACTGGCAGAGTGCGGATTCAGTGGAGTGCACTACATAGGCCGGATACAGTACGATTTTGCATTGCTGGAGGCCTTGATCGAGAGATGGCGTCCGGAGACCCATACGTTCCATCTCCCGGTTGGTGAGATGACGATCACCCTACAGGATATCGGCATGATTTGCGGGTTGCCGATTGATGGGGATGCTGTTACTGATGATGGGTTTCCAGTACATATAGACTGGCGGGCTGAGTGTCAGGAGTATTTAGGGGCCGTCCCTGGAGACGGAGATATAGATGGGAGCAGTCTGAAGCTCCGATGGATTACCGTACGTTTCCCACGCTTTAGTGACCTCGATGATGATACTGCTCCAGAGATTGTGGATCAGTACGTACGGGCTTATATCTTGCTTGCCTTGGGTTCTACGATCATGCCTGATCGTACGAACAACAAGGTTAAGCTATGTTATCTCCCGCTGCTTAGGGATGTTTCTAGGGTCAGGGAGTACAGTTGGGGGAAGTCTTTGCGCTTGCTTTCCTGTATCGAGAGTTATGTAGTGCGACAGACCCTCACACGAGACAGTGCGGAGGATTTCTCAACGTTCTACAGGTATTTTATTTCATTTTAATGTTCATTATGTTTTTAAGTTTTATTTCAAATTTGCGGCATTATTACTTAGTTTTTGATATACATTTATTTCATATAGATCTGGGCTTGGGAGAGGTTGACATGTGTGAGGCCGCAGATCCGTTATCGCCTCAGAGACCAGGACTACGTCATCATGCCCCTCGGATGCATGTATGCATATATCATACTTTATTTTCTCGTCGTTAATGTTTTTATTTTTTTGAACAAAATCTTATAATTATTTTGTTTATGAAATTTCAGGTGGACGCAGGCTTCGCTTGATCTGAGAGAGGTTACTGCACATAGCCTGCGAGGCTATCGGGATCAGCTGGCTCGGCTGAACGAGGGTCACGTGGTGTGGCAGCCTTATGAGGGGAGACCCGCTCCGGTCTACTGCACTGAGGGTGAGGAGATATGGTTGGCGAAGGTCCCTCTCATATGCTTTGAGAGGTTGAGTGGCATCCGCCCGATCGCGTGATGAGGCGGCTTTGGCTCGAGATGCTTTGTCCCAAGACCGTTCGACACTGGCCCAGGAGTTGCTCCGTTCGGATCGGCGGGGAAGGCCTACGGCGAGATGGGGTGAGCACCATCGCCCACTTGTTACACTATGGGGACAGCGCCACGAGAATTTGGTTTCCGGGGTGTTCGGCTTCCACGATATGACTTACACCGACCCATATATGGTATGGTATAGGGACATAACGTGTAGGTTTGTGCAGCAGCTCACTCACGTAGAGGTGGATGGATACACTGCCCGCCCTGCCATAGAGTTTATGGTAAGTTTTTACATTTTTAAAGTTTTTTTTTCTAATATTATTTTTTTTAAGAAAACATCAATTCTTAACTTATGTCTCTCGTTCTTATATATTTTTTTGATATAAAAACAAAGTGCAGACCCTTTCGGCGCATGCATGTCGCCAATGAGAGGGATGAGCATCCCCACCAAGCCGAAATGCGGGAGATTGTGACACACGGGTTCGGGGGGGAGTTAGGGAGCTCCACCGCCTTCAGCCCGCCGCACCTCCCCCACCAGTAGATCGCGTACAGGGACAACCTCGACAACGTCGGCGACGTCGTGGACAGGCAGAACCACCACCCCAAATGGATTTGCACGATGAGCCCGAGCCCGAGCCCGAGCCTCAAGCGCAGACCCAGACCGATACATCTTATGACTGTCACGATCCACAGCCACACGATCATGATATGATTTTGAGCGTTGGAGCGGGGGTTTCGGGGGGACTGGGACTGGGGGTGCCGGAGGGAGTGGGTGGGGGGGTGGGACTGGGGGTGCCGGAGGGGGTGGCTGGGGGGGTGGCAGTGGGGGTGGCTGGGGGGGTGGCAGTGGGGGTGGCTGGGGGGGTGGCAGTGGGAGTGCCCAGGCAGACCCTTCCCCTGGACCATCCACTATGGGCTTCGGCGCTTATACGAGTGGAAGTGGGTTGAGGACTCCTTTATCACATGCACGGTTCCATGGTTTCGTCGATCCGGCTCAGATGACCCCTGAACAAGAGCTTCAGGAACAAATGCTTAGAAGAGGGTCTCGGCTCCGGAATCCGCCTGATCCCTACACCCCATCTTACTATGATAATAGGTAGAGAGTTCACTTTTTATTTGTATTGGTTTAGTTTTTATTTGAATGTTTTTTATTTGTATTGAACTGTACTATTAGTTTACTTTTTATTTGAATGTTTTTTATTTGTATTGAAACTTTGTAACTTTTTCTTAGTAGTTTAGCTTTATATTTGATTTGAATGTAATTTTCCAATTTCTAAAAATGATTTTAGTTATTTTAATGAATATTTAAAAAATTATAATTGATGATATTTATTAGATTAGGGAGTAATAAAAGAAAAGTTTATTTTCCATTTAAGTTTTAAGGTTCAATTTATGTTTAGCATAATTCCAAAAAAAAAAATGTTCAAATGTGCGACTGTGTAATTATTGCGGGACGAATCAAAAAATTGTATTTATTGGGCCAAAATTGGAGTGGCCGCCCTTGTTCTTCGGCCAGCTTTGGTGGGCGCCCAAGTTCTTTAAAATCGCTACACCGTGAAGCGATTTTCACTAAACTCGCTACACGGTGTAGCGAGTATAGTGAAAATCGCTTCACGGTGTAGCGATTATAAATGTACATTTCCATCTCTTCCTTGTATTCCAGCATAAGTTTCTGTAAAAGGAGCGTCCGCTCCCAATGTGGCGGAGCGTCCGCTCCCAAGCTGCCTGTAATGTAATATGTAACTTTTTTTTTGTAATTATGCCAAACATAAATTAAAACTTAAAACTTAAAACTTAATTAAAATAAAACTGAAGCTGAAAAATTACATTCAACTCAAATATAAATTACATTGGACTTTTCAAGTTTAATGAAAACGACATAAAATAAAACTGAAACTGAATCCAATTCAAGCCAAACATAAATTACATTAAAAACATTCTTCTACTCCCTAAGGTTCGGGCATCTACGACGATTGTACCCTTTCTGATGGCATGATGAACACATACTCTTCCGTTTATCTGCTTGAAAGTCCATAGAATTACGAAAGCGTCTTGATCTAGGTCGTCCGGACTTCGCAGAACGTCGAAGTAGGGGATTAGGGAAGAAACTAGGCACCAAACCATCCACGCCCCAATAGTCCTCATGCTCGATTGGTTCGAATGTTCCCTTCCATGTCTTGTAGTATTCCCCAACGGTGTAATACTCAGAAACGAAATCTCGACCATCAATATTTTGTGCAGAACAACAAGCAAGGAGATGGGAACAAGGCATGCGATAGGCAACCCATTTACCACATGTGCAGGTGCGCTCATTAAGTCGGACAATCTGTATATTTCCTCCGTGATCACCCCGACGTCTTTGTTGTCACTTGATACACCCCCATTTCGTGATTGTTGAACCTCCTGACGTGATGTGTTGCCGCTTTTCTGGTGTTCTTCAAGTAGTGATAACTGACTTTCGTGCTGAATTGGTGTCGGGGATTGATGTTAGGGTTATCAGGATTACCTCCTAAGGCATTGATTGAAAATCCATGCCTTACTTGAAAGTACTCCACACAACGATAGAAGGCAGTTTCAACAATTGTTGTGATTGGCATCCCACGAGCTCCCTTCATCACACCATTGAAAACCTCAGACATGTTGGTAGTCATGATGCCATACCTGTAACCACCATCGTGTGCCAATGTCCATTTTCTAGCATCCAAATGCTGAAACCATGCAATTGCCTCGGGCTTAATTCCACGGATACTCTCTAAGATAGATTTTAATTTTCTATCTTGAGTTGCTCGCATATGTCTCAAGCAATATCGATGATGCACGTTTGGCCACCACGTATCTTCAGCTACAGTCTTCAGAATGCCCCAATGACGGTCAGATATCAAGCATACTTCACGACTTTTGATAATATGCTTGCAAACCAGGTATAAGAACCAACGCCAGTTCGGCCAGTCCTCCTTTTCAACAACGGCAAAGGCAAGCAGAAGTATGCTGTCTTGGGCATCAACACCCATGGCAATCAGTATTACCCCTTTATATCTACCATGCATAAATGTTCCATCCACAGAAATGACTGGCCGACAATGAGAGAAAGCTTCAATGCAAGGCCCAAATGCCCAGAATACCTGTCGAAATAGGGAGGCTTCACCGACAGGAGGAGGAGGTGTAGAGTACTCAACAATTGTCCTCGGATTGTATTTTTGAATGGCTGCTAGGACGCGGGGTAACCTCTTATAAGATTCCTCCCAATCTCCAAAAACCTCTGCAATGCCATTCTGCTTTCCACACCATGCCTTCTTGTAAGTAATTACCTTGTCGAACCTACTAGAGATGTGTGCAATAATGACTCCAACCTTGACATCTGAATCGGCCTTAATAAGACCAACGACTTCCCGACCGATAAACTTGGCATCTAGATTGGGGTGATCTTGACTTGCTCCAGAATATAAGCAGCAGTGAGGAGCCTTATACTTGGTCACTTCCCAATAGCCAAACTTCTTCCTACTCACACGAACATAAAAATGACATGGATAATTTTTTAACGTACACTCAATTACCCGTGTGTTCGGTGTGCTCTTTCTTACCCTGAACCTGCGATTGTTTTTAATATGGAACCTTTTCATATCAAATTGTGCCTCGTTCTTGCCAGGAAAGCGTATCCCTTTAGCAATCGGTTGTTGTTCCGGATCCCAAACTGGAAAACTATGTGCATGATTGTAATCAATCAAGCCTTGTTCTTGTCGAGCAGATGTACCAATATCACTGTAAAAGGGATAACTCGCTCTCTCATATCTTCGATTTTGCGGCACTTCATAGTGAACAAGAGGTGCTTCCACATCATCATCAATCGGCCCATCATCACCGGCTCCCAAATCGACATCAGAATCACTACTACCCTCCTCATATTCATCATCATCATCCTCTAGCATTGCATCTACATCGGTGTGCACTTCCTCTTCTTCACAATCAACATCATAATCATCATTAACGTGATCATTATGCCCAAATGCCCGATCATCATCATGAACATGATAATTATGGCCAAATGCCCCATCATCATAATTTGGTGTTTGAGTTGAGACAAGAGTTTGGGAACTTGGACCAACCCCATCATCACGGTTACAGTTGGAGAAAACACGAAAGTACTCTCTGTGTCTTTGTGTTTCAAACTCTGGATTGGATCGATTTTCAATTAATTTTACAACAACATACCGCAAATTTCCAATCCCCCAAATTTAGCAACCGATCGAACATTACTTCCATACACGCATCATCTTCAATACGGAAAGGAAAGTACTCACCAATCCCGCTATCAAAAGAATGAGGGCATCTGTAAATGACTTTCAAATCAAATTGAGACCGATCTAAGTTCGCCTTTTTATATAACTCATCAATCAACTCATTGTATTTCCATTGGCAATTACCCCTTATTGCACATTTTGGCCCCTTTTTGAAATGAGGACCATCAAACGGTTGTTCATCATCACCTCCCCAATAACACATAAAAATGATTGGACCCCCGTTCATATTTAACCCTACATTATGAAATCAAAGTGTTAAAACCTACTACATAACAAAACTCTTACATTTATTATATCTACAATATAATAAAACACAGTTAAATCATTAAATTTTATATCTAAACACAAGTCAAAATAATAATTAAGATGATGTTAATTTACCTTGATTCTTGTTGATCTTCAACAATTCTGATGAAATAAAATAACGTGAAGAAGTTTTATTTTGAATTAAGGGGATTTAGAAAATGGTGATTGAGAGAGTTGATTGAGAAAAAGAGAGAAAGGTAAGAGAAGAAACAAAACTGAGCTGAGAGAAAAAGAGAAGGCTGAGAGAAAGAGAAAAAGAGAAGGCTGTGTGAGATTCTCTCACAGAACCACGTGAAAACTGCTACTTTGTTGCTGGAAAGTGGTTTGTTTTTACTTAAACTCGCTACACCGTGTAGCGAGTTTCAATAAAGCTGAATTGAACTCGCTACACCGTGTAGCGATTTCAGCTTTATTGAAACTCGCTACACGGTGTAGCGAGTTTAAGTAAAAACAAATCCCTTTACAGCAACAAAATTTCAAAATTTTTTACTTCTTTTTGTTTTTTCATTCGCGAAGGCATTTTGAACAATAAATATAGGTTAATTTATGTATCATAATGAATATCTAAAAATTGTTACTTGAAGTACATATAATGTTGTAACAATAACAACTTTTAAATTTTAAGTTAGTGGCCACATCCCGGCCACATAGGAAATCTTACATAAATAAATAAATTCAGTGACCACATTCCGGTCACATAGAAAAATATTACATAAATTCAGGTACATATTAAATCCGACAGAAATTCAAATAATACATGTCCAAAGATGAAATTAACAATCCTTAGGGAAGACCTTAGAAACATTGGAAGGAACAATGTTAAGTAGTTTTTTTGAGCGTGATATGGCCCAAACAACAACCTAATAGATGAACAAAACAAAACATTTAGAACAAAAAGGTAAGGATATATTTAGGGAGTGTAATGTTAAGGAAAATATTTCATACCTGAGTAAGTATCAGAACAACACCTTCACCTATGTCACTTCCGCCCTCAGTTTGCTTAAACACTTTGTCACCTAAGTAAGCTTCAATAGTGTCAGTAGGATCCTTCAAAATCACGTGAAAAGAGCCATTCTCAGTTGGTGTGCACTTCTTGACAGCAACCACAACCTAATAGAACAAAAATATTATGACCAATTAATTGTAAATTTCAACCTTAACTATAATTAATGTAAAATATTATACTGTTCCACCCTTTCATGTTGTTTGCATTTCTCCTTGATCATTTTCAACGGATAAAATGTACCCTCTCCGATGAGATAATCCATTGCGAGAAAGCCAAGCTTTGCCCTGGAATTCATCATCGTCCTCCGGCTCTTCAAGCTTTCTACGTATTGCCTCTTGGGTCGGCGAGCGGGGGTCCCCGAGAGACATGAGCTTTTCGGTGTGATGCCGACGCATGGCTAAGCGTGCTTCACCGGCGGGACCCGGGTATGATATGACGCGGTGGAGATTCTCTCTCTCGTTCGGTTTGAGGCGGTGGAGACGGTGGAGATTGAAACTCTCGTTCAATTTGAGAGAGATTAGATAGACGATTGGAGGTTTGACCGGATTGTACTGGAAGAGGTTTTCGTCCACGATACCAGCGGGGTTTTGATGGATCCATTATGAGAGAGATAGATGAAAGATGGACTTAAGAAAGAAAGAAAGAAAGAAAGAAAAGGGAGAACTGGACTGAGAAAGGAAGAGAATGGTAAGTTTTGTTGGGACGGACGGAGGGGGTTATGTAGGGGTTTGGAATATATTAAACTCGCTACACGGTGTAGCGAGTTTGACTTAAATCTGGTCAAAACTCGCTACACGGTGTAGCGAGTTATGTTTAATTAAATGCCGTAATTAATTTCCCAACGGCCTAATTAATTGCCCTATACTCGCTACACGGTGTAGCGAGTTTTGACCAACCCTAGTCAAACTCGCTACACGGTGTAGCGAGTTTCAAAAAAGAGGACAATCTGGGCAATAGTTTGAACAGTAAGTCATTTTGGTAAATAAAAAAGTAAAACGGGATTATTTGGGAAAAAATTCGAGAACGAGTGAGAGGAATAGTAAGTTAATGATTGATTTTTTTGTAAATATATTAAAATTATAAGGGTATAATGAATAATTTTTTTTGTAAATATATACACATTATTATGAGGGTATAAATGTCCGAAACACTGTTCACATATTTCCATTTATGAAATGGCTCACTTGAAGTGGAACAGATAAAAAAAAAAGTGACTCACTTGAAGTGGGATGGAGGAAGTACATATATAATTTTAGTAAATTCAGACTCATATTTACTAAAAATTGATTACTAGATCTTATTTGACAAATATTTCAGACGATTCCATAAAAAAACATTTAATTGTTAATATTTATTACTCCATTCTTTCAAAATAATTGTAGTTTTAAAAGAGATTTCTTTTTTTCAAAAATACTTGCAATTTTATAGCTTTTCATAAAATTTTGACCATCTTTGTCAAAATGATTCTTATTTATTTATGATTAGTTAGTTGTTATTTTAAGAGTAAATTGCCTCCGGCAAAGCACATACTTGTAGTTAGTTGTTATTTGACAAATACTCCCTCCGTCCCATTTTATGCTTTACCCTTTTGATTACACACGCAAATTAAGAAAAAAGGTAAGTGGAGAAAGTGTTGTGAGTATAAAAGTAAAATAGGAGAGAGAATGAGCGGAGAAAATAGTAAATTTGAAAAGTGGTTGTGAGTATAAAAGTGAAATAGGAGAGAGAATTAGTGGATGAAATAGTAAAAATTCTTTGTCATTTTAGGAAAGGTGAAGCTTTTAACGAGACACCCATTTTAACAAAAGGTGAAGTTTGAAATGGGACGAAGGGAGTACTAGTTACTGCTGTGACGCTGTTTGTATACAATTACAGTTGTTGAGAAATGGGCCCAACAGTAACTTTGTTTTATTTTAAGAGAAAACTAGTTTAACCCCCGTGCGATGCACGGACAGTTAATAATGAATAACTGATTGAAAATTAAACGAATACAAAAGAAAATAGAGATGCTTGTATACATTATAAAAAAAAAAAAAAACCTTTGAAAAATATATTGTCAGTAAAAATATCAGATTGAAGGTCATTAAAATAAATATAGTGTTACATCCGTGCGATGCACGAGTAGTTATTGATGCTTAAGAAGACGAAAATTAAATAAAATGACTATATGGGACAAACATTTTTATATATTGTGAAACACATCTTTAAAAGACAACTTTATCAGTACAAATGTCGAAAGAGGAAGGAAGTGCATCATTACATATCAATATGTTCGGACCATCGGGAATTTGAAATTTCGATAATGCAAAATATAATTGACAATACCAAAATACATAGTATCTATTTGAAAAAAAAAAAACAACAAAAGATAAATATCTACCTTGACTTTTATTAATAGGCATAACATAAGAGGAAAACAATAATAAAAATATCGTGAAATGAAAAATAAATTATCATACACTTTAAAATATTTATTACAGACAATTATGAGACATTAAATAATTAATAAGTGATTGACCCAATAATTAAATACAAACCCAAATCCAAATTCATCATCCTCTATATGACAAATCCATAAATTCTCTCCTCTATCAATTATTTTAATTCATCTTCATATTTTTTTTTCAATTATTAGCATACATACACATAAACAAATTAAAGTAATACATAATAAAATTGGAAATTTTATAGATAACGAAAATTAACAAATAACTTTTAAAATTGATTATTATTATTGTGTATTAGTTGTGTAAAATAAATCTAAATTTTGAAATAAACATTTTACAAATATAAATTATATATAAATTATATATATATATATATATATATATATATATATATATATATATATATATATATATATGAACAGAGCCAACAACGCAAGGGGGTAAATTGACCCTCCTCCCCCGTTAAACTCTACATATATTCCATTATTTTTTTATTATTATTTCAACCGATATTCCATTTTTTTTAATGTATACAACAAATAATACTTTGAGAATAAGCTTCTGAGTTACCAAAATTGCATGCTCAAAATACGACAATTAAATTAAAACAAACAGAAAAGCGAGTTGTTTTATATATTGTGAAAACTTTCTTGAATAATATATTGTTAGTACAAACATCAAAGTAGTCAGTATTATCATCATTACATATCAATATTTAAAATCATTTACCTTTTAAATAAATTGTTTGATATACGAACTAAAATAAAAAAAAATAACCATATTAACAAATCCCACTTATTAAATAGAAACCAAAGTCCACATTCATCACACTCCCCATATATATATATATATATATATATATATATATATATATATATATATATATTAAATAACCCTATATACTTTATAAATAAACAATGATTTTGTTTAAAAAAATTCAACACCATCCCAACTCATCGTCCTATACCCCACCACTTTTACTTTATTTTAGATTCTTTATTTTTATGATTAGTAAAATTATTATTATTATTATTATTATTATTATTATCATTTATAAGTAAAAATAAATACTTCATACTTAATAAAAAAAAATATATTTAAAAAAGAGGATTTTTTTTCTTTGTCCAAATCAAATGAAAAAGTCTCTATTTAAAGAGAAAAAAATTAATGAATTTTGGTGTAAAAAAAATTATTTTAAAAAAGAGGATATTTTTTTATATTTAAAAAAGAGGAATTTTTTTCTATGTCCAAATCAAATGAAAGAAGTCTCTAAATAAAGAGAAAAAAATATGAATTTTGGTGTAAAAAATAAGAGGAAAACAATAATAAAAATATCGTGAAATGAAAAATAAATTATCATACACTTTAAAATATTTATTACAGACAATTATGAGACATTAAATAATGAATAAGTTATTAACTCAATAATAAAATACAAACCCAAATCCAAATTCATCATCCCCTATATGACCAATCCATAAGTTCTATCTTCTATCAATTATTTTAATTCATCTTCATATTTTTTTTTAAATTATTAGACATACATACACATAAACAAATTAAAGTAATACATAATAAAATCGGAAATTTTATAGATAACGAAAATTAAGAAATAACTTTAAAAATTGATTATTATTATTGTGCATTAGTTTTGTAAAATAAATCAAAATTTTGAAATAAACATTTTACAAATATAAATTATATATATATATATATATATATATGAACAGAGCCAACAACGCAGGGGGGTAAATTGACCCTCCTCCCCCCTTAAACTCTGCATATATTATTTTTTATTATTATTTCAACCGATATACCATTTTTTTAATGTATACAACAAATAATACTTTGAGAATAAGCTTCTGAGTTACCAAAACTGCATGCTCAAAAGACGACAATTAAATTAAAACAAACAGAAAAGCGAGTTATTTTATATATTGTGAAAACTTTCTTGAATAATATATTGTCAGTAAAAACATCAAAGTGGTCAGTATTATCATCATTACATATCAATATTTAAAATCATTTACCTTTTAAATAAATTGTTTGATATATCGAACTAAAATAAAAAAAAATAACCATATTATCCAATCACACTTATTAAATAGAAACCAAAGTCCACATTCATCACACTCCCCCACATATATATATACTATAATAAGCCCGTGTCCGAGGACACTTTTTTTCATTTATTTAAAAAAAAATAAAAAAATTTAAGGGCAAAATGGGAAAGGGACAAAATAGTGAGGGCAAAATGGAAAATTCGGCCATTGGAACTATTCATTCAACTGTAGCACACCACTACCATTTATACTATAGATATATATTATATTAAATAACCATATATACTTTATAAATACACAATGATTTTGTTTAAAAATATTAAACACCATCCCAACTCATCGTCCTATACCCCACCACTTTTACTTTATTTTAGATTCTTTATTTTTATGATTAGTAAAATTATTATTATTATTATTATGATTATCGTTTATAAGTAAAAATAAATACTTCACACTTAATAAAAATAAATTTATATTTAAAAAAGAGGATTTTTTTTCTTTGTCCGAATCAAATGAAAAAGTCTCTATTTAAAGAGAAAAAAATTAATGAATTTTGGTGAAAAAAAAATTATTTTAAAAAAGAGGATATTTTTTTATATTTAAAAAAGAGGAATTTTTTTCTATGTCCAAATCAAATGAAAGAAGTCTCTAAATAAAGAGAAAAAAAATTATGAATTTTGGTGTAAAAAAATAAAAGGAAAACAATAATAAAAATATCGTGAAATGAAAAATAAATTATCATACACTTTAAAATATTTAGTACAGACAATTATTAAAGGATAATTAACAAATTTATATTAAAAAAAGATGATTTTTTTTCTTTGTCCAAATCAAATGAAAGAAGTCTCTATTTTAAAGAGAAAAAATTTTATGTATTTTGGTGAAAAAAAAATTAATTTAATATATAATAAATGATATCAAAGAAATGGGATAATTTTTTTTTGAAATTCATTCAGCCAATAGGGGCTTGCCACGTGTCAAAGGGAAAAAAATTATGATCTAACGCGCCCTTGTCGGCACGTGGATCACACGCGCCAAGGAAATGTCCGAAATGACCCTCATCCGCCAGTCGACACGTGTCCTAATTGATTTTAAAAAAAATAAAAAATCTCAGCCAATCATAGCTCGCCACCTGCCATTTAAGCTGATTTATTTGCCAATTTACCACCGTGTGAAACGACCAAAATGCCCTTCGAAGCCCCTTGAATTACCACAACCTTATTATTATATATAGATAGATATAGATATTATTGTTATTTATAAGTAAAAATAAATAATTCACACTTAATAAAAATAAATTTATATTTAAAAAAGAGAATTTTTTTTCATTGTCCAAATCAAATGAAAAAGTCTCTATTTAAAGAGAAAAAAATTTATGAATTTTGGTTTAAAAAAAAATAATTATTTTAAAAAAGAGGATTTTTTTAATTATCATTTATAATTAAAACAATTAATTCACACTTAATTAATTTTAACTAAAAAAATTGAAAAATTAGTAAAGAATAATTAATAAATTTATATTTAAAAAAGAGGATTTTTTTCTTTATCCAAATCAGATGAAAGAAGTCTCTATTTAAAGAGAAAAAAAAATAATGAATTTTAGTGTAAATTTTTTTTTTTAAAAAAATTAATCTATTATAAAATAATTAAGGTAAAAGAAATGGGTGAAAAAAAAATCAAAATCCAATCGGCTAATAGGAACACGCCAAGTGTCCACCCAAAAAAAAAAAAAAGAGGAAAAATCAGCTGCCTTAACGCTCCATTGTCGGCGCGAGTCACACACGTGCCCTGGAGAAAACGAAAACGCCCTTCACCCAAACGCCGACACGTGTCCAAAATTAATTATAATTTTTTTATATATATCCTCCAATCACAGCTTGCCACGTGTATCTTCAGCCGGTTTTATTGCAATTTTGCCACCTAGTGAAATTACCAAAATACCCCTCATTGGCCAAAGATTTACCAAGATCTTGTTATTATATATATATAGATATAGATTACTTGATCCATGTGTAAAACCAAATCTACGATTTAATACAACACTAGAATAAGCTCGTGTTCGAGGACACGTTATTTTTTATTTATTTATTTATTTTTTTTAATTAAGCCCGTGTTAGAGGACACTTTTTTTTTTAATTTTTTTAAGGGCAAAATGGGAAAGGGACAAATGTATGAGGGCAAAATGGGAAAAAACCCATTTGGTACTGTTCAAACCACTGTTCACCCATTCCCTCATTTATACTATAGATATTATCTAATTTACGTCATAATCTCATAAAACATTTTATCTAACTATATAGTCCCTTATCATTTTAAATGATATAACTACACCCCTCCTCACTGGAGATCTCCATTTTGGGGAGTGGCCCGTGGGCGGCCCGCCCGCGCCCGTCCAGCTCGTGGCCCGTTATCCGCTTGGCTCGCTTCGTATACGGGACGTGCCTGGACCAAAGATGTCCGCACGGACAGGTCTTTGGCCCGCGGATCAGAAGATCTGTTTGGTCCGTGACCCGTTTGGCCCGTGCATCAATGAGGTCCGTACGGACCTGTCTGTGTAAATGTCTAAAATGTCCTCAAATATATCCGTTAATAAATTCGTTTGAGGGGTATTTTTGTCCAATTAACTCATAACGGCTCATTTATTAGATTCTAATTTTTTTGGACATAATTACCCCTCCCAACAGCCATATTTAGGGGTAAATTTGATCCAAAAAAATTATAATTAGTATAAATAGAAGAGAAAGTCTTACCATTTTTCTCACAAAAAAATTCAATTCATCATAGAATTCTCTCAAACCCAAACCATCAAATTATTCTCAAGTCGAATATTTGTGATTACATCGTAAGAGTTGAAGACTTGAAGGTAATTTTATTGTTTTAATTATTTAATTGTTTACTCGCTGGTTAAATATTGTGTTTAGTAGTTAATTTTTTTTAATCATCATAAATTTCAAAAATTACAAAAAAAAATTATTTCGAAAATTACAAAAAAATTATAATTGTTTACTTTTATTGTTAGTAAATTATTGCCAAAATTATTTAATCCTTATAAATTTTTGAAAATTCAATTTTTTTTAAAAGTGTTGCATTTTTAATTTTAATTGCTAGGTAATTTATATTGCTAGTTATCATGGAAGATCTAGTTAATGATATATTTGCATATCCCCCCCCCACACCACAAAATCAAATTCAAAATCAAAATGTAATCATTTCAAACCGCCACTCAATAGATAATTTCCTTTTGCACCGTAATAATCAAATTATGTTTGATCTAATTGATTAATCCTCGAACCCAATCAACACACCTCCATTTCGCAGCTATACTCCGAATTTGACCCTGGATTGGATGAATGAGCCCAACACAAACTATACATCTAGAACCTATCATCACATAGAAAACATAGATGAGGGTGGAGAGGGGGATGACGATGACGATGACAATGTACAAGTCACCCACGAAACCCGCACAATTTCAAATATACCTAGTAGGGGTAGGGGTAAGAGTAAGGGTAAGGCAAAAGCACAACCTACAGTGTCCAAATATGCCCATTTATATGATTTAGTAATTATTGACGGTGAAATAAAAGTCAAATGCAAGAGGTGCTCAAAATTTTCAAACCCGACGGGTGTACATGGTACCTCCCATATAAAGAGGCACATGGAAAGTAAATTCACAAAATATTATGAGCATTTTCCCGTAGTTTTCCAATTACCGACCACAATGGATCCTAGGATTAAGTTCTCCTCATTAAGTGGCTTGTTTGATGAATTTTATGAGAACACGAGGCCCGATCTTAACCCAGATGCCGTAAACACTTTGTCCAAGAGCAAACTTAGGGAAATTCACACAATCCTATATCGTTTGTTCGACCACTATTGTAGAACACTAAAGGGACCAAACACAACATCCGAATAAAAAGGAGTAGAGCAACAAAAATGTTAAAAAAATGATGAGGTTTCATGACAAAAGGAAAAACTTCATCCTCATCTATTAGTAGTTCTCAAAGTGGTGTAGATGAATTACACCAATACCTTGAAAGCCCATATTACCCCTTAGATGGTGAAAGTTTTGAAAACCTGAATGTCCTACAATGGTGGAAATCGCATTCTAATATTTATCCTATTCTTTTGGTGATGGCACATGATCTATTTACCCCTCCAGTGTCCACGGTAGAATCGGAGGCTGCTTTTAGTTCTGCAGAAAAAGTGGTGGCGTCAAAGCGAAACCAACTCAAACCCGCTCTTATCGAGAGATTGATTTGTCTTGCGGATTGGGATGACGCGAATTTGAGAAAATAAGGCACATTCCGGGATCTTGAAGACGATGATTATGAAAGCCTCGAAGAAGACAATCTCAACGAGGAGTTTTGCGAGAAGGATACTAGAAGAAGAATTCAACAAATCCAAAGACTTTGAAGCAATAACAATATTGAAGACCTAAAGATTTTTGAAGACTTTGAAGATTTGAAGACCATAATTAGTTGAAGATTTAATACTCATTTATTTTCAAGACTTCTTTGAAGATTTGAAGCTCATTCGAAGATTTGAAGACTTTTTATTTTAAAACTATGTAATTTTAAATTGTATCATTTGAAGAAAATGAAAATTTCCCCCAAAAAATTTTAAAATAAATATTCATAGAGTTTCTATTATTAAATTAATTATATTATTATCTTATTTTTTATATACTTTCATTTGTTTAATTTTTTTTATCTTTTTTTTATATACTTATTTGTAAAAAATATCAGTAATAAAAAAAATCTAAAATATTATTCCTAGTCAATAAAAAACTAATAAAAAATAAAAATAAATAAAGAATAGTCCGTCCCTCTTTTCTTTTATATACTTTAAATTGTTTAGTTTTTTTATATCTTTTTTTATATACCTTTTTGTAAAAAATATCAGTAATAAAAAATTCTAAAATATTATTTTCTAGTCAATAAAAAATTAATAAAAAATAAAAATAAATAAAGGGTAGTCCGTCCCTCTTTCATTTTATATACTTTCATTTGTTTAGAATTTTTTTTTATCTTTTTTATATACCTATTTGTAAAAAATATCAGTAATAAAAAAATTCTAAAATATTATTTTCTAGTCAATAAAAAATTTAAAAAATAAAGGGTAGTCGTCCCTCTTTTCTTTTATATATTTTCATTTGTTTAATTTTTTTCTATCTTTTTTTATATATAAAACAACTAATTTTCTTACGTCTAAGTGATTTTATATTTTTAAAAAAAGCTTATTAAATACTAAATTACTTTTTATTTTTTTCATATTTTTCTGATTTTTTCTGATTTTTTTTTTTAAAATAAAAAAAATAAGAAAACCCGTTTTGGCCCGTGATCTTCAGATCCGAGCAGAACGGGCGGGCTTGGACATTTGAAATGGGACGAATCAGGCTGAGTTTAGGCCCGTTTCATCACACGGGATTACAGGCTTCAACCCGTCCCGACGGAGGGTTGGTCCGTACGGACCGGGACGGGCCAGCCCGTTTGGCCATCACCACTCCTCAGTCCTCACCATCTCACAAACACAAAGCACACACACTTTCTCTCTCTTTCACACACTTTATCTCTCTACTCAAATTCTCTTCTGCCACCCCTCCCCATTTCCGACGAACTCCCCACCCCTGCTACCAATCATGCACAAAACACAATCTTTATCTCTCTCTACTCCAACTCTCACGTCACACTCCCCCAACTCCGGCAAACCCATCCCTGAACTCTGACATCTCTAACACAGATACACTCTCTCTAAACCCTTACACCAAACTCAGATCTGGATTTCTCCAACTCGAAAATGCTTTACTCTACCTTGCTGGAGTTGAGAGAGCAGAGCCGACACTTAATTGGTCAACTGCAGCTTAGACTTTCGACCTTGGAGGAGATGAGAGAGCAGCACCGAGGACGTCACCACCATTACCTCCGGCGGCAAAGCTGCTCCGGATATTGCAAGAGATCATTTTCCAGAAAGCTAACCCTTCATACTAATTTTCAGTGCCGACCCTCATATAAGGCGAGTGAGAGACCGCCGCCTAGGGCCCCCGAAAAAATTGGGGTATTTGGGGGCCCAAAATTTTGGTGTTTATTGTATATATAGAAAACAATCCAATTTTTTCGAAAAGAGCACGTTGTTCCAGCGGTAGATGCATTCCCCTAAACTCTGGCCTCGTCAGGGTGCCCACGTTCGAACCTCGGTGGAAAATAAGAGGATTTTTATTTCTCTCTTTTCTTTTTCTGTTAACAGATTTTGATTCTCTCTTTCCTTTTTCTTCCTGTTCCCTTTAAAGTTAATTAGTTAAGTTTGGGCATCCTCTATTAAATAATTTCTCTCTTTCCTTTTTAAATAATTAGTACTCCCTTCTCAATTAATGTTCATTTGAAAAAAAAAATGTCTCAATAATTGTAGCTTTTTCAAAATCTTAGTTCCTAAAGTAAATTTTTACTTTTTTTTTTTCACCAGTCATATTATTATTGTAAAATTAAGTGTTTAGAATACTTGTAATCGCACGATATCCTTCTGTTGAGAAAAATATTAAAGGGCCTAGACCAAATATTTGGCCTAGGGCCCCAAATTTTTTACATGACCGGCCTGCTAATTTTCCTCTACTGTACGTGTAGTTAGTTCATCTAGTGCAACAATGATTTTTATTTTCAGAGGAACAAATTGTATGGAAGAGGTTGAAAAGAATTTGAAGAATAAGTTGAAATTTCAAGAGGTTAAATCTAGAATGTAAGTTAGACACCTGGAGATACTACAACAAGGGTTGCTGATTTTTAAATGTGGATTATTGGTTGGTTGCATATGTGGAAATGTCTGTAGAGATGGGGTAGGCTATGGATTTTGGGAAATGTGTTAATGGGGTGGGTTTATCATTTTGGATGGTGTAATGGGGAGAAATATGGGTAGATAGGTAATTGTCCTCTCAAAATTGCAAGTATATTCATTTTGGAATGGAATGAGTATATATTTTGTGAATTACTACTATTTCCTCAGTCATAAAATGAATGACTAGTTTCTACTTTGAACATATTTAAAAAAAATCAATTTTTGACTTTATGTAAATTTTAATAGTTAAGGTTTATGAAAAAAATTTACTTGACTAATGAGAATAACTCATAATTTCTCAATTGTTGGTCGTCATAGTTGATCGTATTCTTATTAGTTGGACTAAGAACTATTGTTCTAAGTTGTTTGTTCACTCGCCCTAGTTGTTCGTATTCTTATTAGTTGAAAACTAAGAACGATTGTTACAAGTTGTTTGCCGGCCGAAGGTGGTTGCCTTCTTAGTTAAAATTTGAGTACAACTACATAGTTATTAAGTGTTTTTAGTAGTTGACAACCGACAACGATTGACAACTGAAAACTTTTCTACGGAACAACTGAGAAGTTCTCAATTGTTGGTCACCAGACGGAGTTGGTCACCGGAGTTGGTCACGTTTTTAGTAGTTGACAAATGAGATTTACTGATAAATTATCAGTTGTTTGGTCGTCGGAGTTAATTATGTTTTTAGAGTTAACAACTGAGAACATACTAATAAGTTCTCAGTTGTTTTGTTTGGCCGAAGTTGGTCATCGGAGTTGATCATGTTTTAGTAGTTGACAACTGAGAACTTATAAGTCGTCAATTTTGGTCGTTGTAGTCGATCGTGTTCTTAATAGTTAAAAATTGAGAACATACTGATAAGTTTTCAGTTGTTTGGTCATCGAAGAGGTCACCAGAGTTGATCATGTTCTTAGTAATTGACAACTAAGAACTTACTGATAAGTTCTCAGTTGTTTGGTTGCCAAAGTTGGTGATCGCCGGAGTTGATCGTGTTTTTAGTGGAGACAACTGAGAACTTACCGATAAGTTAAGTTCTCAGTTTTTTGGTCGCCGAAGTTGGTGATCGCCGGAGTTAATCGTGTTCTTAGTAGTTTAGTTGACAACTGAGAACTTACTGATAAGTTAATCTCTTAGTTTTTGGTCGCCGGAGAGGTCGTCAGAGTTGGTGGTCGTCGGAGTTGATCGTGTTATTAGTAGTTTAGTTGACAACTTAGAACTTACTGATAAGTTCTCAATTGTTTGATCGTCGGAGTTGGTGATCGTTGTATTTGATTGTGTTTTTAGTGGAGACAACTGAGAACTTACTGATAAGTTAAGTTCTCATTTGTTTGGTCACCGGAGTTGGTGGTCGCAGAAGTTAATCGTGTTTTTAGTAGTTTAGTTGACAACTGAAAATTTACTGATAAGTTAAGTTCTCAGTTGTTTGGTCGCCGGAGTTGGTGGTCGCCGGAGTTGATCGTGTTCTTAGTAGTTTAGTTGACAAGTGAGAACTTAATGATAAGTTCTCAGTTGTTTGGTCGCCGGAGTTGGTGATCGCCGGAGTTGATCGTGTTTTTAGTAGAAACAACTGAAAACTTACTGATAAGTTAAGTTCTCAGTTGTTTGGACGCCGAATAGGTCGTCGGAGTAGGTGGTTGCCGGAGTTGATTGTGTTTTTAGTAGTTTAGTTGACAACTGAGAATTTACTGATAAGTTAAGTTTTCAGTTGTTTGATCGTCGGAGTAAAAAAAAAAAGTCGCAGGAGTTGGTCCCCCGGAGTAGATGGTTGCCGGAGTTGTTGAATGGAGAAGATGGGAGGGGTGAACTAAGGTGATGGTGATTGGAGAGAAAATAAATTGATAAAAATGGTGAATTTAGTAAAATGATGAAAGGGACAAGTTAATAAAATTAGAAGAAAAGTGTACTTATTAAACTTAGATTATAGATTATATGATTATATGAAATAGTACTAGTACTCAAATGCCCGTGCCATTGGCACGGGTCAGTATGAAAAGGAAGACAATATGAAAAGAGAAAGATGTGGGAAAACTGAAATCGCATGCTAACTATATGACATTTTAAATGTAGTTTACCTATTATCTTTTTGGTGTCTTTAAGTTGATAGTTTGTAGCAGATCAACATATGCTCCTAACCAAACTGGCTAAATGATCAAATCATAAGATTTAAAAACTTTAGTCAATTAACTTCTCCCTACTATAGAGGTGGAATTCAAGATTGAGCACAAAAAAAAGGTTTGATTTTCCAATACTCTTTACGTCCCACACAACGAAAATGAAGAGTTTTCAGACCAAGAAATAGGAAGCACCCGATATTTGATCAACCTCCAAATGAAGTTAGAATTCATCTCAATGGCGCAGTAATTAAATTGAGTATGACTCCTATTACATTTTTCTTATAGTGTATCCCTTCGATTCTCCAAGAGATTGCATTTGTTACTGCCATAGGAGGTCGCTGAGCAACTTCCATCTTATAAGCATCAATCTTAATAAACTAAGAATCTTAGCTTCTGTATATTGAGGGTAACCAAATTCCATCATTTCATCAAGTAACTCATACTGCAAGACATGTAAAACATCATTTTATACTATGTAAAATAATTATAATTACATCTTTCTTGAATAAGTTGTACATGCTTGCAACAACAACAATATTATCTCTCAAGATTCCTCTTCCAATAATGTTTTAATTGAAGTTTGATGGACTTTTTTTTTTCATCAATCTAGAAACAACTACTCACCCAGTCCCAAAAATAAATACTAAAAAAAATTCAAAATTCTTTTGATAAAAAACAATTTTTTTTGGGGACATTCATTTTGAGACGGAGATATTGGAATGGAGGAGTACAATTTTTCAATCCCAAATTGCATCAAGCGGAAACCATACAATGAATCACATATTGCATCCAATAATTGAAATCAAAAAAATTAATCATAATTTGAATCCGAAAATCTGTGCAATTGGACCTCATAAATCCATTTGGCCCTAATCTTGAACCTATGCAATTGAAAGATGATTGAAATCTTTCTTCTTGCTCCAACTTTGTTTCCCAATCAAAAATCCTAGAAACAGATGGGTCAGCAATTACGGTTTCTCCGTCTTCGATGCCAAAGTGACGTCGTAATGGGACTTACCGGCGTCACCGACGTCTTTGCCACGATCCTCATCGTCGACGTTGCTGTACCCGATTCAAACCCCGGTGAATTTATTTCTGTCGAAAACTCCGGTCAATTGACTCAAACTGAGCGCTAAAAAGGAAATATCGTGAATGTGACGGTTGTGGGTGTGTGTGTGTGTGAATTTTCTGCTGTTGAATCAGATTTTCAACTTTGAATTTCAGCCCTCACTTATAGGGGCTAAGAATTGGTTAAAAGTAGGGATGGCCAAACCGGACCGGAACCGGACCGGAACCGGAAAATCGGACCGGAACCGGCCCGGAAAAGCCCGGAACCGCCATGAACCGGGGAGAAAACCGGAACCGGGGTAACCGGAACCGGTTTGGAGGCGGGCCGGTTAAGGTTCACCAAAATGGTGAACCGGACCGGAAAAAGCCCGGAACCGGACGAAAATTTATTGTTTTTCAATAGAACCGGCCAGGAACCGGACCGGAAAAGCCCGGAACCGGACCAAAACCGTGAGAAAACCGGAACCGGATAACCGGAACCGTGAGAAAAGCGGGCCGGTTAAGGTTCACCTCCTCGCCGAACCGAAACCGGCGGTTCAAGGCCCGGAACCGGACCGGATTTGGTCATCCCTAGTTAAAAGCTTATAGATTCATTTTCTTTAAATTGAATTGGAAAGTTTGATGAATTATATAGTAAATCCCCTTATTTCAACTCTGTAAAACCCAAACATTTCAATCACCATCTTCCTCCCTCCCTCCCTCCCTCCTTCAATCCTCACTCATGGAGAAATTCAAGTTTCGATCGAATGATGTTCAACCTTCAACGTATGCTTCGCAGTCTTCGAGCTTCACTTACTTCACTGAACAAGCCATGCGAGGTCTGTCTAAACACCTTTCGATTTTCATCAAATTCACTTAATTTAAAGAACATTTACCACCAATTTGATCTACATGAATTGAATTGATTTCATGAAATTGATGTGTGTGTTTTTTATTTAAGCTGGATACTCGAACAACAATTTCGGTGGTCGTCCGCACGATTTTTTTCGGAACCCTAACGACATGCGGGAAGCGATTCAACGGGAGCTGGAGAAGGAGCGGATTAGGGAGGAAATAATTGCTGAGGAGATTGCACGTAGGCGTGAACTGGAGGCGGAGGTGAGGAGAGAGATGATGATGGAGAAAGAAATGGCGCTCCGGAGAAGTGATGGCTTCACGTATGACTCTCGTCGGTTTGAGCAGCAGGCCCTGAACCGGCTGCCGATTTTACATGTGCGGGAAGGTAGATCAATTGAGGAGCGATATGTAATGTCGCTTGATGAACGAGTGGGACTGCCTTCGCGCTTAGATATTGGGGGATATGGGATGGTCCCGTTTCATCATCGTCCTAGGCCTAAAATTGCAGAGATCAAACCTGTTCCTGAGGTTGACAGGGACAAAGTCACACTCCTGGTCAGTTTTACTATCTTCTCTCTCTTTTATTACTACTTAGTATTTTTTTTTTCTTTTACTCTATCTTTGTTTGTCTGCTGCTTCTAAGAAATTTGCACTGTGTTATTCTCTGTTTCCTGGAATGGAAATTGCTTTGCTGGATTTCAATGTCTATGTGATCTCTTAATTCTCTTAAGCTGTGAAGTCTTTTAGTGTGTGAACATTATTTATCTTATTTGTTGAAGATGAATTGGATGACATTTGATCGTATTGATCAGAAAATTGAAAAATTTCACTGTCAAGACAGTAGAATACATGTCTTATTAATGAAGTTGAAATGTGAAGCTTATCACTGTTTTGTTTTTTTCACTGTTTGGGACAAAACAATAAAATATACTCCCTCCGTCCCATTTATAAGTTCACCATTTGGTTTAGGCACACAAATTAAGGAAAAGGTGATGTGTTGTGAGTGTAGATTGTTGGGTAGGAGAGAGAAAGTGGAGTAAATGGGTTATTGTTGTGAGTATGACAAGTGGGATCCATTTTCATTTTAGAAAAAGTGAACATTTAAATAGGACACCCGATGGAGGGAGTAGATGTCTTTCTATGCTTCTTTTCATCTGGCTACCTACTAACAGGTTCCCTAAGAGCACTCTGTAAGCATTCGAGATATAGAAAGTTTCGGCTTACAATTACACCACAATGTGTCTCTATTGTAGAGTACCTAAAGCAGGATTTTTCTAAATCTGGATCCTTAAAGAATCTCCCAGGGAATTGGTTAGTAATTCCTTTCCTCTGATTGTGAAGTTGCATTCTTGATCCTTTGGTGTGAGTATAGAGTGTAATAGTATAAAAATGCTCGAGTTCCATGAGGTACTGGAGGTTGGATTTTATCCAGCTCAGTTTCTTTCCTGGTATCTGTATTTCTAGTCTTGTCGTAATTTCCATTTAGATAGTTGTATTTCTTTCAAAAGCAAGTAATTGAGAATCAGTTGTTATCATTGAACTTCCATATTTGCCAAACAAGGAAGAAGAGGGAGAGAGTAGTGTCTAATGAGAACAATTGCTAGGGAGTAACGAAGTAATATCTGAACTTTATCAAGGATAGTGATGTAAATAAAATTGTTGTTAATTTTTGAATAATCAAATTGAACTATCATTATGGAACGGAGGGAGTATGATAAAAAAAATCACGAGTCCAACAAGTCTATATACTCAGGTACACATGAGTTAATACTTGGCATTTAGCTGGTTCATTGCATATAAAAACTAATCTTTTCTTTGTTTTAACTGAGATGCATTTGTGCTTAATCTTTGTAGTATTTGTTACTTCATATTGAATTTCAACGTGATTGTTATCATGATTACATAAGTATGGGGACTTTGGATTGCATGCAAGAAACTTTGTTCGTGTTTGGCTAGCAATTATGGGACTATATTAATATTTTACACTAAATAGATTAGAACTTCAACGAATGCATCAATATGGTCTATATATAACAACCAACACAAAAAAATTGAAGCACACATTCATCGATGAGGAAATGGATAGAGATACTGGAAAGTATATTCAATCAACAAAATGCAACTTATTGATCACTCACTTTTCTACATGAATTTATACTCTTAAATCATAATTGCAGGTGAAGTGCCACATGTGTTCAAATTAGTAGTGTGTATCAGGCAGGAGACCCTTGTCCCTCTTCTTTTAGCTTCAGCTGTTTTTCACTATCACCTTGGTGGTTACCCACTTTGGAAGGGATGCACCACGTTGTTGTCATTCACTTTCCAAACTGAGTTTTAAACGTCTATGTTCGATAGGCAGAACTGAAGCTAAAAAAAGAGAGGGAAAGAATGTAGGAGAAAGCAATGGGCCTCCCAAACCTTCTGATACAAATTACTGAATTTTCTGCACATTTGCATCTCCTGCCCCTTACAACTGCAATTTAACATTATACATTATACACCTTGAGAGAGGCAAGGATGGATGAGTGGGAAGGAATAGAGAAATTCTATCAAAGAAGTATGTGAGATTATTAATTCGATTTTAACTGCATTACTGAACTTCTCCCAAATGGTCGTGTAGTTATACAAGATTAATTTTGCTTGTGGTCTGTACTCGAGTGGACTACCTTGTGTATGAGCACTAGGCCTGTGAACATCTTAAATATAATTCCCTCTCTCATAGTCAAGTAACGGTACGCATGAACATGTATAAGTTTCCCTCGTGAAGATGGCAGAATATTTGAAATAGTATATGAGTGTCATTTGAGTAATATGAGCTGGAGCAATTGGGGTCGGGTGGTAAGATTTAATTACATTATGCACTTTATTACTACATAGTGATAATATAACACAACAACGACAAAGCCTTAGTCCCAAAATAATTTGGGTTGGCTAATATGAATCGTCAATGAAAGAGCTGAGGAAAATAAAATGAATGATAAATAAAAAAGTGTGAAAGATAAGAAGAAATAGGTCTAAAGATTGATCGAATAGTAAAATGCATTAAACTGGGTTAATCCTTAAGTTTTGGTATTCAATATTTGTTTTTCTCTTCGTTTGTTCCTTAGAGTTGTTGAAAGATATCTGACCAGAGTTGCAATTTTATTTTATGAGTAGTGGTGATAAATGGTAATGCTAATTCTCTTTAATTTCTTACAGTAGATGTTATGCTGTGTTCTGTTTGTTACAGCAACCTTGTGGATAACTCAATGCAATTGAAGCTTCTATACTTCTTATTGTCTGCTAAATGAGAAACCTTTCTGATTTTTGGTCAAGTTCATTTGTATAGCCGTCTTAGAAAAGGAAGCAGTACTAGAAAACTGAAGTAAATATATTACAGATCATTACCTTATCCATAAAAAATCAAAGTATTTGGATTGCCATTATTACTTGCTCCCTCCGTCCCATAATGATAGTCCCATTTGACTATTCAAACGTTTTAACAATAACAACCTATTTTCATTTCCATCACTAACCTTAAGGAAATATACTTATTACTCTATTACCCCATCTTTCTTGGTTGACACTCATTCTCTCCTCTCTCCTCCTTCCTTGGAGATTTCATAAGTTCAAAGATTATAACCTAACAATTGAAAATGTGACTATTTTTTTGGGACAATTCAAAATGGCAAATGGGAACATCTTTATGGGATGGAGGGAGTGTTTTCTTTGTTAATACTATGTTGGACTAAGGTGAATCTTTCAAGACTTGGACCATTCATCAGTTGGGTCAGTACTACTGAAATTCCTATTATGGACTCAGTTTTAGTTATTTATTGCAGGGCAAGCCGAACACGAATATAACTGGAGTAAAACGGAAAGCTGTTACTCTGCCAGCTGCAGATACCAGTGAGCTTGCATTAGTTGGTTCCAAGAAGCAGCCTAAAGAGGAGTGGAGTTGTGCAATCTGCGAAGTTGGTGCCACAAGTGAGCAAAGCCTGGATGAACATCTCGAGGGAATGAGGCACAAGTCCAAAGAGGCAGCACTCATGGCACAGAATTGGGATATTACCAAAGAAAACGCCCGTGCCCATCAAGCTTGTAGAAACGAATTCTGAGCCAAGCTCAGTGCAAATAATTGAAAAAAAGAAGCCTCCTTGGCTGAAAAAGAAGCATTTTAAGCAGCAAACAAATGTTTCGAAGACCGAAAATGGGGAGATGAAAGAAAGTGGGAAAAATAAATTTAAGTTTTGGTGTGAAATGTAAGATGATCAAGGACTTGATAGTCTTTACGTCAGAAGAAGCAACCAAGAATGCCCACGAGGAAACAAAGGGTGGTGCATCTGAATAGGCTGATGGAGTGGAAAAAGAAGCTCGTCTTAAGGAGTCAGAGGAGGTTGCTGAATGCTGAAACTGCCAGTATCTGATTGCAGAGAGACCCTTGTAAAGATGATTTAGTTTTAGAGTCTGGAAATTTGACTAATGTGCTCTTTGCTCCTTCAGTTCCTTTTCAAACTCCTTTTGGGAACCTCTAAAAGGGTAGACTTAAAATCTCCTTTTTTTTGTACTGCATATTTCCTGAATGAAATTGAGTACTTGCTTTAGACACATGAACAGGGTCAAAGGTCTTTGTTCTTCTTTGAATTCTTTAATCTTTTTAAGAATTCTAATTCTTGAATATTAATTCTTAGAAATAAAATTCTTTAGAATATCATACAAACTCAAATTATAATCTTCTAAATCAAGACCTTTAACCAAGTACTCCCTCCGTCCCATTATAAAAGACACAAAAGTCTCATTTTGATGCCTCATTACAAAATGCACAATTCCAAAAAGAGAAGTTTTTAATACTTGTTTATTGATAGGATCCACTTGTCATACTCACATTATTTATTCACTTACTATTATCTACGCCACTTTCTCTCTCCTAATTCACTTTTCACACTCACAACACGTACTCCACTATACATTTTCTTTATTTTTTGTAACGAATGGAATGGAGAATGTCTTTTGAACATTGTATGAAACGAAACCTCTATTCAATTGCACCCTTTGAGCGAACAAGAGAAAAAAGGGAAGATCTACAAACAACAACATTATCCCATTCAATTGCACCCTTTTTTTTTTTTTCTCTTTTTTTTAAAAAGAATGGGATCAACACATTTCATCGCTCCCCCCTTGATGCACTTCACAGAGGCGCCTAGCTATGCTAGGGAGGGCAATGTCATTCCCTCTAACCACTGGTGGGGGAATCGAACCCATGACCTCCAGATTGAAAGCCATGAACTCTAACCATCAGGCTAAGACCCCGCGTGCTCAATTGCACCCTTTGAGCAAACAAGGAAGAGAAAAAAGGGAAGATCCGTAAACAACAATGTTATCCCATTATCGCAAACGCTCCCACCTACGTTGGAGTACATTGGGGGTAAGGAGATCGGATGTACACTTCCCATGTTAAAGTACCAAGAGGCTATTTTCGAATAATCTATGATTAAAATTGCGTAAAAAATTGCATGAACTAACTGCTACTTCATAATAAAGAAAAGCACAAATTGCGTAAAAAATTGCATCAAAAATTTCATGAACTGACTGCTGCTTCGTAACAAAATCGAAAATTTCATGAACTGACTGCTTCATAACAAATACTACCTCCGTCCCACCTCAATTGGCCCATGGGTAAATTTCACGGATTTTAAGAAAAATGAATAAAATGAGTAGAAATTAGAGGAGAGAGAATGTAAAAGTTAAATGTGTGGTAGGGAATAGGAGAAAGAATGTAAAAGTTAAAAATATTTAATAGAAGAGAGAATGAGTGAAAGGAATAGTAAGTTAATGATTGATTTTTTTGTAAATATGTTAAAATTATAAGGGTATAATGAATGATTTTTTTGTAAATATATAGTAAACATTATGAAGGTATAAATGTCCGAAACACTGTTCACTTCTTTCCATTTATGAAATGGCTCAATTGAGGTGAGATGTCTCAAAAAGGAAAATGGATCAATTGAAGTGGGACGAAGGGAGTATAAAAAAGAGCAGCAATCTAGCAAGTCATTTTACTTTATTTCATTATATTTCCAAGCCAATAAATAGTGAGCTTTTTAACTCCATCGAAAATGATGGAAAAGAAAAGATCTACAAGCATCTATAATCTACTCCCTCTGTCCCGCTATAAATCGCACACTTTCTATTTTGGGCGTCCCATTACAAACCGCACACTTCCTAAAATGGCAAAAAATCTTTACTATTCCCTCCACTCATTCTCTCTCCTACATTATTTTAATACTCACAACACCATTATAATTTACTATTCCCTCCACTCATTCTCTCTCCTATTTTACTTTTACACTCACAACATTTATATCATTATTTTTTTTTTTAATCCCCGCGCAAACAGTAACAGTGCGGTTACTAACGGAACGGAGGGAGTATAGTATAAATGGTAGTGATCTATAATCTATAGTATAAGGGTGGGTTTGGCATAGCTTTTAATTATTTGAAAGTGATTCTCAATATGTGATTTCAGTAAAAGTGATTGTTCAAATCTCAATACTGTGTTTGGCTTACAATTTTGAAAAGTGATTTTATGTCAAAAATAATTTTCAAATATGTTTGGCTACCACACTATATATGTGATTATAAACTTAATAACGACTAAAATACCCCTACACATTTAAACTCATAAAAATCCTCCTAAATTAAAAAAAAAAAAGATAACATATTAATTTGAAACATATAAAATAAAATATAATATTGTTCAATCAAAATAGAACTTCATATAAAAGAAAGCATAATGTTTATTAGCTACTAGATGTTGCAATTTGTATTGCCAGCTGATCGCGGAATTCATCCATTTCTCGTTCATCTGCAACTACTTGAGGATAGATTATGTGCTCTAGATCATAGTCTCCTACGGGTACAAACTCAGGACGTCTCTCATAATCGCGAAATACTTTATTTGCTTTTGCTTTTTTCTTGATATAATTATGGAGAGCCATTGAAGCACATACTACAGCAACTTGCACATCAAAGTCAAATGAGTGCATGTCATTTAATATCCTCCATCGAGCTTTCCACACTCCAAAGCTACGCTCGATTACGCTTCTCAATGAAGAGTGAGCGTGGTTGAATTTCTCTTGTGTGTTCGTTGGTTGTCCCCCGCGACGAAAATCAGGCAGGTGGTACCTCTCTCCTTTATATGGAGCCAAGTAACCCTTAGTATTTGGGTAGCCTGCATCAACCAAATAGTACTTTTCTGCACATATATTGAAAACAATTATTATAGTAATTATAAAAGTTATATATATTAAACTAATGTATGAGTAATACTAACCTCCTACAGGGTGTGGAAAATTTAATTCTGGATTTCTTCGTGCTTCGTTAAAAATACGTGTATCATGAGCACTACCTCCCTACCCATGCCATACAAATGTAAAGCACATATCAAAGTCACAAATAGCCATTACATTTTGAGTTGCATATCCTTTTCTCCCTATATATGGAACTTGTTCATTTGACGGGAGAATCGCTTTTACATGTGTCCCATCAATTGCACCAATACAATCCTGAAAATATTAGTGTAAATCACTATCTTTTAAGCAAGTTTACATAATAATAGTGTCAAACTCACTAACCTTGAAATGTGGCCAATATTTGTCATTCTTGCGAATGTGTTCTGGAACGGAGTTGAAATTTTCAGGTGGCTTGATCATATCAAGTGATAATGCGATAACTGCTTCAAGAACATAATGAAAATGCCTACTTATTGTCTCCCCAGAGTGTTGAAAACGCTCCTGCAACATTCTATTACTATGTCCATGTCCGAGAACCACCAAAAAAATTGCAACTTGTTCTTCCGTGCTGATCTCTCTAGACTTCTTTAAGTTGTATTTTGTCTTTAACTCGTTACAAAGAGACAAAAAAACTTCTTTCTCCATTCTGAATTGTTGTTGACATCGACGCCAATGTCCGTGAAGTATTTCCATAACAAACATATGACCGGTTTGTTTTGACGTTCTACAAGGTTGCTTATCAATATATTTGGAATAATATGCCACTATTGTAGTCACTCCTGCTATAATTAGTGTATCAAACTCTGCATCTTCATTATCCATGTGTTACCTATATAACTAAAAAATAAAAATGGGATAGGTAACAAGTAAACTGAAAATTCAAGAAATAAGTATTCAAGAAATAAAGACGTCCTTAATAAAGAAATATTTCAATGAGTAACACAATCGCACTCATATTTAACCCTAAGATAACTAGTCAAATAAGAATTCAAGAAATAAAAACGTCCTTAATTTGCCAAATGAGAGTTGTATTCTCTTTCGTGCACATGCTTAAGCCAAGCAAATCGTGCCTCCGGATCACGAAGCGCAATGAACATCGACCTGTTTTCAGATTTGAGAAAAAGTTGTGTAGCAAACATAAAAAGATTATCCAAACGGATAATATCAGGAATCTCATCTAGTAAATCCATGCACTCTTGTATGTCCATCTCTTCATTCTTGGGAACTACCACTGCTCGGTTCCTAGCTTCCACTGCATCAACTAGACGTTCAAGGTGCCTTTCTAACTTGTTTCCTGTTGTCACTTTCTTATATTTTTCCTGTGTGCTTTTAACTACCCTTGCTCTTTTAATTTTATGCTCCACACCATTCTCAACTTCAGTGCTAGCATTTATATTGTTTAAGCCCATAATATCAGAAATATCGTCGTCAGATGGCAAGTCAGTAAACTCAAGATCAATGCACTTAGATTGAGAAAATATTGGAGGCATTTCACCCTAGTTTGGAGCCCAAGCTCTAGCTCCAGTGGCAGCTACATCCATGAACAACTCATCTAATTCAAAGCAATGCTCCAAACCTTTCTCCCTAAACTTTACACATTTAGGATTTCTCTGCATGTGTTTTAACTTTTTGTTACTAAACACTTAACTTTTTACGAAAAAAAATTTAAGAAACTAAAAATTTTACGCACCTGTATTTTGTTGTTCCACCACTCATCAGATGCATCTATTGTCTTTTTTTTAGCATCCCATCCAAGTCCTGTTTCCTTTCCAACAAGAGATTCCCATACAAGCCACTCTTTTTTCATGCTATCCCAGTGATTCTTGAGTTGTAACCTATTATAATTTCTTCCTGTTTTTTGGGCAAATTTTTTTTGTATATTATTCCACCCAACTCTATTAAAATGACTTGATGGCCTATTACCGGCTCGTACCTCATCAAGACATAAGTTAATAAAAGTCTTGTGGCTTTCAGGATTCCAAGTAGCATGAATCTTTGCAATAGGGTTTCCTGTTTTACTAGTATCCGCATTTTCCAAACCAGATGCATTTTGCATAGCGGATGAACCCATTTGATAATTATTCATTTCACTGAAAAATATGTAAAAACACCATGAGATCAAAGTGTATTTGAGATCAAAGTTTGTTAGATAAAACACCATGATAGTTTGAATTTCCTCAGGTTCAGACCATTTGAATGATAATACTAGAGAGTATTATTATTTAGAATAATGTTACAGAGAACAAGGGCATCCATAAGCTAACAACACTATTTCTTCATACATGTTACAGAGAACAAGGGCATCCATATTGACAATTGTGTAATTTTCAAACAAATCTTTAAGCTAACAACACTATTTCTTCATACATGTTTCTGCAAACAGCGTATTATTTAGAATAATGTTACAGAGAACCAATGCAAAGAGTTGTTACTGATGTAAAAGAGTTGTTACTGATGTAAAAGCAGTGTTTCTAGAACCAATGCAAATTACATATTGACAATTGTGTATTTTCTTCATACATGTTACAGAGAACATGTATTTTCTTCATACATGTTACAGAGAACCAATGCAAATTACATATTGACAATTGTGTAATTTTCTAAACTACCTTAAAAAAAATTAACTCAAAACAAGGAGGGAGCATCTGATTCAAAGTGGATGGGAAATGAAGATTAGTATAGCATCTGATTCAAACATAGCTCCTCTACCAGACCAAATGCTGATTTTACATCAGTAACAACTCTTTTTTGCCCTTTCTCTCAGACCAGTAAATTGCAATTGTACGTGATACTACCATCACTACTGCTGATTAGAGAGTATCAACAGTAAGAGCAAAATAAAACAGAACGGATAAAACAGAACTTAATCTTCCATGAACGTGGGTCAGGCATGCATACAAACACTTGGTGTGCACTAAGAATCATGTTCTACTAGTATTCAATACACCATTACCATCTTGCTAATCAACAATTGTACCAAATACAATCAAAACAAACATGACAAATACAATCAAAACCAACATGACAAATGATTCTGAAAGAACAAGCAAATAGTAAATTGAATAGAAATTTAAGGGAGAAAGAAACTAACCTCAGAGAAGAGACGGTAGAACCAACAGGTCGTCGAAATTGATTTTGGAAGAAGACTGGAGAAGGAAGGTTAAATAACGTTGCATTGAAATCCATAGAAGGAAGGGTAAATCAAGGATTTGATTTTCTTGATTTTTTTTTTGCAGATTATTTAGAAAGTGATTTTGGCAAAAGCTACGATTGAGCTGATTCACGGGAACGCAAGATTTTCACGGAATTTCGGATTTGAACGCGATCGCAAATTGATCCTCCAAACTCTCCTTCGCGTCGAGATCGGAATTGGCCGCGCGGTTATCTCATTTCAACGCACTGCCAAACCCACCCTAAATGGCAGTGATGTGCTACAGTTGAATGAATAGTTTCAATGGCCGAATTTTCCATTTTGCCGTCACTATTTTGTCCCTTTCCCATTTTGCCCTTTAAAGAAAAAAAATTTAAATAATAAAAAAAAAAGCATCCTTGAACACGGGCTTAAAAAAAAATAAAAAAAATTAAAAAAAAAATCAAAAAAAAAAAAGTTGTGCCCGAACACGAGCTTATTCTAGTTAGTCAATATTTGGAACTTCATCACTGACCAACACGCAAAAGCAAAATGCCGCCATGATTCCAACTTTTACCTTGTATGCTCCAAAGACTTTAAACAAAGTACAAAACAATGGATCCACAATATACAATTCCATCGGATTCCTCTCCCTTCATTTTCAAGATTTAGTCCATGGTCAATATACTACACCTTTCAATCTTCCTTTACACAATTTTTAAGTCTTTACTAATCTTAAGCCTCTACATGATATTGATAATAGAGAAAAATTGGCCATACCAGGGGGGTCAATTGAAGGTTGAAAAGTCAAACCCTCAAAGCAACAGGATCTTGCCATGAAATCTTCCTCTTTCCCGGACGACTAGTTGACACGTCCCCAATATTCCTACACACAGATAACATCAAATCATTGTGTGGTTGCTCATCCAGCCCACCTCTGACCAAAGCTTTTCTTGGATCCTCAAACCGAAATGACTCATTGTTCTCTTGATTCTCCTCTTCTTCAAGCTGTAATCATAGAGCAAATAACATAGTTTTTAAAAAATTACTATTCTGGTTGTTGAATAAAATGAAGACTTTAATTACTCACGGATATTTGGTTCAGGTCAAAAACCGGAGCTCGTGTGGTTATAACAGCAGCTTCTTTATTGCCTAAGGAACTTCCTTTCTGAGCCAAATCAAAAGCTTGGGCTGAATTCCTCAGAGCAGTACTATTGTATGTCCATTCCGTCTGATTCAAATCAATTACTGGCATTAATTTCCGAGGAGCAATTTCCTTCCCTCTATTTGTCTTTCCCTTGTTGTGCCGATCAGATGCTGGAGTTGCTTTACTAGGAGATGGTTCATTTACACTACGTGAAATTTTCTTCTTCTGCTTCATATTTATAATGGGAGCAACATTAGGAGCCAACACTTCCTTCTGCATATATACTCTTCCTTTCTGGTTTAGGTTGAATATTGGGGGTAAATTCTGCATAGTCGCCTCCTTTTTGGAGCGGGACTGATTCTTCTTTTTGTTTTTGTGTTGGAAGGTTTCCACAAATGACAGCTTTGAGGGTTCTTCCACTTGAGGGGGCTTCAAGATCTTGTTCTTCCGCAGATATTTACATCTTCTTCGCAAAAAACTGTAAAAAATAAATATGACAAGTAAATAAAACTCCGAAAAGAAAAAGAAACCAAGAAGATCACAGGCTTGATTCAAGTATTTGAGTAGATACAAATAAACTTTATACAAGTTCAAATCATACCGGACTTCTGCTAATAGGGTCAGTTTCCTTTGTTTCACGTCTTCCAATTTGCTCCTTGCAGCTTCTGCCTCCTGCAGACAGGCTCAAGTTGGTAAGTTTTTCAAGTTGGCAATTCAGAGCGATAAAATCATACCAACCAAACCAAGTCTTATAGAAGTATAGCCAATCAAAGAAGAAACTCTCAAACAAGTAAAATCGTACAATTGCCCAAGGAAATGAACGTAAAACCTAAAGATAGATCATTCAGGGGCATTCGGACAACATACAGGCCAAACCAAAAGTTTGCCCGAGTTCCATTAAAATTTGTACCCCAAAAATTAATACCAATATCAGACCATCAAAGAAGTATAATCAAACAATCAATCATTCCAGTTAAACTTTTGAGAAACTTCCAATAAAGCAATGAAACCAACTAACTTGAACCACAACTTTCGACAATAATAACCAGTTCTTGAGCAATACGCAATAAAATTGAACCAGTTGTTCAACTTCTACTACAGCAAGTATTGAAAGAGGTGTCTGTTTCATAAACAGAGAAACCCAGAAAATATAGGAACAGTAAAGTTAAAAACTTGTATTTACAAGAATCCTCAAATCATAGAGATCAAGGGATCAAACATATTTGATTAAAAGGGTGTTGTTCTTTGGGGGGGGGGGGGAGGTACAACTTTGACAAAACAACAAGGGGCAAAGGGATCATTCGAGGAGATCCATTTTGAAAATGGAAAACAAATCAAACCCATGTACCAGAATGATCAACAAACATAAACCCAGAGAGGAATTACCCTAAATCAGCACAAAAAAAAATGAAATTAAACAGCCATGAACAAACCCTAAAAAATACAAGAAAGTAGAAGTCATGGATCTACTAGAAAAGAATACAAAAAATACAAAAAATATTATAAAACCCAGAAAAAAAAATTACCTTCTGAAGCTCATGGTAATCTTGCAAAAAAGCCCTTGATGCTTAACCCTAGCCTTAGCATCCTCATAAGAGCCATAGCTTGATGAATCAAAGACAGCCCCTTTCATCTTCTTACTCATCTTCAGATCTCAATACAAACCCACTGATATTAATGAAAGAATTTCGGAATTATAGAGAGAGAAAGAAAGCTAGAGAGGGAGAGGGAGAGGGAGAGAGAGAGATAGAGAGTTGGGTAGGGGAAGGAAAAAGAAGATAAAAGAAAGAAATAGAGAAAAGGAAATGGGAAATGGGAAGGTAAGGAGAAAGAAAGTTCTGGGAGGGGTGTCCTGTTTTCTCTGTAAAAACTCTGACCAAGACAAACCCCAAAAGGCCCCAAGTAAATCGGGGAAAATGGAAAATATAAACATAATTGTTCTTTTGAGAGAGAGTGCAGTGATGAAGAAAGATGATGGGGAAATTGCAGAAAGGGTATTTGTGGCAACAACCATTATAATGTTTTGAAGGGGTTTGGTTGGGAGGATGGACATAGACATCTCTCTCTCTCTCTCTCTCTCTCTCTCTCTCCTGTTTCTTGGCTTTCTCTCTCTCTTTCTAGAAATCTTTCTTTTTTTGTTTTTCTTTCTTCTATAACAATTTTTTTCTATAAATAAATTCTTGGTCCAGTTGGGCCATTAAGGAGAGAGAGAGAGAGTTGGGTGGTATGGACTCTTCTTTGTTTTTGATGATGAGTTCTTTCTTTCTTTGT